>OY755252.1:54194430-54794430 GCA_963576725.1 Azorinus chamasolen
CTGACCAAAGTTTCCGAAAAATCTAATATGTAAATTGTGACCCATTCAGAGGACACTACTCCATTACCATGGCAACCAAGTATTTCAAAACAACTTGACTGAGTTTGGGATACCCAAATACCCCTAAATGCCAATTTTCAGCAAATTTAAATATCTAAACTTTTGACCAATCAGATCTCACCATTCAGTTTCTATACCAACAAATCATTTCGAAAGACATACCAATCAATTCTGAGTGTCAAAATATCCCGACATACCAATTTTCGGCAAAATCGAACAATATCTGAATTTGCCGAAACATATCTAAATTTTCGACCAATCAGAGCCACCACTCAGTTACTATGGCAACCAATTCTTTAAAAAGAACTATAAATTAGTCCCGAGTGCCAAAATATACCGTAATACCAATTTTTAGCAAAATCAACCAATATATGTACTTTCGAAACACAAACCATTTGATTTGGAGTACTCAAATATCCCATGATACCAGTTTTCAGCAAAAAATCGAATGATATATAACTTCGCCAAGCACTATCTAAATTTCGACCAATTATAGCCAACCATTTAGTTATGGTGATTTTCAAAAAATAAAAAGTGGGATGTATCAAGCAATATTCATATGAAGTTTCATTAGGATCGGACAATTACTTAGTCTTACTGAGAAATGCTCTGGACAAGTTCATGGCGGAAGATGAACAATTGGAAGAATCAGAATCGGAAGAAAGAATAATAAGAAACGGAGCAAACACAATATGTCCCTCTACTTCATTTTGGGACATTATTATATACCAGGGGTGAAAATAACAGCATGCTTGTATGTTAACACAGATTAATGCTGGGGAAAAAGCTTAAACACACACTACAAACAAAAAAATGTCAAGAATTATATACGTTCAGCATATGTTATAATTAACATTATGTAACACATACAATAAAATAAATCCACTTTATCTTTTTTTATAACTACTAACTCTCTATAATTGGAGTAAATATCCTTAAATGCTTACAACCTGTTACCAAGTCTCCTAAGACATTACACACATTATAAACATGGGTCCTATAGAACAGAAAAGTCTATGATCAATGTTTACGATGTCACACATTATGTAAAAATATAATTATGATCTTCTAAACTCAATATAAATACTTCTGATGCATTCAGAATACAGATTGCTTTTGAGGCTTAAGGTTATCCATATATCTCCGGAACGTTTCACTACGGTCCGTGCTCCTTCATGCAGAAGGGTCGGTGCCGAATATTATGATTTTTTAGCTTTCTTCAACTTCAACTATAACTACAGTAAATTAAATTAAATAAATTAAATTATATTAAATTTATTTATTATTTTATTTTATTTATTTATTAATTTATTTTTATTACAATAATAAATTATTATTAATAATAAAAATAATAATAAATAAATTAAATTATTAAATTTTATTTATTTATTAACTAAATTACAGTAAATTAAATAATAATTCATTTATTTTATATTTATTATTTTTTTATATTTTACTCGTCATAGCGAGCGGACGAGTAGAATTTTCCAGGCTGTTACTACTTATTATGCACTGAATATTAAATTTACGTATTTCAAATAATAAATATAGACAATATTAGCCAATAAGCTCGATGAAAGGTTTTTCTAATAAGAAAAATAATGCTTAAATTGTGGCCGATTTTAGGCTGCGAAATTCATATCCGCGGATATGAGTCATACCCGTCATATCGGGTGTTTATACTGTATCCTGCAATTTCCAGTCGTTATCTTCATTCCCATAGTTCGTGTGTAATATGTAGAGATTGACGATGTTCCGACCATTATTCATTACTGTTTTCTCCGTAACGTTGTCTGTACCAATCCGACAAATTCAAGAAATGCTTGTAGATTTCAAATAAACGCCCGACTTTTAGAAGTCGATTACTTTCTGGGCCATTTTTACCGGCGCTCTGTGGTATATTCGCACGCGACCAAATTTATCATATAACGTAGCATTTTACACGGCAAAATTATTGGTAATTGAAACAGTTGCATCCGCATTTTAATAATTGACAGAAATACCAAATGAAGAATTATCGATATCGTTTATCAAATGCATTGCACTTGGAACTATATTTTTTGTCAAGGGGTGTTATCAAAATCACATTTTTGGCAAAATGAAAGTAGAAATACGGATGAAATACGCCCGTAGATAACTAAATCGCTTAATCGGCGCTACGTGATAAACATTCTGTCAACGTTAAACCATTCAAAATGTCTGCATTTGGGTTAATGAATGTATGCATTGTAAGCATAAATTGATTTTTCGTAGTATAACAGTGGTCTGATTGCGCATTATGGGATATGAATTTCTTTATAAATTTGCTTGAGGCATGCCCTGTGGATGCATTACTATTAGGTTTCGGAAAGTAGTCCGAAACCTTCCATAGATACGCCTTTCTACGCCTATGCAAAAAAGAGTAGACCCAGATCAGAAAGCTCCAACGCGAGCCTAAAGTGTTAACACTTTCGTTGCATTCGCTGATGTGTGATTACCTTTGAAAACAATGAGGGTCCAGATTAGACGCTAAATAATTCGATGTTTCACCAGGATCAAATCTATTTGAAACAGAAAAATGACATTTTTAACAAAAAGAGGGAGTGGGGTGGTTGAATATGAAAAAACAACACCATGCGAATATTTTCGCTATTCTGTTTGACAAACCACACAATGCGAAATCTCTTTATGGTGCTATATTGTTTTTAACCCTTTCACCGCTGATGTCGCATAAAGCACCACGACAAATAGTGCAGTCCCAGATCAGACGCCATCTTGAAAAGGCGGCGTCTGATCAAGGACTTCACTTTTTGTCTCAATCTCTATTTCTATATCTGTGCTTTATTTCTTTGAAATTTGAGTTTATAAATCTCATTTCCTTATTTTACCAAATGGGTTAACAATAGTGGTTTGCAGACGACACTTAGACATTTGGCGCCGAAAGGGTTAATAATACTAGGTTGACTCTGAAATTATTGACTATTCAACATTCAGGGTTATGAGGGCAGACATGAGAATTTGATGTTGCAAAATACTTTAGTTATTTACATTTATGAAACATCTATGTATACTAAATACATATATTATCAGAAATTCGTTTACAAAATTATTATTATTATCTCTGTCAAGCACCGAAAAAAGCTAGCGGACAACTCACGGTTGACTATAAGAGAAGCCATTAGCTGTTTTCCCGCCAAATTGTCCCACCCATAAATGTTTTGGGTAGGTCAAAAATAAAAAATGTCAAATGTTAATATGCATACAATCATCTTAAAGTCTTGCATATTATTAATAGTATTAAAGTTCGAGTTATAACAGTGATTTTCTAAGGTGCTAAAGTTTATGCGTTGCGTGAATGTAATTGTTTTGTGTAATAAGTTTCTAAAACCAAACGCTGAGTTCGGTATCTACCTTTAAGTTGCCATTTTATCTTTATAAGTAGCTGGTAGTACTATAGAAAATCAGTTAACCCTTTCCTCCATAAATACGCCTTTCTACGCCTCTGTAATAACCACTTCTTGAACAATTGTGATAAATATAGAGCATTTGCTCCTATAGGAGCAAAATGCTCTATTTATCACAATGGTTTCAAACTACAAACTTCTAAAATTTTACTTTTCTCTAGTAAATGCTCCTTTTGGATAGATTCATTCAAAGAGGTTGGGTCTAAAAATAGCCTATGGAAGAAAGGTTTTAGACTTTTTGTACACAATTCAGCTGCATTGTTGACTTTGTGGTACTGAACATTATGTTTATTAGTTGTTCAATGTATTTCGAAGACCAAAGTGCAACCACTGTTCTGTTAGATTTATAGTTAACCGATCTTCATATGAACTTATATGCCTTCTAAAATGGAGAAGACCAGATCTGAGGGCCCCTGTAGGAGCCGTTTGATCAGGGACTGCTCTGTTTGTTTATGGAATTATTTAGACATGATTCTATAATTTTAGCCATTGCCAAATACCTGGGTCAAAATACCATTATAAAATTCAGTAAATGAATATTCATTATGTCATTATTTCTTGCCTGAATATTCATGTAGTAAATGGTTAATAGAGAGGTTTTACTGTAATCTACGAAATACCGGTGGTGACATTTCACTATACACAGTTAAGACTTCATAGTTCACACTTCAAACTACATGAATAAATGCTATCAAAATCTTATAGAACATTCATACTTTAAACTGTATAGGAATTGTGAACCGCAAAGTGTGAAGTCTGAATTTTGAAGTGTGAAGTGGGAAGTCTGAAGTCGCCACCAGTCTTTCGTAGTAATCGTATCACAGTACAGACAAATGTGTAAGGGGGTGTCGCATTATTTCAGAGGGGGCGGTTGCCCAAGCACAGACTGCACAGTCCGTGTGTGACCCGGGTTGGATTCCCTACAACGATTGGTCCTACCTGTTCCATGTTGGAAGGCCCATCCAGTGGGCATCGGCAAAGGACTGAGTGTGACCGACTGGACACTTCTCAGAGTCTACAGTCAGGGCGTCTTGGTGAGTAAACATTCTGAAAGTAGGAGATCCTTCGAAAGCAAAAGAAGTAATGTGAAAAGAGAAAACTGCAGAGGCGGTTTTATTGAGTCTGTTCATGAGCAGTAATGAAAAGTGCAACACTACTCATGCCCTCTAGCACAGGCTTAAGCGGTATTCAATTTCCATGACAAAAAAACTTTGAAACTGATTATCCCGAAGGACCATAGTACTATAGAAAATCAGTTAACCATTTCCTCCATAAATACGCATTTCTACGCCTCTGTAATAACCACTTCTTGAAACATCACTGAGAATGAAGTACATGTACCAATATTTTTGGAGCTATTAGCTGTTACCATTTTGTTTGGAAAGTGCATAATGAGGGGAAGTATCATTCATCAGGTCCATAACATTTTTAGTGATTTCCCTTTACATATTGTTTTTATTAGAGGGGAGACATCCGTTTTTGTGACAAAAACCTCTAGTTATAGTCTGTGGGACAGGAAGCTTAAAACGTGCTACTACATGAGCTTTCGGCGTTACTTTTGTCCTGCATTAAGCAACCATCTGTTTTTCAAAACTTCTATATTTGATTAACGAGTGGCTGCATAAGACAGGTTCAACTGCACCAGAATCGCTTCGATGAGACTTTTGTGTAGAAAAACAGATTTCTTTAATGCTATTCTCATCGATATCTTGTATATACAGTAGAACCCGTTTAATGCAAACCACTTAATGAATTATCATGGGTGTCGTTTTAAGCAGGTGGTTGCTTAATATATGACAAAAGTAACGCAGAAAGCTCCTCTATGAGCTTTCTGCGTTACTTTTGTCCTGTATTAAGCTACCATCTGCCTCTACGACCCATAATTATACTTCTTTTAGGTGATGGCATTAGAGTGGTATTATTGCACATTGTATATATCAAATGTATTTAAAGTCCTCTTCCGTTATTCGCGATGATAATAGCATAGACGTCAGGCAGGGAATTGGAATTGACACACAAACGCGGACAGCAACAGCAGAAACACAAATAAGATGCATGTTCAAACATACACACAGCGACCATCAAAAAAAGATTTAGAACTTTTCCTTACCTGAATCACATCGGTACTATAATATACAGACTCGTATTTGCATACAGCTTGAAGTGAGTTACCGCTTAAGTCATACGTGTTTAATTGAGCATGGTTATTTTCTATTTGTTGTAATTAGGTTTCACCCTAATAAATAATGCTGATTTGGCAAGTGATAAACATCTGATTATTTCATACATCTATAACAAAACTAATTTTAGGTAAAATGATGGTATAATGTTTAGGTAACATTTGTTATAGTGTGTTAGAATCTGTGCAGCTGCAAACGACTTATATTTAGATTTTTATAATGTATTGTTTTTTCATATGAAATAAATAAAGATGTGTTCAAACTAAACATGTGTTGATTCATCCTTACTAAACCGTATCAGCTTCCAGTTTTTTGTGACACGTGGTACACAGTAACACCCTGTATACCGGACGCTCAGTTTACTATAACTATCTATTTTGGAGACAGATGGCAGCTTAAAGTAGGGTGCAAGTCATGCAAAAAGCTCTTCTGGGAGCTTTTTGCATGAATATCACCCTGCATTTAGCAGCCACCTGCCTATAAGTGTCTAAATTATTCTCAACTAGAATGCCGGTTAAGTGGGTTTTTACTATAATTCATTCCAACAACAGGGTGCTATTATTTGCAAAACAGAGATTCTGCAAACATAGCCTGTATTCATAAATTATTATGAATACAAGTTCATACGTGAAATGTTCATAAGGGAAAGACCATTGACAAGAGTACATATCTCACATAAATTTTACAGACCGTGCTACGTGGCACATGTCAAACGAGACATTCACTAATGCTACACTATAAGTGCTGATATAGACAGGTGTCAGAGTGTTAGGAGACGTCCCAATGAAAAGACCTTGCCTCAGACCTATTTTAACTCTTTGAATGCTAGTGGATAATTTTGCAGCCATTAATGACATATACCAACAGTTTGGATCCAGATCAGGCCTAAAAAAATTTACGGCTTGATATGAGATCCAAATTATTTGGCACTCAGACTCGCCTTCAGCAAAACATTCATAAAGAAAAGTGACAGTATCGAAAAAGTTGCAGACGACAAATGAGCAGAGAACTAAATCACTTCTCATGCAAAAAGTTGATTCGGTTGTTCTGTGAGGTAAGGTGTCGATCGCTTGAGCCAAACTCATCACAATGTTTTAAACTATAAAATGAATGTGACTAGTCTATGTCAGCCTATGATAAACAATAATCTAACATTGTATGAGTCGGACACTATGAAAACATTAAACACGAACTACCAAACCACTTTATGCACAATACTATATTATGGTGATTAATGATACATGTATATTAGCTTTTGGACAAACAATAAAACAATCAACTATAAATGTGAACAACTACATTCCCAAGTCAGCTGGATGGCTGGTCAATGTTTCAAACTTCTCAGCCGGTGCTTGAAACACAATTCTCAAGCTGTGGCATGAATCTCATTAATGTGAATTATGAACCTATATGGTTCGTCATGAGACCCTCGACATCAAAACCTGTTCAAGCATATTTCAAACCTATATCTCATACCCTGTCCGATACATATTTTGAATCATGTATCATTAGTTTCGATGTTATTTGTTTTGAAACTTGAATACCACTTAAGCCGGTGCTAGGGGACGTGAGTAGTGTTGCATTTTTAATTACTACTCATGAACAGACTCAATAAAACCGAGTCTGCAACTTTCTCTTTGCGCTTTGCTACTTTGGCATTTGAAGGATCTCCTACTTTCAGAATTTATATAATTATGTTTATATGAGACCGCCACTGACGACTGATATACATGTGCCCTGATCACGTAGTAAGCAGCTGTAAGCGATGAATCGTTGAATCAGTTTGAAGTGGTCGCATTATTTATATACAGCTTAATAAAATAATGATGTGGGTTTTAGCTAACTAACGCATAAATGTGTTGATTCATAATAGGCCTATAGTAGAACTAGTCTTAAAATACCATTAAAATATGCCGTATAAAGAGTCTGTTAGGCAGGTGGTCGCTTAATGCAGATCAAAATTAATAGGCAGGTGGTAGCTTAATGCAGATCAAAATTAATGCAGAAACCTTCTATAGGAGCTTTTTCCCTGCATAAAACAACCACCTCCTTTTTAAAGAGTTCTGTATCCAAACAATACAAGCTTGATTGACCAACCACCTCACACCTTTCAATATATACAAACTACCAAACATTATATAAGTATTGAAGAAAAAATAAATGTTAAAACATTAAGTAATTTTTATACACTACAAAACAATCACAATGAACTAATAAAATAAACCAGGGAGATCATTCTGTATAAAACATACAGATTTGCTTACTTAGCAATGTTAACTTCAGGTTTTCTTAACAACCGCTCGACAGTGTATATTATGTTCTACAGCCATTTATATGGAAACTCTCTAAAAAGCATACTCAAAATAACCCATGTTTATATATTAGACATTGCCTTGAATTTTTCCTTTGATAAATCAAAATGTAGAGGCACTAAGTAGAGATCCCCAAATAACAAGCCTACCTAACGTGTACATAAATTGTGAAAGCTAGAAATCCATTAAATTAAAAGCGTTATATTATTGAGTCTGTTCATGAGCAGTATTAAAAGTGCATACCTGCTCACACTACTAGTACTTCCTTAAGCGCTATTCAATGTTGAATAATAAAGAAGCACGCAAGAGTCAAGCAAGAAAAAACATGAATCCCTATCCCGATAACCGCGACCTGACTCGTGTTTGCAAACAGATTGGACCCAGATGAGACGTCGAGTCATTCGGGCGTTTAATCGGTATCCAATCTGTTCGGTCAACAGTTTCTGAAAATCTTAACTGAACCAGAGTATATACTTAATGCTTCACTGCCCACTGTCGGCCTCTCTTTCTCTCCCACCGTGTCTTTTTAACTGGATTTGAATATGTACTAAAAAACAACAAGTAATAAGTGTTTTGGTGGCAGCCGAAAAAGGTGCCCAAGCCCTTCATTCTCAGTGTTGTTATTGTTTGTAAATTATCTAATATGATAAATTCCATTGCTTTAGTTATGAAAACAGAATGCCGCTTAGACTGGTGCTTAGGGGCGTTAGCCGTGTTGTACGTTATATACTATAGAGGTTTTTTAAGTTTGAGCAGTATTCAGATACCATACTATTTATCTGAATATATGTAAAGGCTTGTAAACATTATCTTATTGATACGAATATGTGTACAACTTTTGTTGTTGATTGGTTTATATGAAAAATGGACAGAATAATGACCCCCTCTTCACGTTTTTATACCCTCGTGACGACAGTCAAGGGGCATTATGTTTTGCATCAGTCCGTCCGTCCGTCTGTCCGTCCGCCCGTCTCTCTGTCTGTCTGTCTGTCCGTCCGTCCGTGCGTCAGGCTTTGGTATAAAGTGTTATATGCCAGTATTTCCTACACTATACACATGAAACTTCAAATACACATCAATCACAATTTGTGCTATCATTTGGCACCCCACCCATGCTGCCCGCAAGTCCAAGGTCAAGGTCAAATGACTTTGACATTTTACGTGCAGTTTATGGTCACATTTATGAGCAGTTGGTTGTCACAGTATTTCCATTGTCCTATATCTCCATAGCCACTGTAGCTATTGCCTTGGCATTGCATATACATATTAAACACCATCCATACTGTCATTGCGCACCCTGGCCAGGAAGCCCAAGGTCAAGGTCAAATGACTTGGAAATTTTACGTACAGTTGGTTGTCAGTTATTTCATTACCTTATATCTCCCTAACCACTAGCTATTCGCACGGAATTGCATATACACATTAAATACCACCTATACTTTAATTGCACACCCAACCCATGATACCCGCAAGTCCAATGTCAAGATCAAATGACTTAGGAATTACTTGCAAATTTTACATGCAGTTGGCTGTCACATTTACGTGCAGTTGGCGGTCACACTTTTTCATCATCTTATATATCCCTACCAGTGTAGCTATTCACATGGAATTGCATATACACATTACATACTATAAATAGTTTCATTGCATACCCAACCCATGCTGCCCGCAAGCCCAATGTCAAGGTCAAATGACTTAGGAATTGTATGTGCTCTTGGTTGTCACATTTTTATTGTCTTATATCTCACTAACCGCTATAATAGCTATTGGCATGGAATTGCATATACACCACCCATACTTTCATTACGCACCCAGCCCATGCTGCCCGCAAGCCCGAGGTTAAGTTCGAAAGGAATTTTACGTGTAGCAAGGCAAGCACCACCACGGGGGCATCACTGTGTCCTACAGACACAATTGTCTAGTTCTTCAATTCAATTATGCAACTAATAAAAATGACAAAACCAATTGCAATTACAATATATTAAACTCTCTACACTGACTACTCGAAAGAAGTTCTATTCTGGATATTCAATTATCTCTTTACTCCATAAATAAGATATATGTTACGTCATAGATTGCGTCACACATTTACTCCATAAATACGCCTTACCACGCCTTTGCTAACAGACTAGACCAAGATCAGATGGTTCCCACATGAACTGTCGGCTCTCTTTCCTTATGGTATAATATAGACATAATGCTACAGTTAATGTCATAATAAAACTCTCCTTTGTTCATAGTGCCATAGTAAAACTTCAGCTAATTAATATTCATGATATCATTAGTTGCTACCTGAAAAGTCATGGTAATAAGCAGTAGCTTAATCCTTTCGATCCTGAACTATCGTAGTGAAACAGCCAATCAGTGTTTAACTATAGAGTCCGCTCAGTAGGGAAACTGAAACTGGCTAGAGGATTTTGAATGACATAATTTTTATGGTGCAGCCTCTGATCAGGGGCTCCTCTAGGAGCCCTGTAGGAGCCCTCTTATCTGGGTCTATCCCTTTTTTGCAAATGGCAGTACGTATGTTTCCGGGATAATAATTAATGCAGGGCAAAGTAATGTTGACATCTCTTATTAGCTACATGCTTTTAACCCTTACAACGCTGAATTTAAAAACGACCTATTACAAAATTCAAACAGGTCAAGCTTATGGTGAATAATTAAAGAAAATTATAACATGACAAACAGTGCAGACCCTGATGAGAGGGCTCGTGTCTACACTGTTTAGAAAAAAAACACTAGCGACTTGTGTCCCGCACTGTAAGTGTTAAAACTCCCTCGTTAACAGTGGGGCTTCGCTGTCTATCAAATGTGCAAAATACCTTTTAAATGGACGTTAAACTTCAAAACTTGTGGGGATCGGTATACATTCATTCATAATGCAATATTGTCATGTACTTCATGAATAACAGGTTAAGCGAATGTTGAAATCATACCACATACGCACATTGGGAAGACAGAGGCAAGGCAAACAAAAGTTCAGAGAATGTTTTTACCAGTGATTGCACTTGAAAATGAAGATTAAATATATTGTTTCTGTTTCGTTCCTTGTGGTGATAATTATTTCACTTACGTGCAAATATGGAATGGGTTCAATCCTGCGCAGGAGGTTTTCTAGAGACGATGCATCGGGTGATGTATTTAGAACCATCCATGGGATATCCATAGAAGAGTGCGGGAAAGAATGTCATCGTAGAGGAAAATGTACACAGGCCGTGTATAACAGGAGAGTGGCTGTATGTAAACTGATGTCAACACATCCCAATTACAATGAGACTTCTGTCAACAAAGGGCTTGTACTGCTATCTAAGAGCATTACTCATCCAAAGGTTTGTCGAATGATGATTTTACACACAAATACCAGATAGATTCCTCCTCAAAAGAGATATATTATAGGTCGTTAGATATTGTTATCACAGTGATATACTATAGGTCGTTAGATCACGATATCACAGTAAGATATTACAGGTAGATATTTCAATATCACAGTGAGATATTCCGTTTAGTTAGATCTCGATATCACAGTGAGATATTACAGGTAATTAGATGTAGATATCACAGTGAGACATTACGCTTAGTTAGGTCTAGATATCCCAGTGATATATTACGCTTAGTTAGAACTCGATATCACAGTGCGATATTCCAGGTAGTTAGATCTCGATATCACAGTGATATATTGCAGGTGGTTAGATCTGGATATTACAGTGAGATATTACGCTTAGTTAGATCTCGATATCACAGTGAGATATTACGCTTGGTTAGATCTTGGTATCACAGTGAGATATTGCATGTAGTTAGATCTCGATATCACAGTGATATATTACAGGTAGTTAGATTTCGATATCACAGTGATATATTACATCTAGTTAGATCTTGAGATCACAGTGATGTATTATGCTTAGTTAGATGTCGATATCAGAGTGATATATTACAGGTAGTTAGATCTCGATATCACGGTGAGATATTACAGTTAATTAGATCTAGATATCACAGTGAGATATTACGCTTAGTAAGATCTCGATATCACAGTGATATATTGCAGGTAGTTAGATCTTGATATCACAGTGATGTATTACGCTTAGTTAGATCTCGATATCACACTGTGATTTTACAGGTAGTTAGATCTCGATATCATAATGATATACGGTTTGTCGGTAGATGCCGATATCGCACAGTGACAGTTTAGGTCGTTAGATATCTATTTCACAAAGATATATTATAAGTCGTTATATCGCCATATCACACAGTGACATACCATAGTTTGTTAGATATCTATATCACATGGATATATTTATAGGTCGTTAGATATCTAGATTACAAAGATATATTACATGTAGTCAGATATATTATAGGTCATTAGATCTCGATATCACACAGAGCTATGACATCTCGATGTCACACAGAGATATGACATCTCGATGTCACACAGAGATATGACATCTCGATGTCACACAGAGACATATTATAGTCGTTAGATCTCTATAACACACACAAATAGTATACAGGGTGTCCAAAAAGTAAGTTTACAGTTTCGTTCCCTTATAACTTTATCAAATATTGAACTATATTGATGAAAAATACATCATTTTAAAGCATACATGCTCAAGTTTTTATTAAGCATAATATTAACGCGCTAACATCTGTAACGTCGCGACGTTATGACGTCATTCAAAAACTTGTTATTTTCAAAATGGTGCGTCTGACGTCGGATCAGCGTATTTTTATCGTGAAAAGTTATTATGAAATTAAAAGTGTTACCGATGTGCAAAGGAAGTTTAAATATGCATATAAGGGACTACTGCACTTTACCGGTACGTAGAATATACCCGGATATTATGGTTTCTCCCGCGCATGCGCGGTAATTTTAATATATATATTAAAATCGCGAGCCCGAGCACTGATCTCAGTAAAAAGGCAAAATAAATGAAAAATAACCTGTTTTTTGAGTTATTCGTGAAAAATTGGGTTAAAAACTTCGTTTTTCAAAACGAAGTTATTAATACGAATTTAAAGAACAACGTAAACATCAATCAGGTTTTCATTTTATGAATGACATTCCAATTAGAGACGTTGCTGTCACGTGATTGACCGTTACTAACACGTGAAAATTTCCGGCGATTTGATTGGTTAAGGTAAGTCGATAAGCGTCTTCGTAGTAAATAAAGAACAGCTGATAGTAAAATGGGGTCATGTCTGGTTTAATATATGACGATATACACGAATTGTCAAAGAGTAAAGATCAACTTATACAGTGGCTAAGAGAACAAGGTTTGCTGGGTGATTTCAGTGGTTTATGTAAATTTTGTGGCGAGGGGAGAGTTTTTTTAGTGTCAGACAAAAGTTATAGTAGTGATCAGTTAGTTTGGAGGTGTAGTAATCGTCACTGCAACAAAAAAACATCTATAAGAGAAGGATCTTGGTTTTCTGGGACACATTTGTCACTACAGCAAGCAGTAAAACTGACATATTACTGGGTATATAATCTTCCAAACGATTACATATTAAGAGAGTTGAGAATAGGAAGCGAACATACCATTGTTGATTGGAAGAATTTTGCTAGAGAGGTGTGCGTAGAAATTTTAACACAGGACAGTGAGCAAATTGGTGGACCAGGAAAATTCGTAGAAATAGATGAAAGTAAGTTTGGTAAGAGAAAGTACCACAGAGGTAAAAGAGTAGACAGGGTGTGGGTTTTTGGGGGTATAGAGCGTGAATCAAAAAGGTGTTTTTTCGAAATAGTTGATGACAGAAGTTCAGATACTCTAATCCCAATAATTAAGAAATATATAAAACCAGGATCAACCATTCTTTCAGACTGTTGGAAGGCCTATTGCAGTTTAAAGTCAGAGGGATATCAACATTTAACAGTCAATCATTCTATAGAATTTAAAAACAAAGAAACTGGTGCTTGTACAAATCAAATTGAATCTACATGGAATGCTGTTAAGAAATCTTTACCAAGAACAGGAACCCAAAAATCTCTCTACGACAGTTATTTAATAGAATATTGTATAAGAAAGAAATATTTAAAGGATGCAGAAGATAAATTTTTGACATTTTTGACCCTCATTAAAAGAATTTACAGCTGTAAAGGACGAGTACCATTGCAGGAATTGAGATCAAATAAACCAGAGAAACCAGATCTAAATGGAAGCATGGATTTATTTGATTAGACAGGTAGGCATGTTTTTTTGGTTATTGTTTATTGTATATTATATCGGGGGCTGCCGCCCCCAAACCCCCGCATATAGTACCGTTTCGAGACAACTAAAATGGCGTCGATTTTAGTTGTCAAGACCGACGCGCACCTGTCTTCGATCTCGCACATGCGCAGTACACGTACCGGTAAAGTGCATTCTACCCGCATATAAAGGCATGAGTGTGAGTAGAGTGAACATCTACAAAATAGTAAGAAAATTTGAGGAACTTGGGACAATAAAAGATGCTCCAAAGTCGGGTCGGCCACAGACGAGTAGAAGTACCGAAAATGTTAGCACTCTCCAAGACATGCTGCAACAAAGTCCTGAAAAATCCATACGGCGCACATCATCAGAGACAGGTATTTCTAAATCGTCTGTGCATAATATAATGAGAAAGGATTTAGGACTGTTCCCATACAAAATACAAATTATGCAAAGTTTATCTATAACTGATCAGGTGGAAAGATTAACATTTTGTCGTTGGGCTTCTGACGTCGTGGATAATTATGCTGACGCTTTCGAAGATGTTTGGTTTAGTGATGAGTCTCATTTTTTATTGTCTGGACATGTATGCAAGCAAAACATGAGATTTTGGGCAAGCGAACAGCCCCATTGCTTTGCTGAGAAGCCGTTACATAGTGAGAAGGTCACAGTATGGTGTGCTATGTCGTCACATGGGGTGATTGGTCCGTATGTGTTTAGCGATACGGTAAACTCGGAACGTTACTTGTCTCTGTTAAACAACAAGTTCATTCCTGAACTCCGCAGACGCTCTATTGATATTAATAATGTCTGGTTCATGCAAGATGGGGCAGCACCACACACTGCAAATAAGGTGTTAGATGCATTATATCAAAAGTTTGGTTATAAAGTAATTTCCAGGAGATACCCAGAGGTGAAGCACTGTGGAGTGACATGGCCCGCCCACAGTCCAGATCTCAATCCTTGTGATTTTTTTCTGTGGGGCTATCTGAAATCATTAGTGTACAACCCAAAGCCAATGGACACATCTATGCTTCTGCAAAACATCAGGAGAGAAGTGAGGAAGATTAGTATAGACACATGTGCTAACGTAATCAAATGTTTCAAAGAGAGAGTGCGAGAAGGGAAACTGCAAAAGGGCAGACATCTTGAAAACGTCATAAATTACTGAATTAGGTAATTTTTAGTAAATTGTCAATTTTCTGAAAAAAAATATGAGTGTTTATTTTAAAACCGGTACTGGATAAAACATATCTATTGTCTATATATGTTCAAGTTTTCATTGTTATAGCAGAGCGTTAAGATGTTACAAATAGACATTGAAACTGTAAACTTTCTTTTTGGACACCCTGTATGTAGTAAGATTTCTTTCGATATCACACAGTGACATGTTACATTTTGTTAGATATCTATATCTATCAGATTTGTTATAGGTCGTTAAATCTCTACATTACAGAGAGATAGTATAGGTAGTTAGATCTCGATATCACACAGTGACATGTTATCAATCGTTAAATCTCTATATCACTAAGAGATATTATAGGTCGTTAAATCTCGATGCACTTCATCGTTAAGGCAGACATGAATTTCCTTTTGGCAGTAAAAGGTTATCCACAAGGTCAGATATATATTGTATGCTGCATGCTCTCGCAAACACAATTTGTTCATATAATGGTGGGTATAAGTACATGAAGATTTTGAACTGTTTATAGATTAAGTATACGATATATCGGTTGTAGTATTGCGTTCTAAGACGACATAATTATGAACAAAGAGGTAGTAGACCGTGATACTCGCTTTCACAATTTAGTTTGTTCAACAAAGGGACTGTACGCAGAAAGATCTCGTCATCAAGATTCAGTTTGTTCAACAAAAGGATAGAAGACCGTACAATCTCTTCAGACTGTAATATCTCGAAATTACAATTCAGTTTGTTCGGGGCGGTTGTTAGCAAAATCAACTTGTTCAACTAAATTATATTTCGCAATCACGATTACACTACCGAGTCTGCAATCCTGGTTACACTACCGAGTCTGCAATCATGATTACACTACCGAGTCTGCAATCCTGGTTACACTACCGAGTCTGCAATCATGATTACACTACCGAGTCTGCAATCATGATTACACTACCGAGTCTGCAATCACGATTACACTACCGAGTCTGCAATCACGATTACACTACCGAGTCTGCAATCCTGGTTACACTACCGAGTCTGCAATCCTGATTACACTACCGAGTCTGCAATCATGATTACACTACCGAGTCTGCAATCACGATTACACTACCGAGTCTGCAATCCTGGTTACACTACCGAGTCTGCAATCCTGATTACACTACCGAGTCTGCAATCATGATTACACTACCGAGTCTGCAATCATGATTACACTACCGAGTCTGCAATTTTCGTTTTCCGCATTGCTGCATTTGCTTTTGAAAATTCACATTATTTCAGAATTTATGTACTTCACAACAGCAGGTATGGCGGTCGTAAAATTTCGCCCCGTACTTCATTCTCGGTGTTGCTATATTTTCTGGTCCGTGTGGATTATCAGTTTCAGTATACATTTTTCTCTTTTTGCATTGCTGCTTTTGCTTTCAAATGATCCCTTACTTTTAGAAATTGTGTTCAAGAAAGGGCGACAAACAGTTTGTCCAACGAAGGGGCGGTAGTAGACCGTAAGATCTTGCTAGTGTTTCTAGGCTGGTTTAATAGCGATGTGTTAGACCGTAAGATCTGGCTAATATTTCTAGGCTTGCTCAATAACGCTGTGGTAGACCGTAAGATCTCGCTGATATTTCTAGGCTTGCTCAACAACGCTGTGTTAGTTTCTCTGTATCCCCCTCTCTGGGCGTCCAATAAGTCCATGGTGAGCAGAAACGGACGTTAATCAACACAAACGAATCAGTACGGTATTGATCAAAAGTATGAATTATCCATGATTTGAAATACATTTGTATTATGTTTTCAGACGAGCATTGAGTGTGGAAAAAGAAAATGCACAAGAAAAGAAACATGCACAGACACAAATACGTGTGAAGTGACCGGTATGAATTTTTATATATGACACATTTATACAATTCAATGATCCAGATAAGATGTGCAAATTAAAACATTTTCAAGAATAACTCCAATCTTTATTTCTCTCCCAAACTCTTTAGAATCGTCTCGAAGAGTGGTCACAACACAGGATTTGGTGGAGAAGTGACGATTTTAGTATCTGGATACGCATGCACTTTTATCTGCTGCTCTTTACATGTACAATTGATCTTAAAGGGATCATAAAAAGTACTTCGAGATAACAGAAGTTCGAGTCATCCGATTTCTAATCTGGGCAATTTCTCAAGTTCACAGCTTCATTCCGGTCTAAAGTCGGAGATTTCAGCATTACTTTCGACATGCATTAAGGTATCAAATGTGTTTCTAGGTATACGTAGTAATACACTTTTTCTGCATTGTGAACTTTTAGAAGGACCGAACTTTTACGGCGAAGTTCGAGGTTTCACTGTAGGTTATATACTACAGGTTACACGCACGTCTATAACTATCAAACAGAGCCACCCAGGTGGTTGCTCGAATGCTAAAATCGACATCCCTCTACCAAAACCCTATGTTTGGTCTCAACATATGGGTTAGTGGAGAAATAAAGGATTGATTCTTGAAAATATTTAAAAGTACGCTTTTTATCTGGACCTCAAATTAAACATTTTTATGTGTGGTTAATTTCAGTATTTACTCCATATACATGTAAATTCATAGCAGACTCCACACATCATGAGCATTAATTAACTAAGTATTTTATATTAAAAAAACATATATCTATGCTAACTAGTATAGATTCAGATCTAAGATAATATTCTATTGAAATGAATAGAATATACCTTGATCAGACAGCTCCTACATACATGTAAACCGTCTGATCTGGGTATACATTGTTGGCTACACGATTAGCATTCACTCCAGTTTAACCTGTCTTAAGCGACCATCAAAAAAGGGTTTAATTATGAATCTGTTAGCCATGTGGTAGCTTAATGCAGGTCAAAAGTAATGCAGAAAGCTTTCTGTATTACTTTTGCCCGGTATTAATCAACCACCTGCTATTTAATATTCCAGTGTCTAATTAAAATAAGGTCGTCGTCTAATAAAGGTTTTACTGTACCCATTTCAATACCTTTGCAAACAGAGAAGATCCAGATTAAACCACACCTGGGTAGCCGTCTGATCTGTTCTGGTTTCTTATGTTATTTTAAACACAGGTATACACAGGTGCAGATAAGGTGCATAAATCAAAACACGGGGTCAATAGCTTTCATTACTAGTATATGTCATGTCATGAAACTATTGTATACACACATATGTTGTAATGAGGTACTTAACCCTTCGCTTGCTATTTACGTCAATATACGTACCTGTAAATAGTGAAGACCAAGATGAGACAGCTCCTGCAGGAGCTGTCTCATCAGGGTCTGCACTATTTACAAATTGATTGTGCAACCAGTGCACTCCACAGCAGTGATTGCACAGCGAAATACTTGTACACAGTGAATATATATGTAAATGTACAACAGGGCATGGGTAAAGAAGGAGAAATGTATTTTAAAATTCAGCAAGAGAAGGGTTAATGTACAAATTGCTAATACAGATTCTGGTCTGTTCTGTTTTCTATGATATAAATATGGTTGTTCAGTCTCTGCCATGGTCATTTATCCTGTCACGTGCCTATTTTCCTGACGGATAACAAGGTGACTGATAAACTTTTTGTTATTATGTCAGTTGGTCACATGACCTGTAGCCGAAACTACTTTTTTACCGAGACGCTTATTTCGTCAATACACAAATTTACGTCTACCGAGTACTGAATAAAAAGTTTAACAAAGCGAATTTGTTGATTTCAATCGATACACATTAAACTAAATAGATCTATATCTAATTCTTTCACTTCATTCTCCCAAACTTATATTCTTAGGCCTAGACTAGATCTAGTAGTAGATCTAGATCTAGACTAGATCATGTTGTTTGTCGCGAAATTACCGTGTTTAGATAAATCCACATCAAGAATCATACATCGTCTAGATATCGTCAAGTGACAGGTTCTTTTTCTCACATAACCAACCGGGCCAACGGTTTTGTTTTGAGCATTTTTAAAGCAATGTGACTTTTTGGAATTCCAGTGACGTACATAATAACGCCTTTATAGTGACGTCATCAACAGTCTAGAGCCAGTAGAGTCGGGTATACGCTGCGGTGCATTTTGTGGTACATTCGGTACAAAATAATAATGATTATATTTTGCTGTCGTGACAAGGATAAATAGAATATTTGGCTCCTAGCTTTGAATGAGAAATATTATCTGGCTCGGCTTCTGAATATATCAGGTTCGCCTTCGGCTCACCTGATATATTCATCCGCCTTGCCAGATAACATTTCTCATTCAAAGCTAGGAACCAAATATTCTCTATATATTCCCGTGCCCATGTGCTATTGCAGCAATTAATCTGATTGCTATTCATGATGTCATTATTTCTTATATGAATATTCATGGAGTAAAGGATAAAGCAAATCTGTGATTACATTGACAAGCAAATTGGATATAGAAGAAATGTCGAGTAACTCGGCGCCTGGTCACTACCAGACGGTTTGACAAACAACTTACGTTTTAGAGAAGGAATTAAAGGAGAAAGTCCACTTTTAAACTTAAAGCAGACGGCATTGTTTGAAGACAAAAATTGTTTGGCACCAAGAGAGCTAAATATGAATTTTTGCCTTTCGTTTGTTTATTTATAGAATGCGGACGACCCCCAAATTCAACAATCAAAGGTAACATGTACGCAATAAATAATATTGTAGAAGTCAATGGTGATGCCAGAGTCAAGCTCAAGTGTGACGAAAATGGAACATGGGTAACTGAGCATGTGTGTAAGTTTGCCAAAATCTTCATATGTGTGGTTCATTATATCAACAGCTGTAACTGGCCTTCCGTATTACTAACACTTTTTATAATAATTTCAGGCGTGCATTAAAACTCCAACAATATTACAGAAACATTTGCAGATTGGTAAATGGGTCTTGGTTTTCTGAATCTGGGCACATTGTCTATTCTCATAACAATAGTTTCTGCAAATGCAGGTTTGTCGCAAAATTGACACGGTTGATAAAAGCATGACCATATGGCATACCGTAGGCCTACTGACGCCATGGCTGACCAGGTACTGAATATACCTGTAAGAAGTGATGACATACCGTAGGCCTACTGACGCCATGACTGACCAGGTTTTGACATACCGTAGGCCTACTGACGACATGACTGACCAGGTTCTGACATACCGTAGGCCTACTGACGCCATTACTGACCAGGTTCTAACATGCCGTAGGCCTACTGACACCATGACTGACCATGTTCTGAATATGCCTGTAAGAAGTGATGACATGGATATCAGTTATACTACTATGCTTTACACTCACTCAATTCACTTTTCTTATTGAGAACACATTTAAAAGTGGAAAAACAGTCCTATATAGAGAGGGGGAGAAAGACAAAGAGAGACAGAGATAGAGAGATAGACGCAGAGAGAGACAGAAAGACGCACACGCACGCACGCACGCACGCACATACAAAGGACACGGCACTAAATGCACCATCACACATTAAGCAGTAGCAGCATAACTACCAAACAAAACGCAACGAAACGCACACAAAGACACAAAACATTTACCATATAAAAACAAAATAGACAATAGGGTGAAAGCAGGAGTACTACCTTGGAACGGACAAGACATCACTTGTATCATCGTTTTGTTTTGGAGAAAGTTGTGCCAAAATATCCCTGGAATCCATCCTTACATAACGAACCTATACCTAAACCCATTTTACCCATTGTAAACGCCTTGATTACGTCATGCGACAGCCATTTACAAAGACAAATCTGGTCGAATTAGCATGTAGAAACTGTATTATCGGTGTTTTCTTCATTTTTACAGGAATATTCTAGGAGTAGATACTATAATCTACTCTAATATAATAAGACTCATACGTCATATGGCACAGAATGAAATTGAATACAAACACTTACATTTTGGCTCAGGCAGAATCTTAGAATCAGATCTATATTATAACTTAAGCAAACGGAACAGGCCTTGATCAGTCTCCTATAGAACCCGTCTGATCTGGATCCAACCTGTTTGCGAAGGCGTGAAAGGGTGTTTATATGTAGGAAAGGGATAAACGCTTGTATTTTATATTTGACTTCCTTATTGCAGATCATTGTCCCTTTGGATGGCTACCGGTCTATACATCGTGCTACAGGGTAACGGATGATGCACTATCATGGCACAACGCCAAGGTCAGCTTTTATTTATTATCATGGTCCCGTGTTAACAAACATTGTACTCTCGTGCAAATATTGTTGACTTGTCAAATGTGAATATTCCTACGTCACTGAAAGGATATATTTAGCTTGGGTAAACCTGTGTTTCAAACGTTTTTTCACGAGATTCACAATAAATGTACAAGTACTCGAATGAGCCAAGTAGGAAAGCTTAAATTAGCGGAAACAATCGATATCAACCGAATCTATATATGGCGTGTTCAGCAAGCGTATAATTATTTAAAGTTTGACAGGTTAATAAAACAGGACAATACTTTATAATGATAATGATAAAAAAGTACAAGATAAATTTGAATTTAGCAGAAAACAGAAATGGTCTTAAGTTTTGCTCTTAAGATGATCCTCGTCTAATCAGGATTAATTGAATATATCACCTGATGAATATTCAGGTGAGAAATAATGGCATGACATCGTGAATATTAATTAGATATGTTTTTATAATGACGTCGTAACACTGGACTATTTGGCCATGACAGAAACTCCAATATCAGATTTACATACAAAGCACAGCTAG
Source organism: Azorinus chamasolen (assembly GCA_963576725.1). NCBI lineage: Eukaryota > Metazoa > Mollusca > Bivalvia > Cardiida > Solecurtidae > Azorinus > Azorinus chamasolen. Next base: position 54,216,511 of record OY755252.1, read on the forward strand.
ATGTACGTACTGAGATAGCACATATGATGTACGTACTCAGATACTAAAATCGTCATTTCGCCGCCAAACCCTATGTTGTGACCCTCTTTATAATCGTCTCGAAGGGTTTGGTGGAGAAATGGCAACTTTAGTATCTAATTACGTACTTCTGTTTCTCTGTTTAAACATTCTAAAGTGGGGTCACAACATAGAATTTGTAGGAGAAATCAAGGAGTTATTCGTAAACATGTTTTGATTATGTATCTTTTCAAGGCGGCGTCTGATCGGGGACTTCACTTTTTGTCTCAATCTCCATTTTTATATTTGTGCTTTATTCCTTTATTTGCATTTATTTATCTCATTTCCTTAGTGAACCGAATTGTATTAACACACCTTGGATTGCAGACGACAATTAGAAATATTCCCTAATACATATTCATGTAAAATTAATGACTTCACGAATATCAATTGTCTGACATTTTATAATATTATACAGACATGTTTTTTTAAACATTAGCAGAAGCTGTAGAAGTAGTTTATAGAAGGTCACATATAAATAGAACAGGCTCTGACCATGGTCTGCTCTATTTGCAAAGGCGTAAAATGCGTCTCATTGACAAAAATAATTTGAACAAAAACCGCATAACTATTGAAATAATGCTTTTAGGACAATTTTATGAAAATATTTTTTTTCTTCTTATTTCATTATTTCATTCGTTTTCATTAAACTTATTTGTCAGTCACTCATAATGGTTTACTATTCGCATGTTTTTGTTCTAGAAAAAATAAATAAGAATTACTATGCTAGTAGTTTGGAAGTTCAGCTGTATTTTGGCGAGTTAGAAAAGTTGTTAAATGCGAGCCTTGACGAGGCTTCTGTTTATCATTCCCTCATATCGCCAAGTTTTGACGCGTCTTTAAAAGCCACATTTTGTTTTTTATCACAATTATTTCCAAACAAATCAATTATAAACTTTTTTCTAGTAAATGCTCTTTTTCGGTAGACTTATTTAAAGAAGCTGGATAATAATAGCTTAAGTGGTAGGATCTAAAATTAGCATATGATCTCGACAGACATATCCTGTCATTGATCCGAATCACTTCGTCATTTGTGAACTCGAGATATTGTTTAGATTCTTGCCAAGTATCAACACAATAAAAACAAACAAACGTTAGTCTTGCTCGATCGGATACCAGAGACAATGTCAACAGTACAAATATGAGTCATGCAGGAAACACCACATACAGAATAAACAGCCACCGAACAGCAACACAAGAAAACACAGCAAATGTACATAACTACCAAAACATAAAGAGACGCACAGAGACAAAACAAACAAACAATAGGTGGAAGATGGAAGTACTGCATTGGAACGGTCAGTGACAAAAGTCACCGGGGGTTTAAACCAGTTTAGGGTCGCCCAACCTCACACTTATTCCATCCCCACCCTAAAAGACAAACAGTGTAAATAAACGTATCCCCTCTCCGACTAACCTACAACAGCCGCGATGAAACACATTGGTAAAGTGCATGTAAAACGAAAACATTTAAGTGAAACAAACTGTATCCACCTATTGCTAGTGTACTTAAATGATTGAGATGCAAACAGAGCCAAGTTTGTAAATCATATCACCATAAAATTCAGGATGTGAAATACCTTGTCAAGGTCACATTCTATCCGATGTCGTGATCATCATTATCGTTGTTCACTATCTGAAATATGTAACTTTAAAACGTGTTAATAAAATGTTGAGGGAAACTAAAACTCTCATCTGGAATTTGCAAATGGGAATCAGGCCTCAGACAGTGGGACAAGGATTAACCCATTCCGACATATTGACGTCGTTTCGCCTCTATAAATTGCACTTTTAAAACCAATGTGATTAAGAGAGCATTTGCTCCCTAGGAACAAATGCTCTATTTATCATATTGCTTTCAAAACTACACAATTCTAAAAGTTACCTCCTTGCTGGTAAATACTCGATTTCGGTACATTTATTCAAAGAGGTTGGATCTACAAATAGAAAATGATGTAATGGGTTAAAAACAATAAAAATGGGATTACTTTCAGGACGAATGCCATCGCCTGCATTCCAGATCTAATCTCGCTGCTATACAAACACAAGCAGAAAAGGAAAGTCTTGTTTACATAGGCACGATGTGGAGGCGCTGGCAGCATAAATGTATGTATATACCGAATCATTTGTCCGCCATTATTTACCTCTCATGCATGGCCTATTCCATACCAACCAGATACTATGCATAGTTGGCCTGGTCCAACCAATACGATATTTTTCTGTAAGGCGTTGTTTAACGGTTATATCTTGTCTTAGTCTTGTGTAATTTATTGCGTCATATGATGTATCGGGTGTTCGATGATTTTGATTGTGTATGTGTGTATGATTACCTCAATAATAAATCAAATTCGTTTATCTATTTTCCGTCTCGTCAGGATCCACGTTACTTGACATACAGTCAATAGTTCATCGAAAGCTTAACTCAATCGGACATAGTTAAAACATTGAACGGATCCCAGTGGAGATCAACCGATACCAAAAATCCATCTATACATATGACATTTAAAAACATCAGCTCATAAATACATGCATTGATGGTGTTATAATTCATTACATTGATATTCAACAGTGATATGGTTGATGGCCGATGATAGAACTGTTTGGTAAACTTTCTTGATATCATTTAGATGTAAATTATGAATATTCTTTACACGGTTAAAATAGAGATATTTCATAAGTTTTACATAAACATTATCTGATAGAGGCGCCGTGCTACACATTTGTAACAGAGTAGACACATATCAGTCGTCGTCTCTTGTATTAAACGTCTGATTAGGGTCTTTTCTGTATGCATGTGAAATCATCTGATTGTCTACAGTGACAAACATATCATGTTTTCATAATACCAAATACTCACAAATATTCACTATGTCTTCATTTCCTGCATGCCTATTTACCAGGAAATAAAAAAAAACCAGTTTCGACCTTGAAGTATTCACCGTCACATACCATATTCATAGTAGATATTTGGTCATCCGATCTTCTCTCTCCATCCATTACATACCATGTTCATAGTAGACATTTGGTCATTCAATATCCTCTGTCCATCCATTACATACCATATTCATAGTAAACATTAGGTTATCCAGTCTCCTGTCCACCTATTACATACCATATTCATAATAGACACTTGCTCATCCAATATCCTCTCTCCACCTATTACATACCGTATTCATAGTAGACATTTGGTCATACAATCTCCTCCCCCCATTATTACCGCTGCTGATGTTTTGGTGCCGTGCCCTTTTATGTGTGGCGCTCCGCTGCTGATGTTTTGGTGCCGTGCCCTTTTATGTGTGGCGCTCCGCTGCTGATGTTTTGGTGCCCTGCCCTTTTATGTGTGGCACTCCGCTGCTGATGTTTTGGTGACGTGCCCTTTTATGTGTGGCGCTCCGCTGCTGATGTTTTGGTGCCGTGCCCTTTTATGTGTGGCGCTCCGCTGCTGATGTTTTGGTGCCGTGCCTTTTTATGTGTGGCGCTCCGCTGCTGATGTTTTGGTGCCGTGCTCTTTTATGTGTGGCGCTCCGCTGCTGATGTTTTGGTGCCGTGCCCTTTTATGTGTGGCGCTCCGCTGCTGATGTTTTGGTGCCGTGCCTTTTTATGTGTGGCGCTCCGCTGCTGATGTTTTGGTGCCGTGCTCTTTTATGTGTGGCGCTCCGCTGCTGATGTTTTGGTGCCGTGCCCTTTTATGTGTGGCGCTCCGCTGATGATGTTTTGGTGCCGTGCCCTTTTATGTGTGGCGCTCCCTGTAGGACTGTTTTTCCACTTGCATAAACCTATTACTGTTGTACTGTTGAGTATTCATGTACCAAATGACATACTGAATTTACATAATTAGCCAGTTTTTGCAATGGTATATGTACGAGTACGTTAGCAGTAAGTCTGTATTGGTAGAAACTCATTTAGTAGTAGGGAAGTATGAATCGGGGAGAATGCCTGCAGCCCTGCAGCCCCCGCAGCCCCTGTCACGTGACCTATGACGTCACATCGAGGTCACATCGAGGTCATGACCATCCCACATTCCTATGACGTCACACTAGAGGTCAAGGCCACCCATCCCACCGGGGGTCATGACCATCCCACATTCCTATGACGTCACACTAGAGGTCAAGGCCACCCATCCCACCGGGGGTTAACACCCTAGAATAATCGAGGTCACCGTCCCGCATTCCATAGAAGGTAACGTTTGCCCGCAGCCCCTGTCACCCATCCCGCATTCCCATGACGTCACAATGGGAGAGTAGCCTATGACCGAGCGGGAGCAATGGAGGTCAAGGCCACCCATCCCGCATTCCGTTGAAGGTAACGGATAACAGTCTTAGAGTCTGAGTCATCAGAATGCGGGTACATCAAAAAGTTTCCACGGAGTCATCAATCTATTTTAGAAAGAGTCTCCAGGGTATAAATATCCGAGTTATCAGAATGCAGTTACGACGTCATTTTAACCGATAGATACTCACGCAAAAGTCGTAGATCGGGGTCTACTCCGTTCGCTTACGGAATTATATAGATATATTCGCGTATACAGTTTCCGATATCGTTCTCGTTTAATCCGTATTAAATGTGTTAAGGGATCAGCCCAAATATTTAGTCGCGTGCCTCTAATGGGTTTGAAGTGTTTACCTTTTCGACCTTATCTCCCAGTCCCGTCGACTCACACTTTACCACGCGACCACTGGAATGTAAAACGTCGTTAAACATAACACCGACAGATGAGGCGCCGCCTCTGATCTGGATCCAAACTGTTTGACTCTCAAAAACAGCAGAGGACAATTTTAAGCGGAGGATATTACAACAGTAAAAGGGTTAAACATAATATCGTCTCGTGTAGAGAACAGCGGCAAGTTGTAAAGAGGGAATCGCTGTTTGGAAGACCCGTTGTAGAGAGGCAGTACTGTAATCGACATTGATAAAAGTTGTGTGTGTTCAGGCTTAACAGACCCTTAATACCAAAATACTTATAGTAACGCCCGCTTCGAAAATGTAATATCTGCCCGATTAGGTTTTACGCGAAGTGCCCGAAAGATGAGAGTCAAACAGTTTGGATCCAAATCAGAGGCGGCGCCTCATCTGTCGGTGTTAAGTTTAACGACGTTTTACATTCCAGTGGTCGCGTGGTAAAGTGTGAGTCGACGGGACTGGGAGATAAGGTCGAAAAGGTAAACACTTCAAACCCATTAGAGGCACGCGACTAAATATTTGGGCTGATCCCTTAACACATTTAATACGGATTAAACAAGAACGATGTCGGAAACTGTATACGCGAATATATCAATATAATTCCGTAAGCTAACGGAGTAGACCCCGATCTACAACTTTTGCGTGAGTATCTATCGGTTAAAATGACGTCGTGGAAACGTTTTGATGTACATGTATCTGCATTCTGATAACTCGGATATTTATACCCTGGAGACTCTTTCTAAAATATATTGATGACGTCGTGGAAACCTTTTGATGTACATGTACCCGCATTCTGATGACTCAGACTCTAAGACTGTTATCCGTTACCTTCTACGGAATGCGGGACGGTGGGCCTTGACCTCCATTGCTCCCGTTCGGTCATAGGCTACTCTCCCATTGTGACGTCATGGGAATGCGGGATGGGTGACAGGTTCTGCGGGCAAACGTTACCTTCTATGGAATGCGGGATGGTGACCTCGATTATTCTAGGGTGTTAACCCCCGGTGGGATGGGTGGCCTTGACCTCTAGTGTGACGTCATAGGAATGTGGGATGGTCATGACCCCCGGTGGGATGGGTGGCCTTGACCTCTAGTGTGACGTCATAGGAATATGGGATGGTCATGACCTCGATGTGACCTCGATGTGACGTCATAGGTCACGTGACAGGGGCTGCAGGGGCTGCAGGCATTCTCCCCGATTCATACTTCCCTACTACTCTCAGTAAACACTGCATGAGCCCTTTGCTTTGCAGGGTTGTGGCTAGGTGCGATAAACGATAGACGAGGTGACTGGACATGGAACGACGGCACACCAGTAGAGAGCTGGGTATTGGATCCCCTGATGCAAGGACAGGCGGGTACTGACTACTGCATGGTCGTCGATCTCAACAGCTTTATGTTGATGAAGTTTAAGTGCGATGGCACTATCTTTGAATATAATGGTATGTGCGAAATTGAAATACAAATCGTGGACTCCGATAGCAATATGTCAAATGAATGACTTGGGATGAACAGAATCATGTTCGTGATGTACACATCGTAATCCTTTCTTCTTGATACTACTGTTGTGGGTTACGGGAATACCATAATTATAGCGCTATTGGTATTGGTTATTTGTATTAACATAGGTAGAAATTGCGCACCACTTGTCACAGACTTGTTTAGTATTGCTATGAGAGGGATTACGTTTTAAGTCTGAAACCTGATCAATAAGCAGATGCCATCAATGCCGTTAATGAAATATCTCGATATCTGGATGGCATATTTGATATTTATAATTCATTTTTGATCTTCTATATACCGAAAAGAGCTTCAGTTGAATAAAACAAACCAGAACGTTCAACACTTTTTAAGACTTAGATATGTGTGTTGATAATGGGGTTATCCCTTCAAAAATCTATGACAAGCAGATTAGCTTTAACGTTTACCCATTCCGTCATTTGCTATATTTAGATACAACCTCTTGGAACTAGTGAAAAGGAAAATTTCAGAATGAGCTTTCTGTATGACTTTTACCGTGCATTAAGCAGAAACCTTTTTATTAGAATTCAGATTAAGAGGGGTTTTACTGTAATTCTGATTCAATCAAACTTTTGAGAATGTAGTGTCCGATTTTTAAACAATTTGGATCGAAACGAGACACCTATTATTGTTAATGTGCGTCTCATCTAGATCCATTTGCGGGTCAAATCCCCAAAAGCGGAATAAATCTTAATCCGACACGTTAAACCTTTACTGCGGAGATGACCACTAGCTGACCCCCAGATGATCACTAGCTATATATTCAATGGTCTGTGAAAAAACATGAAATGCAAATTATAGCATCCGATAGAAAGGCACCACACAAATGGCTTGTTTTATACAGAATGCCCAAGGTTTAGATGGTGTGAATCCGTGTAAAGAACATGTTTATTTAACGTTTTACAATCATGCTCCGAAATTGCATTTGGTGCTTGTTTGACTTCTTTCAGATTCGATCAAGCTTTGAGAATCTAATGATTGGGTTTCAAAGAGTTTGGATCCTGACGAGACGCAAAGTTACTCGTTCAGCGCTAAATTTTCAGTGGAATAGCCCATCATATTTTTGTTTGAAGAATCATTATAGTAAGATATTGTAAAGTTTTGCGGGAGGATTTTGAATGAAAATAGAAATCAACTGGTTGCAAATTATAGTGAATTCATTTCCCACATGCAAGGGATTTAAACGTACATCATATGTAGACACAGTACCTTTAATCCATTCCCATATAGGCTATTTTAGACCCAGCCTCTCTGAATAAATCTACCGAAAAGGAGCATTTACTAGAGATAAGGAAAAGTTTAGAATTGTGTAGTTTTGATACAATGTGGATAAATATTGCATTTGCTTCTATGGAGCAAATGCTGTATTTGTCACAATGGTTTCGAAAAGTGACTTTTACCAAAGACCTATGATAACACATGTGTTATCATAGGTCTTTGCTTTTACAGAGACGTCAAAAGGCGTCAATATGAGGGAATGGGTAAAAGTACACACATGAGTATACATTAGAGTCTAGTTAAACCATCCGCACAATTTATTAACAAAAAGAGTTTTAAGAGCAAGTGGTTGCTTAGTAGTGGGTAAACGTAAAGAACTTTCTGCACAACTCTTGACCTGCATATTGAACTAGCACCTGCTATAAAAATCCATATTGAACTAGCACCTGCTATAAAAATCCATATTGAACTAGCACCTGCTTTAAAATCCATATTGAACTAGCACCTGCTATACAAATCCATATTGAACTAGCACCTGCTTTAAAATCCATATTGAACTAGCACCTGCTGTAAAAATCCATAGTTAGACTTATTTTGATCTGTCGTATTAGAACGACTTTATTGTATGTTGACTTACTTGTATATCCGAGTTCTAGAAACGAGACATACACTCATGTCTTACTTGTATATCAGAGTTTTAGATACGAGGCATACACTCATGTCTAACTTGTATATCCGGGTTCTAGATACGAGACATACACTCATGTCTAACTTGTATATACGAGTTCTAGATACGAGGCATACACTCATGTCTAACTTGTATATCCGGGTTCTAGATACGAGCCATACACTCATGTCTATCTTGTATATACGAGTCCTAGATACGAGCCATACACTCATGTCCATCTTGTATATACGAGTTCTAGATACGAGCCATACACTCATGTCCATCTTGTATATACGAGTTCTAGATACGAGGCATACACTCATGTCCATCTTGTATATACGAGTTCTAGATACGAGGCATACACTCATGTCCATCTTGTATATACGAGTTCTAGATACGAGCCATACACTCATGTCTATCTTGTATATACGAGTCCTAGATACGAGCCATACACTCATGTCCATCTTGTATATACGAGATCTAGATACGAGACATACACTCATGTCTAACTTGTATATACGAGTTCTAGATACGAGACATACACTCATGTCTAACTTGTATATACGAGTTCTAGATACGAGCCATACACTCATGTCCATCTTGTATATCCTAGTTCTAGATACGAGACATACACTCATGTCTAACTTGTATATACGTGTTCTAGATACGAGCCATACACTCATGTCCATCTTGTATATACGAGTTCTAGATACGAGACATACACTCATGTCTAACTTGTATATACGTGTTCTAGATACGAGACATACACTCATGTCTTACTTGTATATACGTGTTCTAGATACGAGCCATACACTCATGTCCATCTTGTATATACGAGTTCTAGATACGAGACATACACTCATGTCTAACTTGTATATACGAGTTCTAGATACGAGACATACACTCATGTCTAACTTGTATATACGAGTTCTAGATACGAGACATACACTCATGTCTAACTTGTATATAGAGGATCTGTTGCGAGCTGTCTTTTAAGATCACATGTTCCTAAACGAGCCTTAGAATATGTCATTAAGCGAGCCTTGGCGAGCTTAATAACATTGTCTTGGTGAGTTTAGGAACATGTGATCTTAAAAGACAACGAGCATCAGATTCTTTTTCTCACATATAAAAAAGTGTATTTTCGCCGTTTAAATGACATGTAAACATAGGTTTCCATGGCTTGACGTCATACATTCTAAAGTGATCTTACACGTGTTACAGATAAGGAAATCTTAACATGTTGTTCTAACTCGGAGATAAGGGAAGGTATGTGAGAAATACGAGTTCTAGATACGAGACATACACTCATGTCTAACTTGTATATACGAGTTCTAGATCCGAGACATACACTCATGTATATCTTGTATATACGAGTTCTAGATACGAGACATACACTCATGTCTAACTTGTATATACGAGTTCTAGATACGAGACATACACTCAAGTCTAACTTGTATAGATATATTCGAGTTCTAGATACGAGACATACATGTCTATCCAGACTTCCTTACACAAACTCTGTCTTGTTGATACTTAGAGTAGAACCTGGCTTAAGCGGCCATCAAAAGTGGATATAATCATGTGTCTGTAAGGCAGGTGGTAGCTTCATCAAGAGCAATGCAGAAAGTTTCTACGGTAGTTTTCTGCATTACCTTTGTCCCGTTTTAAGCAACCAGCTATGACTGGCCGCTTCAGACAGGTTCTACTGTATCAGAATCGCTTCGATGATGCTTTGGCGTAGAAATATAGTAAAATGCTAACATATGTCCTTAATGCTCCTCCATATTGTACAAACATTGTAGCACAGACACGTGACACACGAAAGTGCACAGCAATACAAGAAACACAAATCAAGTGCGCACTCGCATTAATAGAACTGTTCCTTATCTGTTCCACGTCGACATTATATTACATTACACACAATTATACACAGACACGCATTTGCTAACAATGAAGTATGGTTATTGTCTATTTGTTGTAACTTGGTTTAATCCTGCTGAATAATGCTGATTTGGCAAGTTAACATCGGGTTATTAAATACCTCTCTAACACATTTTTAATTTTAGCTAAAAGTGTATAATGTTTAGGCAACATTTGATATAGTGTGCTAGAATCTGTGCAGCTGTCCATCATTGAGCCTGATAAAATTATATCTAGATTTTATAACTTATGGGTTTTTGACATATCATATGAAATAAATCAAGATTTATTTAAACTTAAAATGTGTTGATTCATCCCTACAAAACCAAATCAGCTTCCAGTTTGGTGTCACAAGTGGTATACCGTAAACTATCTATAAACCGGACAATCAATATAGTATAAATATCGATTTTGGGACAGGTGGCAGCTTAATGTAGGGGGCAAGTAACGTAAAAAGTTCTTCAATGAGATGTTTGCATAAATATCACCCTGCATTTAGCAACCATCTGCCTAAAAGGGTAAACATTCTTCTCAACTAGAATTCCGGCTGAGGTTTTACTCCAGGTCATTCCAACAAAAACATGCTGACATTTGCAAACAGAGAGTCTGCTAAGGCGAAAATATCCTGTACAGTGCTCCTTCCCTACAACGGCCCTCTCAATAACGATTCCCTCCGTACAACAACGCATGTCACTGTTTCCGAAACAACAAGGCTCCAGAAACAACCTTTTTCCATTGTACTTTCTTTGTGCCTCCATCAAACCCTATGTTGTGACCACTCTTTAGAATCATCACTTTGTGACGATTCTAAAGAGTGGTCACAACATAGGATTTGATTGAGGCATAACGGTTTTAGTTCTCGAAATACACCATATCTGGGGATCTGCAAACAATCTAATTATGTTTGATTTTCCCTCCCTATAACAACTCCCTCTGAACAACACATACAATATTCGTATCCCAAAGGCTGTCGTTGTAGAGAGGGAGCACTGTATTCATAGACCATTATGAATACATGTTCCGATATGAAATATTCATAAGGAAAGACCATTGATATGAACACATGCCTCCCATGATTTTCACAGACCGTGCTACATGTACATGACACATGTCAAACTAGGTATTCAATAGTGTAATACTATAAGTGGTGATATAGACAGATGTCAGAGTGTTCGGTGACGTTCCAATGACAATACCTTACCACAGACCTTTTTTAACTCTTTGAATGCTAGCAGCCGATTATCCAGCAATTTATAACCTGTGCAAACAGTTTGGATCCAGATCAGGCCTCACAAAATGTAGGACTTGATTTGAGATCCGAATTATTTGTCACTCAGACTCACCTACTGCAAACAATTCATAAAGAAAGATGACAGTTTCGAAAAGGTTCCAGACGATAAATGAGCAAACAAATTCACTTAGCATGCTAAGAGTTAATTGTTTCGGTTTTCTGTGAGGCAACGATCTCTTGAGCCAAACACAGCACGATGTTTTAACCCTTTGCTTGCTATTCACGTCCATATACCTACCTGTAAATAGTGAAGACCCAGATGAGACAGCTTCTGCAGGAGCTGTCTCATCAGGGTCTGCACTATTTACAAGTTGATTGTGCAACCAGTACACTCCACAGCAGTGATTGCAAAGCGAAATTCATGTACACAGTGCATATATATAGTATTATACTGGGCTATGACAGAGATGATGAATAGTAAACTAATCTGAGGCTACCTTGTATGAGAGGAACACTATGAAAACATTAAACATAAACTACCAAACCACTTTATGAACAAAAACATGTATTATGGTGATTAATGATACATGTATATCAGCTTTGGGACCAACATTAAAACATTAAACTATTACTGTGAACAACTACTACAGTCTCAAGCCAGGGAGATGACTGGTCAATGTTTTAAACTTCAAAACCGGTGCTTGAAACACAATCATCAAGCTATGAAATGAAATGTAAATTATAAACCTAGAATATTCGATTCGTCATGAGACCCTCGACATCAAACCCTGTTGAAGCGTGCAGTTTGAAACTCGAATTATGTATAGAACCTATGTTTTAAATATATTTATATGAGACCGTCACTGAAGACTGTAATGAATATGCAGGTGTCCTGATTACGTAGTAAGCAGCTGTGATCGCTGAATTAGTTTGAAGTGGTCTCATGATTTATATACATATTAGGTTTTAGGTCTTAAGCGACCATTAAAATGAGGTATTACGGGTCTGTTAGGCAGGTGGTAGCTGAATTCAAAAGTATAGGAGCTTTCTGCATTGCTTTTGCCTTGCATTAAGCAACCACCTGCTTTTTAAGATTTCTTAGTCCAGTCAATATAAGGTCGCTTAAGACAAATTCCACTGTACTTCGCTCGACTGACCTACCGCTTCACACCTTTCAATATATACATACTACTAAATATTATATTAGAAGAAAAGAAAAGTTATTTTAAACAGAACTAACTTTGATACACAACAAAACAATCACATTTTAACTAATTATCCGAAGAAGGGAGATAATTCTGCATAAATCATACAGATTTGCTTACTTAGCAATATTTACTACAGGTTTTCTTTGCAACAGATCACAACTGCCCCGCACTATACATTCTGTTCTTTTCATGAACAATATCTAAAGGATACTAGAATAATCTATACTGGCACAGTAGACATTATACCTTGATTTTTCACTTTGAGTAATCAAAGTATAGAGGTTGTAAATAGAGATCCCCAAATACCAAGTCTACCTAACGTGTAAATAAATTGTGAACGCTATAAATCCATAAAATTAAAAACAGCAATGCGAAAAGAGAAAACCGCAGACTCAGTTTTATTGAGTCTGTCCATGAGCAGTATTAAAAGGACATACCCCTAGTTCTTCCTTAACCGGTATTCAAAGTACAAAAATGAGTCATGCAGGAAACACGACATACAGAACAAACAGTCGCCCGAACAGCAACACAAGGAAACAGCAAATGTACATAACTACCAAAACATCAAGAGACGCACAAAGACAAAACAAACATACAATAGGGGGAAGATGGAAGTACCGACTTGGAACGGTCAGTGACAAAAGTCACTGGGGGTTTAAACCGGTTTATGGGCGCCCAACCTCACACTTATTCCATTCCCACCCTAAAAGACAAACAGTGTAAATAAACGTATCCCCTCTCCGACTAATCTACAACAACCGCGACGGCAAATACAGTGGTAAAGTGCATGTATAACGAAAACATTTAATTGAACAAACTGTATCCACCTATCGCTAGTGTACTCAATTATTGAGCTGCAAACAGAGTAACTTTTATGTAGGTTTGGTAACCAAAACATTGTAGGAAGTTTATGTTGTGTAATTTTAATATCGGTTCCAAGTTGTTCACACTTTTTGACATGGTCTGAAACGATGGTCTTTTCGTCAGTAGTAACTGAAATGTATGACTTGGTATTAATAATTTCCTGCTTCAAGACATCGATATAATGTAACCGTCAAATAATAATCACATTATTCGATGCCTTATAAGCAGGAACAAAAACGTATTTTGAATGGAAATCCTGTAAACCCTTTTTAAGATGTCTAAAAGAAATTCTAGGTTTAGGTGGAAGAAGGTGTTTATTAGAGCTATAAAAGGAAATGCGTTTATCAATTATATCAAAAATTAGTTTTTTCCAACCAGAAAGAGCATTAGACTCAACATGTTCTCTTCGACACCATTTAACACTAAATTTAGTAAAGCCTCCGCAATCTGAACTCGATAAGAGTTAAAATCTATCAAGGATGGTATTCTATATTTGGGACCTTTGTTCATAAGAGATCGTAGACGTTTATCTTTAATTATCTCAAAATTACCAGTAATCACATGACCAGCCGGAGAATAGTTTCATAAATAGAGGCATTCAACTGGATGGGATAATTTCAAAGGACCAGAAAACAACACCGAGAATTACGTACGGGCGACTTTTTACTGCTGCCACACGGGCACTAAACATCTGCTGTTGTGAAGTACATAAACCTGACAAATAGATTATGGCTCGAATATTTGGAACAATACTTCTGACACGGTCAGTATTGTGATTAGAAAGTCGTGCAAAACCAATGGTACAATACTTGTTTCTAGCCTCAGATGGCAGGACTGGACCCACTTTTTGAATCGAACAGACCAAAACAGACAAGAGATAAGAGTATGGTTGTAGATAAACTGCCTACTCTTCTGTCAGCAATTCTTATTTCTCGCCGCTGCCTTGCTGCAACTCACTGGCGAGACAGTTCTAATAAGTTGTAGCAGGACAGGATTTGGCGGAGGATATTAATACATGTACTACTATGATTAGGTTCTTAAATACGCTTTTCATCTACAGAGCTCTGGAAGAGAATTCTTTTGCTCTCGACGGATCGCCTACTTTAAGAACTTATGCACTTCACAACAGCAGGTGTTAAGTGCTTGTGTGGCGGTCATAAAACGTAGACCCGTACTTCATTTTCAGTGTTATATTTTCTGGTCTTTCGGGTTCATTAGATTCGATGTTATTAGTTTTGAAAATTGAATACCGCTTAACCCGGGGCCAGCGGACGTTATTAGTGTTCCATTTCTAATAACTGCTCATGGACAGACTCCATAAAACCGAGTCTGCGATTTTCTCTTTTTGCATTGCTGATTTTGCTCTCAAAGAATCTCTTACTTTCAGAACGTAACTACTGAATTCTTAATGATCATCTCACCAATTGTTTTAGAAGAAACAATCATTAAGTCACAATGGCCATGAATGTATGGCTCACTTATGTGCTGATTTGGACAAATGATCTAAAAGACATATTTTGACATCGAATTAGAGACGATTAATTTTGAACCAACTATGTTGATTCCATTGAACAGAAATGCAGAGTCATCGACCATAACTGTACAGAAGTCAATGACATTGTCACCACCACAGAGAGATTTTATGGTCCAACATCTTACATATATTATGTCTGAACACGAAACTAGACAATGACCACGCAACATTTTCTGAAATGGCTATTCATTGAAGACTGAAGAACATTGCATAGTCCGTTTTTTCTTAGCAACCTACGAAGGCGTCTTTCAAGATAAATGCTTTCTTCTACCCACTAAAACACTTCTGTAGATCATGTCCCATTAGTCTAGAAAAGTATTCCTTTAGCCGCAATTGTCAAGATCATACCCAAACTTTATCCATTTCTCTCACAGCTCCAACACATGTGGCCTCTGCAGGAATTGTCTGGAGAGGTGGGGTATTTTATATTTTGACTTGGGTGAAGGTGAGATAAGTGTGAGGTTGGGTATCCGTAAACCTGTGTTAAGCCCCCAGTGGCTACTTTTAGCTACTGACCGTTACAAGGCGGTACTCCTACTTTCACCCTATGGTCTTATGTGTCATTTTATACGGTTAATGTCAAATGTTATTTGTCTTGGTGCGCGTTCTGGCACGTTTTGTCTTGTGTGTGTGCCGTTTCTTGTTTGGTGATGTTTGATGCAGTGCGTGTGGCTCTCTCTGTTTGACTGTATTTTCCACTTTTGTTGTGAATAGCATACATTCATATATAATGCAAGATTGTTTTCAGCCTCGTGAATAACAAGTTTACTGCATGTTGCTGTCATAATACACGCATAGAGACGAACATATGCTCAGAGTTTGTCTTAACCATTGAGTGCATCTGAAAATGATGATTAAATACATTGTTTCTGTCTCGTTTCTTGTGGTGATAATCATTTCACTTACATGCAAATATGGAATGGGTTCAATCCTGCGCAGAAGATTTGCTAGAGACGACGTGTTGGGTGAAACATTCAGAACCATCCATGGGGTGTCCATAGAAGAGTGCGAAAAAGAATGTCGCCGTAGACGAAAATGTACAAACGCCTTGTATAACAGGAGAGTGGCTGTATGCAAGCTGTTGTCAACACATCCAAATTACAATGATATTTCTATCAAGAAAGGGATTGTACTGCTATCTAAGAGCAATACTCACCAAGAGGTTTGTGGAATGATGATTTAACACGCGAAAATGCGATAAATGCGTTAGATCTAGATATCACAAATATAAAGCATAGGTCGTTAAATCTAGATATATATATATATATATATATATATATATATATATATATATATATATATATATATATATATATATATATATATATATATATATATATATATATTAGGTCGGTAGATTTCGATGTCACAATGATATACCATGGGCTGCTAGATCTTAATATCAAAATGAAATATTATAGGTAGTTAGATTTCAATATCTCCTAGATCTGAAGAATTAGATTTCAATGTTACAAAGATATTATAGGTAACAAATGTAGTTATATTTCAATATCACAAATATATTATAGGAAGTTAGATTTCAATATCACAAATATATTATAGGTAGTTAGATTTCAATATCACAAATATATTATAGGTAGTTAGATTTCAATGTTACAAAGATGTGTTAAAGGCAGTTAGATTTCAAAATCATAAAGCTAAACAACATAGGCAGTTATATTTCAATATTACATTTTACATATCACAATTAGGCCTGTTAACCAATGGAGAGCAGATCGTAAGACAACACTATCATATCTAGGATTGCTCAGTCAATGAAAAGTAGACCGTAAGATCTCTACATCTTACTACCCCTGTAAACCGGAATTCTAGTAGATATTAATTTAGATACTATTAAGTAGGGTGAAAGTCATGCAGAAAGCTCCTCTACGAGCTTCAAAAGTCCTACAAGGTTAACCTTATTCAACTACTCTAAACACGAACATCATTATCAGTTTCTTCAAACATCAGCAAATTATTCCATATTACAGATACTATGGGTCGCGGCTCAAAAGCAGATATTTAACTAAACGTGGGAGCAAATGGGTTAATACAGATGGCATATTAATACAGGGTTAAAGTAATGCAGTAAGCTCCTTTGGGAGCTTTCTGCGTGGTTTCCATCCTCCATTAAGCAGCTATCGGCCTAAAGGAGATTTTTTTTTATATCAATATTTCAAATTATCGAGATTCTACTACCATAAAACACCGCCTCTAAATGATACCTGCACCAACCAGTTCTCGTCAAGTTCTGACAGTAATTTCAGAAACATCTTTACAGCTGTTTCAAAGGGTACGCTGTTTCTTGATTTATGAACGCGGTATGCTGTCATTACCGGTAGCAGAGAATTCCCATTCAATACATGTTCATGCTGTCTGATCATACCGTACTGCTGATTCTGACAAACGAATCTGAAATGTTTGAAAATATTCCAAAAAGGGAATTGATATAATACATAAATGCTTGAATTGCTCTGATCTACATATCTCCCAGGAGCACAAATTCACAATGAAGAAAATATTCTAAAAATGTAATTTATACATAAATACTTGAATTGCTCTGATCAGAGTAATTCATGTATTTATGTTAAATGTTTGGTTTTGAAAAATGTTAACATTCTTGAAAAAGTGCATACTTATTTTCTTAGATAATTTACGCAAGGCGATTACGGTATTTCCAGCAATGGCCGTTTGTTTACTTTCTTCCAATTTGACCTTCATATTAAAAAATTGATTAACTCTATATTTTCAGCAATTATTTTAATAAAGTTATTAAGTAAAGGTCATAGAGTAGTTCATAAATGTTACACACCGTTTTTTAACAGTTAAATAAAACTTTAATTTTTACCTGAAATAAAATGCAAAAAGAGGTGTCATATAACTCACTTTTCCAAATATCTTCTTTAGTCCTGTTGGTGTATTAATAAGTCTTTATTATATGATAAATGTTCCAATAAAAAACATATGGTCAGTATGCAACCGGTCATATTATTTATCTGTAGCAGAAATACTTTAATATTCATGGCGTCATTATTTCTTACTTGAATATCATGGAAGAAAGGATTAAGACGTCGGTTTAAAAGCAGTCTAGGGTGGAATGAGTTAAATATCCTAAATTCATTCGGCAGACGCGATCCAGTGGATAACCAGGCATTAGTAACGCATCAAAGTATTTCACAAAAACGGCTAAAAATACTCTTATTGACCGATTTAACCCTTTCCACTCAGGACGTGTACAGATAAACACACAATAGGTGTTGCAGTTACGTCAAAACAGTAACAAACTAAAAATAGGGTTTCCTCAATATATGCTGTGCATAGGATAATTAATAAATAAGACAAACATTACACCATGGATATCTGATATCGTGGTCTAAAGGACGTGTATGCGGCGTTGCAAGGGCGCTACCCGAGTTCGGAACTCATCGGCGTTTATACTTTTATTTATTATTAATTTTTTTTAATACTTTTCTATTTTTTCTATAAGATCTATTCTCTTTTTATCTTTTTTCTGTTCTTGTTTAATATTTTTGCCTGTTTTTCTTTTGTTTTGAATATTTTATTTCTCAAAAAATAACAAACATATGAATGAAAGATTCATGAAATACAACTCTGCCAGTCTCGTCATCTGTGTTGTCTATGAGTAGTCTCCCGTGTCGCTGCCTGTGTCGGTATCCTCGGCGCTCAAGTTAACAGAGAAGACCACTCTCTCCACCAACTGGTCCCTCGTCACACCGGCTTTCCAAAATCAAATTACGTGTTTTCACATCTCTGCATGCAGCAGGCTTCCCAGTCACTGGCTGTAACTCTGGTGAATGCCTCATCTGTAAAGGGATAATGTCAGCCGCTCTAAATCGGTGTTTTTCTGTTAGACACTGAACCCTTAACCTGTGACCAAATTATCTCGATTGGGTTCAGCTCAGCATGATACGGCGGCAGACGAAGGCAAGAATGTACATGTTGCTTGAGAAATGCGTCCAATTTGTATCTTGGTCTGGATTAGTTCAGCTTTCAGACATTACGAGTTCTGCCTTCCGCACCCATTCGTTGTATTGTAAGCTTTCATGATGATGATTATTGTTATTATTATTATACCACATTTATATAGCGCTCTTTTCACACGGAATATGTGCGTTCAAAAGCGCTGTACATGGATGAAATCAATAATCGGAACGAACAGCATGATTATCTACCCAGACAATGAAAGATTTACAATAGATATGCAATAAATATAAAAATCACTAGCCGGACGGTCAGTGAAGGATATACAAAAGATATAAAAAAGATATGAAATCATAAACCGGAAGGAACGACATGATCGTCCATCCAGTCAATGAAATGTATGCAATATATATACAATAAATATAAATGTACTAACCGGTAGGAACCACATGATTATCCACCCGGTCAATGAAAGATATGGAATAGATATACAATAAATGTATAACCACTAACCGGTAAGAATCACATGATTATCCACCCAGTCAATTAAAGATATGCAATAAATATACAATAAGTATAAACTCACCAACTGGTAGGAACCACATGATTATTTATACCAAGTCGGTGAATTATAAGCAATATATATACAATAAATATGAAATCACTAACCGGTAGGAACCACATGATTATCTATTCGGTCAATGAGAGATTGATTCCTACAGCATATCCCAAGGGCTGCAATGGCAAAGGAATCGTAAGGTATGAGAATTGATGATTATAAGCTACTATTCCTAAACTGTCCTAGTAGTATATGTTGAAGAAATGTGTTTTCAGAGATCTTTTGTTTCATGCCAGTGAGCTTGTATCTCTAATGCCTAATGGCAGAGCATTCCAGAGTTTTGGAGCTGCATTCATGAAACTTCTCTCACCGTATTTTACCTTACGACTTTTTGGTACAACCAACGACAAGGAGCTACTTGCTGATCTTAATTCTCTGCGGGGCCGATACACGTCAAGCATGTCGACAATGTACTTGGCGGATTCATTGTACATGGCTTTATACGTAAGTGTCAGAATTTTGAATTCAATGCGATGTTGAACCGGAAGCCAATGAAGTTCTCTCAAAACAGGCGTGATATGATCATATCGAGGAGTCCTGGTTATGATGCGGGCTGCTGTGTTTTGAACTCTTTGAAGTTTCTGCAGTGTGTTTTTTGAAATTCCATGCAGCAATGAGTTGCAGTAGTCTATTTTTGATGTAACCAGAGAGTTCACCAAAGTCTTGGTAGCATCAGGTGAGAGGTACTTTCTTATATGACCTATTCGTCGGAGCTGTGCATAACTAGACCTACACACCGAATTGATGTGTGATCGAGCCAGCGTTTGGTGTAATCCTTCCTACTTGTTAGTTCCGGGCATTTGTCCACATATATATGGAGTACTGTCGACGACAAACCATGATCTAGCTGGAAGGTTGGGTATGAGCTTTTACTGTAACCGCTTTAGAAGGTTTTCCGCGTTCATCTTGTTGTGATAGTCTCAATATGTAGACTTTGCATAGTTGTCGCTCTGCCAGGACCTTTTGGTGCAGTTGACCGTGGAACCAAATGTCTCGTCAGTATAAATGATAGGGCGGTCTTCGGACGCAGGACATAAGGACATTCATGTTGTTCTGCGTCGGTTTCCATTTGAAACCTATGGACTTCATGAGATTCCGAAGGGTTTCCCTGCAACAAGTATAACCGATCCTATCGCGTATCTCTGTGCCAAGATCGGTATGTGTCGGTATGACGTTCTTAGTTCGAGTCATAGCTGCCATTGTACGTCTAACGATAGCCTGGTCAAAGTCATCGACCTCTATCCTGTTGTGATTAGGCTTCCTTGGGACCCTTGGTTCATCTGTCTCATGCTGTATCCGGTACAACGTGTGTTGTGAGAACCCCGTCAGCAGAGTTACCCTCTAAAACTACGTTAGTCAAAGGCAACACCATCTCTCCAGCTTCGTTCTTCTGTTTGCATACCTGAAAGTAAAAGAAATATTCTGTAGATAATAAATTAGCATATTCCCTTTTCGGAACAATGCAATGAATTCCGGATTTATATGCAATGATTATTAATTTGACAAAGTAAAGACAAAAATGTTAGAGGCTATTTCAGAAACTTGATGCTTGCTTGCTTATATCGTGCCGCACGAGAAAAAATAAACTTTTGACATATGTGTTGTCGAGGGAAAAATATATTTGATTTACGTGGATTTCGAACCAGGTACAATTTGATTCGGATGAGAAGGCCATTATCCACTCGGCTACGGACTCCACAAGCATGTTATAATAATGAAATAGCCACAGTCTTCTCTTTTAAGAAATATATGAAATAACATGTTAAATGAATATTCAAGTAAACTAACTATGACGTAACTCTCAGAAATTCCCTGTCCGAATATATGCACTGTCATTTGCAAACAGTGAACATCAGACCAGAGGGTTCCTAGAGGAGCCATCTGATCACGGTCTGCACTGTTTGCAATTCTAAATTCTCAAGCAATTTTAAATATTTCATACCCGCTCTCAGTGGTATCATGCTATTTGTCGAAGAAAAAGAAAGTTAACTTACGAATGTATTTTGCCCTCGCCCGCCTCCAAAAAGATGTCCCATTTTGGTCTCCATTCACCTCCGTAATTTCTGGCATATGGAGTGTCCCGATTGGTCACGGAAAAAAGTGCACTATAACAATTTACCCAGAGGCGGATCTAGAGGGTCGTTCAATAAGCATCCACTATGCTCCCTAATCACGCATGCTTATTATCATCAAACGAATTATTATATAAATTATTTATTAATTATTTGTTATAACTTGACAGGGATAATGATTTAGTTTGTAGTTAATTCGATAACCAATAATAGGTTTGCAGTTGCACGATTGTTGGAGGAATTCGACGCAAGATATGTACCTTATATAGTCGAATGTGTCTAAAGCGGTCAAGATATGTACCATATACAGTCGAATGTGTCTAAAGCGCTATTTCATTTATTGAACATGGGATTCTAAAAACATGTTGTTATCTAATGCAGGGTAACATAAGCTCCCATATGAGCTTTCTATATTATTTTGACCTGCATTAAGCTACCACCTGTCTTACAGACCTATTTTGACCTGCATTAAGCTACCACCTGTCATACAGACATATTTTGACCTGCATTAAGCTACCACCTGTCATACAGACCTATTTTGACCTGCATTAAGCTACCACCTGTCTTACAGACCTATTTTGACCTGCATTAAGCTACCACCTGTCATACAGACCTATTTTGACCTGCATTAAGCTACCACCTGTCATACAGACCTATTTTGACCTGCATTAAGCTACCACCTGTCTTACAGACCTACTTTGACCTGCATTAAGCTACCACCTGTCATACAGACCTATTTTGACCTGCATTAAGCTACCACCTGTCATACAGACCTATTTTGACCTGCATTAAGCTACCACCTGTCATACAGACCTATTTTGACCTGCATTAAGCTACCACCTGTCATACAGACCTATTTTGACCTGCATTAAGCTACCACCTGTCATACAGACCTATTTTGACCTGCATTAAGCTACCACCTGTCTTACAGACCTACAATTAGATTTCTTCTTGATGGCCGCTTCAGACCGGTTCTAATGTACAATGTATTCGAATGTTTTATTACACCGCAATAGAGGTTCATTCTATTAGTTTGCGTGTTCAGAATTATGTCTAATATTCCTCATGTTTGTACCATAGACGAACTAAAGATATACTCTGCTCTGTTCGAGTTATAATTGAACATAGAAACCAAATAAAGATCGAAATTCAAGTGAACAACTTGTTGACACAATGGGACATGGTAATGCTTCACCATACCAATCACTAACTCCATGAATATACATTTAAGTAATAATGAGATTAACTGTTATAATAGCATATAGATACAAGATGATTTGGCAGTTACAGTAACTGTAGAACCATATCTGCATTATTCTGAAAATGCGTGATCCTTCGAAAGCAAAAGTAGAAATGCGAAAAAGAGAAAATTGCACACTCGGTTTTATTGAGTCTGTTTTTGAGTAGTAATTAAAAGTGAAACACTAGCACCGGCTAGCCCCCTAGCACCGGCTTAAGCAGTATCCCATTTTCAAAACTCATAACATCAAATCTGATGATCCCGAAGGACGAGAAAATATAACAACACTGAACCTAAACCTTCTATATTTCATTATAATTACTTTTATGTCGATGAATGTTCAATAAGTATTACAATTTTGACTAAACATAGAACAGGGAAGGGGTTAAAGGGCTTGTTACCAATACCAGCGACATGTTCAAGGTTGACTATGAAAGGGAGCAATAAAAGTACTATTTAGGCATAGTATTCAGGAACAAACATTTTTCTATACATCAAACCATACAAAACGCCCGATTGACACGAGATACACTTTCTTTGATAACGAATGTTATGTTCAACATGTCCGTAAATTGATTACGTCATACATATTTAGCCCTTAACGCTTCTGCGCCAAAATTCTAATTGTCGTCTGCAATCCAATTTTTGTTAAATCATTCGGTACAATAAGGACATGAGATAAATAAATGCAAATTTCAAAGGAATAAAACACATATATAGAAATAAAGATTGAGACAAACGTGAAGTCCATCGATCAGATGCCGCTTTACACATTATCTTTACGCTTTGAAAAGGCGGCGTCTGATCTTTGACTGCACTATTTGTCGTGGTGTATGTATGCGACATTAGCGGTGAAAGGGTTAAAATACTGAATACTCAAAGTGGAAGAGTCCATCCATGTATAACGAATGAGTCCATTAGCATGAAAGGGTTGATATGCGATAGAGGATGCTGAATGACAAAAAGTACTGGACCTGATCAGAAAGCTCATGTTTGAGCTGTCTCGTCGATGCCTCTGCTGTTTGCAAATATACTTGTGTTCCGCTTTCAAAGGGTTAAATTGGAGCAGATATTGGATATAATGTTATCTTGATTGGCTTGAAGTCTGTTTTTTTAAGTAAGTATAGAAGATCTGCTTGAAGTTAGGTACTGTATTATTATCATGATCATAGTTTGGCTTCGTGAACGAAGATCTAAGAAGGTGGTGTCCCACGTCTTTTGCATGCACGCTTGTGACTGACAAATCATCCTTACGCCCGGTCAAATTTTCTTAATACCCGGTCACATTATCTTTATGCCCGGTCGCATTATCTTTACACCCGTTCACAATACATTTACGCCCGTTCACATTATCTTTGCCAGTCACATTATCTTTACACCCGATACACTATCTTTACGCTCGTTAACATTATCTTTACTGCCGGTCACATTATCTTTGCACTCAGTCACATTATCATTACACCCGGTCACATTATTTTTACACTCATTCACATTATCATTACACCCGGTCACATTATCTTTACAATCAGTCACATTATCATAACACCTGGGCATGTTATATTTACGTCCGGTCACATTATCTTAACGCCCGGTCTTTTACCTTAACGCCCGGTCACATTATCTTTACACTCATTCACATTATTTTTACGCCCAATCGCATTATCTTTACGCCAAGTCACATTATCTTTACCCCCGATCACATCATTTATAAGCCCGGTCGACCAGTCCTAGTTCTACCCTCATATGCAGATGGAGCCAGCAGTAACATGTGTTAACTTAACCCCATAGAAATGCCGTTTCATGCCTTTGCAAAACAGAGTAGACCCAGATCTGATGGATCCTTATAGAGCCTGCTCTGTTTGCATATGACATACAACGGTACTATAGACGTGATTCTTCAATTTCTTATAAGGTAAATTATTCTGTTGTTCATAACGCTATTATAAATTGATATCCACACAATCAGTATTTCTTAGTAAATGTTCACTAGATAGGGGGTTACGTCACAGTCGGGGAATCGATCCTATTCCGGAAGTGATCACTCTACCGGCTGGACTAACATGGTGATTAAGCTGCATTAACACTTCACCCTGTAAAGACGCATAGTTATGGTTATGCATTTGTAAGCAGAGAAGACTTAGATCAGACAGCTACTACAGGGGATATTTGACCAGGAAAGCATGTTGTGGTATGGACTGCTACAGCTTCCGCCTAGACATGACTTTTCCTTCTACGTATATCACTATAACAACGATAATGAAACATTCATAAAATCATTTCTAAAAACACTTTACCTCATAAATATTAATGCGAGAGATAACGATATAATGAATAATGGCATTTGAAGAAAACAAGAAGTCCCGGTTTTGACAGACAGTTCAGTCAGATCTGATACAGTGCTCCCTCCCTACAACGACCCTCTCAATAACGATTCCCTCCTTACAACAACCCATGTCACTGTTTCCGAAACAACAAGGCCCCAGAAATAACTTTTTTCCATCGTATTTTCTTTATGCCTCCATCAAACCATATGTTGTGACCACTCTTTAGAATCGTCACTTTGTGACGATTCTAAAGAGTGGTCACAACATAGGGTTTGATTGAGGCATAACGGTTTTAGTTATCGAAATACACCTTATCTGGGGATCTGTTAACAAGCTAATTATATTTTATTTTCCCTCCCTCTAACAACTCCCTCTGAACAACACATACAATTTCCGTATCCCAAAGGGTGTCGTTGTAGAGAGGGAGCACTGTAATTCAATGGGCAAACAGAGCAGTCCCTGATCAGACGGCTCTTACAGAAGCCATCTGATATGGGTTTGCTATATTTGCATATGATTATATGGAATAAAGGGTTTTAAATACTCCTTCGGGGCTGTTTGATCTGGGTCTACTATGTTAAGAAAGGTGTCCCTAACGTAAAGGGTTCATGTTGAATTAATTCGTCGATGACAGTTCAGTTCATCATTTAACCCTTCTCTTGTTGAATTTTAAAATACATTTCTCCTTCTTTACCCATGTCCTGCTGTGTAATTACATATATCTTCATTGTCTACAAATATGTCTGTGTGTAATTGCTGTTGTGGAGTGCCCTGGCTGCACAATCAACTTGTAAATAGTGGAGACCATGATGAGACAGCTCCTGCATGAGCTATTTAAAGGAAGGTATATTGACGTGAAAAGCAAGAGCAGGGTTTAGACAGACTTAAAGTACTTCACTTGAGTAATAAATGAGTTTGGTGCCAATTATTTCAAAACGTCTTGCCTTTGTAAATTATTTATCTTCTACCTTTTAGTCATGTTTAGACAAATAACAGCAGAGACAATGCGAGCACCAGAGTGTCGAATCCTCGACATTATCGCATAGCATATATACAAGTATATATTACAATGTGGAATACATATTTTATTACGACACTGGTGAATAGTTTTGTCTTCATAATAGATCGTTGTACCTTCGGTTCATGCATGCTAATGACATTTTCAAGAAGCATTGTGTCCAATCGTGAACCCTTCAGGACATTTGCTGACATATCCATAGCTACCTGCGGGGAGGAGTGTTCTCGGAGACAACTCTGTACACATGCTCTGTATTACAAAGAGGCTCATTTGTGCAGACTGATTCACATACGCCATTATAAGAATATTTCTCGTCACCAGAATGAAAGAATTGCCAGGAGAGGTGTGATCCTGCTGTCGAAATACGCTACACAACAAAAAGTTTGTATATCTACATAGACATCAAGCTATATTCCAAAATGAAACGCTTGTTTATCTATTTTTTGTTTACATATGTGATGTAACAAATAGTGCAGACCCTGATGAGTCCACACTGTTTGATAAGCACATTTTATTTATTAACTCGAGAAACTTGAAAGCTCATTTTGTTCAAAATTTATTATTATTCACCCAATCTTTTCCGTGCTGCTTCTCAGTAAATTCGCTTATTGGAAGCGATATTCTAATTAGTCGTTTAGCGGAAAATACAGATTAACCCTTTCCTTCATAAATACGCCTGTCTACACCTCTCTGTAAAAATCACCTGTTGAAACCATTATGGTAAATAGAGCATTTGTTCCTATAGGAGCAAATGCTCTATTTATCACAATGGTTTCAAACTACAAAATTCTAAAATATTTCCTTTTCTCTAGTTAATGCTCCTTTTTGGTAGATTTATTCAAATTGGTTGGATCTAAAAAATAGCCTATGAGGGAATGAACCTCGCTGTCGTGAACTATGAGGGACCATACACATTACTACGATATAAAGGGAGTTCCATCCAGTCTGTTTCTTGTTTGGAAACATTTTTGATGCGACAGCTTATTGCAGGTCGAAAGTGACTCTGAAGGAGCTTTTAAATATTAAGCACACCATACAGGCATATATCAGTACGTTCTCTTATTGTATCGAATCAATATTTTTTTGACATTCATGGTGTCAACCCTCGAATGTTACATTCAAGAACTGACCATTTGAATACTGTATCGGTATTCTTATTTTATTTTTTCGAATCAGTATTGTTTTGTTGGTGTTCACGTTGACAATAGAATATCACATTAATGAGTTGACAATTTGAATATTGCATACTGGCATTTATCATTATTGTTTTATGTTGTTATATCAAATCGCTTTTGTTGACATGAATGGTGTAAAACATGTAATAGAATCATAAGTCAGGCAGGATATTCGGAAATGACAGATGAAAGAACAGAGCAACACCAGGAGCACATCTGAAATGCGTTCTCACACATAGACACGCGACCGTTATAGAACTGTTCCTTGTCTGTTCCACGCCGACATCATATTAGCAGTACCGTAAATCCAATCCTCAAACAAACTCATCGAAAAAAAAGATAATATGTGACACCACAGTTTGCGAAAGAGTATAATAAGATATATTATTATACTGCAAAGTAAATCCTCGATTTTGATTGGTCAATTAGCCATGTATAAAAGCCGTGTCTCCCTCTAAATTCTGATGTATATACGGAGTCATGAGCAACAATGGAATTTCCCCCGTCGAGGGCCTCGCTTCCTTCCTATAACAAAATAAAAATGGCCGACCACCTTCACTTCGTCGATTCGATTCAAACAACCGCTCTCAAACGAAATAACAAGAGTTTGTTTGGAAGGAATAAAGTTATCCATTTAGAAACATTTTTGTTATAGTTGTTGTATAACAATGTAAATGAAACCGATACGTGGCGAAGGTCTTATTCTGCTTTGATGCTGCAAATGTTGTCAAAGTGCTTGTGCATATACCGATTAGTCCCCAAACCCCGCTTTTACAAAGACAATCCACACCCAATCCGATTCAGATTTTATTTATGCACATGTACAGTACACGTACCTGTAAATTACAGTATAGTCGCTCCTTCCAATGCCCATTGTTTGAATATTATAAATATGGAAAATTAGTCAAACAGGGGGAGCCACACACGAAATGACACCGCACCAGACACCATCAAACAAGAAACTGTATAGCCAGAAGACAAAACATAACAGGATGCACATCAAGACGAAAAACATTAAGCATATTAAATAACAAAATTGACCATAGGCTGAAAGCAGGAGTACCGGCTTGGAACGGTCAGTAACTAAAATAAGCTACTGGGGGACTTAAACCTGATATACGGGTACCCAACCTCGTCCTTATTCCACTTTCACCAAAGTCAAAATGTAAATAAAATTCCCCCTCCGGACAACTTAACAACATGAATAACGATGTCTACCAAAATGAAATTACTTTAAAATAAACGTTAGAGGTAAACAAGCGACGTCATCATTTGAATGACGTCATAATTTAAAAGTACGGGAAAACTATATGAAACACTTCTACACCGACATTTTATAAAATATAAATCGCAAGAAGATACAAATACTAGTGGATATAAAGTATGTACAACTGTTTTGTTTGAATTAGAATAAACTTGACATGGTAGACATCTACTCGATGACTATTCAGATGTCAGAGCAGCTGTGGAGAAGTCATTTGGAGTACGACAGAACTGGCAAAATACAAATATCTAATTTCCTCCCTCCGTAAACGGGTTTAGGAGGGAATCTTCATAGAGTATTAAGTCTTTTCCGTCGTCGCACAAGCAAAGAGGAAGGCATAATGACCAACTGTAAAGGGGTATATAATTTGTATATAAAACTCTTTCTAAAAATGAAGAGGTCCCTACTAGTAAAATAAAGTGGATATCTATATTTGAAAATAAAGATATTAACTGGAAATCGGTATACAGCTATGTGTTTAAGTGCACAAGAGATACATCTATTCAATGGTTACAAATTAGAATAATGCATAGAATATTACCGACAAATTCATTGTTATTTAAAATGAAAATTGTAGACAATAATTTGTGTACTTTCTGCGGATCTCAAGAAGAAACCCTAGTTCATCTATTTTGGGAATGTTGTGAAGTTAAACCATTGTTAAACTATATTTCAGACAAAGTGTCGCAATATCATCCTGACTTAAAACTTGATAGCATGTGCATATTATTGGGAACATGCAACAAGAATATTAAACTAGATGTTTTACTTTTAGAAGTAAAGAGATATATATTCCTGTGTAAAATAAAAAAGATTAAACCTTCTAATGAAGGAATTAAAAATTATTTATGTCTTTCATGGGATATATACAAATCATCCAACATCACTGACGAAGAAAGGAATCTTTGGACACTTGTAAGATATTTTATTCCAAGCTGCATTTAACATACTAGATAGAAAGAAACAAGCGTTGAATTTTGAAACATACGTGCACAAAAAAAATCTTAGAGATGTATGGTTTTTCATTTATGTTGATACACTGTATAATTAAATTTGTTGAGTGTATGTAACTGAAATGTTTGGTTATGTTTACAATGTATAATAGTTCCAGTGTGTGTATTGGAATGTTTGTTTAAAAAATGTAAATATTCATGAAATAAAGAATAAAAAAAAAAAAAACAAAAAACAAAAACTGTAAAGGGGTCGATCATAAAGCATGTAGTGTCGGAATTGCGCCAAAATTCCCTCAATTAAGTTAAACCGTTCCCATGCAGACACTCATGAAAAATAGTGTCTGCTTAACCACTGATCTGTTGAAAGTTTTACTAACGTCTGATTCTTTCAATCCTTCGAGAAACTAATGCACTTGGAAGATCCCTTTCTATCCACAAATATAATGAACTGGTTATTATACACGGTGAACTAGGGTCGCAGAGTGATATAAACCCTTACCTTACAGTAAGAGGCCCCTGAGGGGAAGCAAAACGACGCCTACATTAACAACGCTAATTAACTTCTACAAATATTAAACTTTGCAGTATAATAAAATCGTTATACAGATCATTGGCGGGATATCTGACTTTTTATTCCCTGCTGAGGAAAATACATGATTTTCCTCAAAAAACAAAAAACGAAAAGTCAGATATCCCGCAAATGATCTGAATAACTAATAATGTCGCAAAAAAGCCTTACTTAAAGGTAAATATCGGTTGGGTTAGGCCTAGGGCACTCCGAAACTAAATACGATAGTTTGCAGTTTTGGTCCCGATGTTATAACTCATTTTGCTTGTGTTTGCGATTAATGTCAATCATCTGATTGGTCAGATTCTGAGCTTGCTCAGCGTCTGACAAATCAGATACTTGAGAATGACATCAGACTCGGACTCAGAAGTTTTATAACAATTGCACTGCGGCACAGGGCACTGCGATACTGAAAATGTCACGTATCCACTGGGGGGAGACGTATCCCGGATATTGCTAATAAATGAGCTGTATTTTGATGCAACGGAGAGAACAGGAGTGCAACGAGGGTAAGTAAATGCGTATTTTCTCTTAATTAGTTCTTTTTCGGCAATTGACAGGTGGTGCTTTAGATTCACCATACTCATATTATACACGCTATATACATGATTTGGAATCAAACAATGCAAACGTTGGGGAAAATCACAAAATGAACGCCGTGCTCGCGAAAGAATGCATAACCCTCTCCCAGATTTTTTTATGTTACTGAAAGATGGAATCAAAATATAACATTCTGAATTGAGCGATCGCTTTGAATATCATTCAACTATGTATACTGAAAATTTCAGTCATATTGGTTCAAGTTTGACCAAAATATGGCCACAAACGAAAAGTCGGTTAGTCCATATTAGTGTACTGGGGATTGATAAACGGTGTACTGGGTATTGAATATTGTCAAAATTTGGTGTACTGGGGATTGCACATTACACTTTAGTTGTTTTTCTGCTTATTCACCAGCATAATAATTTGAAAAGACCTTTGAAAAGTTTATTCAGGCAATATTCTTCTATTTTCATCATAAAGTAGTGTTTAAAGGTCTAGTTTTGACTTGATGGGGTGTTAATTGGATTGTTTATTGTGGTTGGGTCCCACCATGCTTGATAGTTATTGCATCATATTAACCCATATCCTCCAGTACTTTCGTCTGCTTTGAAATTGCCGTCTGCAAAACAATATTTAGATCTAAATACGATTTGTACATACATCATATGCTCTATGCTATGCTACCTCTGATCTGGATCCAAACTGTTTGCAAATAACAGACAAGTGGCCACCAGCAGGATAAGGATAAATTGAAACTAACCCTTATCCCGCTGGTTTTGTCTTGACTGTTATTTGCAAACAGTTTTGGATCCAAATCAGATGCTGCATAATGCCGCGTCTGATCTAGATCCAGGCTGTTAGATTTAAAATACATTTGTCTCTGAGACCTTTTGAATTAAAATATGCACATATATTGCTGCATGATATGGGTTTAGCATCTATCAATTAGAACCCTACTGTGCTAACTGGCTTGCGGTAAAGGGGTAGTTATGAACCCCTATAATAGGTATTTAAGCGTTGTTAAAATATGCCCTATCCATCGATGTAATTCAGCAGGGATCGGATAGCCTGAAAACGTTAGTTGTAATATTCTAGCAATACATATTCTTTATGTACAGTGTCATATTGAGACAGAAAATGATTTTCAAACTATTTCATATGAAAAAAATGCATTAAAAATTGTTTGTTTATTTGTTTCAGATATTACGTCTCTTTAACAGTTTTTCAGTCATATTGCGACGTCCAGCTAATTACTGGTGGAGGGAGACACCAGATACCCTTTATACACCTTTTCAGATACAAATCAGTAACTGGGTAGAAGTAACTGGTATCAGAACACCAATTAGCCGCAAATGCTCCATGGTGTAGTCAAAAGTTACAAGTCCACTGAGAATTAGTGTCAAATATTTTGCCTCAAAATAAAGTAGCACTGTTTTCATGGGATTTTCATCATTTTATGTTTATCATGTAGATATACATGGTTGTCAGAGAATAGATACAATGCTTGTCTGTTATTATAGAAAGGGTTTGTGAAGAACTTGTGTGAACCTAAGTAACATGTCCCTGTTTAGTCAGTGCCTCTGTCAGAAGTGTCAAGAAACTGGAGTGCAAGATATTTTTCTTACATAACACATGACACCCCAGTGTTTGCATTTTTCAGTTATGCATGAACTTATCTTTGAGGACAATACAGACGGGTTCCTGTGTTGGGTATAAAAGTTGACATTTCTTTACCTTGTACTGTAGTTGATGCAGTTTATATGAATTATTCAATGATATAGGGCAGCCTATTTGGTGGGGACCCATTCTAAAAAAATGGACAATCAATGTCGCCGTTGTAAGTCAACTGATATTTCGCCAATTAAAAGCAATTAACGTCGTGTCATTGTTTTTCTCTATTTTTCATTATATTAGGATTATTTCATAAACATTTTTATGGTATAAAATGTTGTTCTGAATGGCTTTCCAGGCCTTTAAATCTGCATGGGGTTGCGGAATTTGTATGTCGCCATGGACATTTTTAGTTTTCATTGTACCCATAATATAGCGTAGAATGTAATCATTCCCGATTTAAGCCCCTGCATTTATTTATTATTAATGGATGTTTTTCACGAAGACAAAACGGCGCTAAAGCAACCAAACATTAAAATACACTGACATGCTAATGCAATGTCGCCAAACCTGACCTAATCTATGAGGCTAATCTATAACGGTAAATAGAATATCACATACTGCACGATAATTCTGCAATGCCTTATTCATTCACCCTTTAATAATGTATATCATGTGTATGAAAAAAGATTTTTACCAAATTCATCTATGGAAAAAAAAATTTCAGAGGCCAGGTTTCTAAATTACACTTCGGGAATTTAGCTTTCTAATCTACGAGTCATCACAAATAAGCATATTCGTTTCCCCATGAAAAACTTTTTTATGTTTGTTTTGCCAATTTTGTGTACTAAATAACCTATTGTTTATCAAAATTTAATGAAAAGTACTTTGAGAAAGCATATAAAATTTTGCTGGCCAATCAAATACAGCGGAAAAGAAAAAATCCTAATCTACGAGGCCTAATTTACGAGACAAATATCTTTCTTGAGTTGCCCCTTCCATCATTCCCGAGTGTCATGCCACTCAATTACATCTTATTCAATACTTAAACCACAGTCACATGTAAATAATTCATGGAAGATGTCAGTCTGCTACATAATTCGTCTACACAATTCCCTAAGAAAGCGGTGAGTTATTTGACATTTTGCAGAAATAGCTTACAGGATTGCCTTCTTGAATTTGTATACATATTATTTCATAATTATGATTTGAATACCGAATTATCGACGTATGAACAACATAACCTTTCGCATTGTTTAAATATTCCACATGAAAGTTCGGACTCATAGCTTATATTAAATTGTCCCGTAGATGAGGATGCCAATATCAAAGTATTTCTACACAATTTTTCAAACGTAAAGTAAGTTTAAATTATGCCAGTATAAAACAAATCTATTCAGAAATAATAAATGGTTCAATAAAAACAAGATTGGCAATATATTAATGGCAATTATTTGTAGAATTTTTCAGATTTTATTTTCACTACTATATTTACTTTTATTTTTGTTAAGTCACGAACATGTTTACTTGGTATTTCTTCTACAAAAAGAGCAAACATTCACTTCATTGCATTTATTCCTATTGCCCAATCTACATACAAATATAGTCAAGTATGTCTCCTTTCAAATAGGCATTTACAAAGCCACACATACAGTCACCAAAGTGTCCCGTAAAATATAATCTCTTTTGTCCCGTAAATTATAGTAATAGTTTTATTCACATCAACAGGTTTGAATCCCATTAAATAGCTGAATTGTTTTGTTCGTCCATCCCTACTTTCGTCTGTCTGTCAGTATGTCTGTCTATTCATATGTTGTGATAGTGTTTATCCGTCTCGAGGTGTTGTGTGACTCATTACTCAAACACTAATTGAATCGGACTGTTGAAACGTGCATTATTTGAGCATGTGTACCTTAAGTTTCGGCCCATGAGTTAGCAAAACATTTGTGACAGTGTGATAATTTAGAGCAGCAATAATTTAAATAAGAAAGTACAGCCAACCTTTGATAAATGTATACTTGTCATTGAAAATATATAGCGATGTATCATCAATATGAAAGATATAGATTAAATGACAGCTGGGAGGAACATACATGTATATCTGTTTCAAATGACTCAAAATGAGAATTTATTCGCACTTTGAGCTGTTTGAAAAAGATAATATAGACTCGCCAATAAAGAGGTGAACAATTAAGTGTAGTTTTAGTTCTAATGGAAACTTTGAATTACGAGTATGTAGGAAATCGTGTTAATAGACTTATCGATGTTTGACTGTACTATAAAATATAACAAACTTAAGGCCATCTAAAGCAGATGAAATTGATTGAAAAAGAAAATGTAATGCGCAAGACAGGCGTCCTGGTACCTACAGGAAATGGGAGAAGAATGTTCACTGTCCCTGAAAAAGTTTTCAACTTCACGTCCTTTACCAATAGTCCTTAAACATAATTTTATGATTTACGGGACAATCCAATGACACACTTTTCCCCCAGCAAATGACTGGTTCTGGGTTATGTGAACGCAAGTAGTAATCAGTTTTGTTATTTTTATTAGTAACTCTTGCAAACAGTTAACAATTGATTGTTCGACTGAATCAAACTATTTTCATTACATACATTTGTCAGCGGTCAGTGCATAGTTCAGTCAAAAGGGATGTTTTAACTCAGACAGTAAAATTACAGAGTTGAACACGACATACAGAGTTGAATTTGAAATTTTCGGTCTATTTGTATACTCCTAAATGCTCGTTTTGATGAATGCTGCTGTTTATAAAGCAATGTATATCATATCATTTGTCAGTCTAATTTACAGGACACATTCCTATAATTTACGGGACTGTGACTTTCGAAAGAGAAATTTTCTTACAAATTGTCTTAACGATTTTGTGTACTTATGTATGAGTTTATAATACATCGGGAACGTTTCCTGACCCTCAAATTGTTTTTTTTTGTTTTGCACTAATTTTAACTGTGTAAAAGTTCAAATACAACATTTTTATGAAGTTGAGTGTGGTGTTCAACTCCTAATTTTCATACTTTATATCAAAATGTTTCATCAGAAATGGATAAATGCATGCTATATAATCTCAGTTCATACACATAACCCGATTCTTTGAATTATATAACTGTCCGAGCTCTATGTATAACTGTTAAAAATCAGGTTATGGGTACTGTGAACACAAGGAATAAATTTCTATAGCTTATGCATTAACCACTCATTTTACATAATTAATTGTTAATAAATATTAGAACTATTTCGGAATAAGGTCAAAGATACATTAAACATTTCAATATTCACAACTTTTCAGACATACGACGTAGTTGAAATTTAACGTTTTCATTCGGTGAATTGACCAATTTATTTGAGAATGGGTCGTTAAAAACACGTGCCCCTAGCTATATAACTTCTTATATCACAGTACTATTTTGACCACTGGGCTAAAGCCGCTGTTACGTATAACAGCGTTCATTAGCATTTTTGGAAAAACTGAGTGATATAGATCTAATATTTCTGAATGTTTATGCTATTAATAAAAGCCTATTACATGTATATGTTTATACAGTACTATTATATTTACATATTGGCTCGACCTTTGATTACAGTATGTTTTGCATCAGTCAGTACTCAATATGGTAATGAGCCTGTTAACTAGAGCTACACATAGATCTACATGTTATGTCATATCAATTAACTGAAGAGTAAACAACAGATCTATTAAGAAATAGGTAAAAAGACTATTATGATTGATGGATGGATGAGTTGGATTTTACGGCACTGCTACACAAAAACTATTATTAACAGGTACTTATAGATAATGGCTTTTAATAAGTCAGTGATCATCGAGTATTTCAATACAGATGCATATAGATCTATCTAGAATGTGCGATTGACTAGAAACAGTATTTATCACGACAGGAATATATCTCAAATATCTAACAACGTTCAATAAAACGGAAAAAAGAGAACAAATGAAATGCAATACCCAGTACACTATCATGCAATACCCAGTACACTAAAATCTTTGGAGCTACCAATCCCCAGTACACTAACAGTGACTAACCGACTATTCGTTTGTGGCCATATTTTGGGCAAACTTGAACCAATATGACTGAAATTTTCAGTATACATAGTTAAATGATATTCAAAGCGATCGCTCAATTCAGAATTTTATATTTTGATTCCATCTTTCAGTAACATAAAAAAATCTGGGAGATGGTTATGCATTCTTTCGCGAGCACGGCGTTCATTTTGTGGGTTTTCCCATCGTTTGCATTGTTTGATTCCAAATCATGTATATAGCGTGTATAATATGAGTATGATGAATCTAAAGCACCACCTATCAATTGCCGAAAAAGAACTAATTAAGAGAAAATACGCATTTACTTACCCTCGTTGCCATCCTGTTCTCACCGTTGTGTCAAAATAAAGCTCATTTATTAGCAATATCCGGGATACGTCTCCCCCCAGTGGTATCGCCAAAGGATGTTGAAAATAAAGAAACTCTACAAGAACTGATTCACAGCAAATGAAGAATGTTCAAACACATATATCATACACATATATCATACACATATACCATACACATATGCCATATACATATACCATACACATATAACATACACATATACCATACACATATAGCATACACATATATCATACACATATTGCATACACATATATAATACACATATACAATACCCGTATCATACACATATACCATACACATATACCATAAACATATATCATGCACATATACTATACACATATAGCATACAGATATATCGTACACATATTGCATACACATATATAATACATATATACAATACCCATATCAAACACATATACCATACACATATACCATAAACATATATCATACACATATACTATACACATATAACATACACATATACTATACACATATTGCACGCACATTTATAATACACATATACAATACCCATATCATACACATATATCATACACATATACTATACACATATACCATACACATATACCATACACATACATGTATATCATAATACATATACCATATACATATAGCATACACATATAGCATACACATATATCATAATACATATACCATACACATATATAATAATACATATAGCATACACATATACCATACACATATACCATACACATATACCATACACATATATAATAATACATATACCATACACATATACCATACACATATATAATAATACATATACCATACACATATATCATAATACATATATCATAATACATATACCATATACATATACCATACACATATACCATACACATATATAATAATACATATACCATACACATATACCATACACATATACCATACACATATATAATAATACATATACCATACACATATACCATACACATATATCATAATACATATACCATACACATAAAACTTGCATGAATTGAGAATTTGAATACTGTAGAAATTCTATGTATGGGCTATATGTAAATGTTAGGTTGGCGAGATGAAGAGCGTGGCGCTGGATTATGTCATCTGTGTAATGTATTCTGCTTAAAATGTAAAACATAATATTGATACCTTTGCTAACCTAATCCTCTGTGATAGTAGCTACCTTATCAGTTGTATATTAGATCTCAGACAGTCAGTACCAAGGTAGAACATTGTAGTCTTTTTAGAAAGTAAAGAAGCAGATGTTTTGAAATCCATTAGCAAACAGAGCAGACCCTGATCAGACGGCTTCTATATGGATCTACTATGTTTGCAAATGCCTTAAAACAAGTTTATATGGAAGAAAAGGTTAAAAAAAACTTATGAATTGAAATCTTTTTTCATTCTCAAGTACCCGATTCGTTTTTGTCTTACTAGTTGGAGTTTGATGTAGAAAGGCGCATCGTCTAGAATCACTCACACGAATTGTTCACACTTATTGCTCAAACGAATTGCTCTTGGAGGCAGTTTCAGAAATGAGTATAATATGCAGATCATATATGACACACTGCCGACTGTGTTCATGCGTGGTGTTTTCTAAAAGGGGCACCTCGTACAAGTATCATCCCGAGCTGACCTGTTACTTTTCACTAGGTCACGTGTTTAAATCGGTCAAAATGTGTATGCAAAATATGACTGTCCAAGTTAATTTAAGGTATAGCATACAGTATTGTCTCTCTGTAACCCTGGCCACCCAGTCAGTTACGAGTAACAAAACTGTCTGTTGATTAAGTTTGCAACATCTTCTAGTACTTAATCCTCGTCGCCAAACAGCTAGCTTCCCGGAAAAGATACTTTATAGAGCTGCTATATCTACATGTAACAACTTCATTGTTACATTACTGTCGCTTCCAGGACATCACGACACGAGAAATGGAGTGGGACATTACCATTGGTAAAGTTATATTGGTATAATTTCTCTAGATTTCTACATTGCTGTAGGTGGGCCAAGGATGTGGAAACCAAACGTGCACTGAAGACAAACCGTGTACAGTGGATAATGAATGTGAAATAAATGGTATGTCTAAATAGTTTCAATAGATATTGTGTACACCAATGAAATGTCAGCTATTGTTAAACAATCTTATATAAGCTTCTGCTGATGACTCATCCATACTTGTTTCAGACAAACATTTGTCCTCTGTGAAAATGACACTCTCTAAAGATATTGGCAGAGTAAGCCAGTAGTTAAATGATAACAAGTTATCATTGCATTTAGGCAAAATACACTCAATTGGTTTTGCTCCGAGCATAAACTGAAAGCAAGATCTCATTTAAATACAGTCTGTAATGACACACCTATTAATAAAAGAGTAGTAAAGTCAAACAGGCAAAGCCACATACCAGACACAACCACCACCAAAACATCGATATACAGCATGTCACACGCACACGCACGCACACGCACGCGCACGCACACACACACGGACACAACCACACACCCAAACACACACAAGATGAACACAGGAAACACCAACAGACACACAAGCACCAGTGATCAACATTCGAAACATGAACAAAAGCACACGTACAAATACAAAAGACAAACAAAAGTACGGTTGACAAAGAGAGTACCGCATTGGAATGGTCAGTAGCAAAATCACCACT
The DNA here is from genome assembly GCA_963576725.1 of Azorinus chamasolen. Taxonomy (NCBI): domain Eukaryota; kingdom Metazoa; phylum Mollusca; class Bivalvia; order Cardiida; family Solecurtidae; genus Azorinus; species Azorinus chamasolen. The sequence continues at coordinate 54,255,839 of OY755252.1, forward strand.
GGGGATTTAAACCGGTTTACGGACGCTCTACCCTCACACTTATCTCATAGTCACCCTAGCTTAACAAATAGTGTAAATAAAGGTATCCCCGCCGGACTTTCTCACAACGTGGAAGACGGTAAACACATGGCAATATGTGAAACATAGCATAGCTACTGTGAAAAATCCGTCAAATATGTACTCCGTGGCTTTGCTGAAGTCAGAGCTACTGTAGGGAAGCCGTTAAGGACACAACAGGGGAAAAGTAATACATGAGTCTGGTAAGCTCATCTCATTTCTGAGTTTAAAAGTAAACCATCATAGGGTACTACACTCGGCCTGTCATGGGACAAGCAAAGTGGGAATCGTAACTATTGGCTGTAAAGGGGTCAATAACAAAACATGCAGTGCGTTGCAATATAATGGGGTCATAACTTTTCTTCTTAAAGGTTTAATGCGTTTTAAAAACAAATCATGATAAGGGATATAATCCCGAATTTTCCTAAGTTTGTAGATAACATCACCATAAAAGTCTGGGTGAGAAATGCTTTGTTGCAGTAAGGTCCGTACATTGCAATTATATTTACTAATGAGTGGTAAATGTCGATAATAGAATTTAGAAAACGTTTTCCGAAGTTTGTGATATCTGTAACCTTGCTTAAGAAGTTTACCAGTTATAACTAAATTGCGACAGTCACTGTTAAAATCTTCTAGCAAAGAACAGGCGCGGGCAAACCGAATAAGTTGAGAAATATAAACCCCATAGGATGTAGAACGGGATATATCTCCATCTAAAAATGAATAATTAACAATTTTGAAATTGAAATATTCCCTTTTATCGAATAATAACTCCTTTATTCTCCCACATTCAGCCGTATGCTGTGACCCCTCCAATAGTATCTCCATTATTTCCCACATTGGTCCGTATGCTGTGTCCCCTCCAATAATAACCCCTTTATTTCCTACATTCAGCCGTATGTTGTGACCCCTCCAATAATAACTCCTTTACTTCCCACATTCCCTCCAATAATAAATCCCTTATACCCCTCTTATAGTAACTCGGCGTCTCATTAGGAGTCAGGCTGTTTGACACTCGGTCAGTAGTTTCTCAATCATTTGATCGAAACGGATGTTAATATTATGTTATAGAATGTGGACCGCCTCCATACTCGACTGTCATGGGCAATATATACACGGTCAACAGCACCGTGCTAGTGGATGACGGGGCTGTGAGCGCAAAGATAAGGTGTGCAGAAAGTGGGACATGGGTGGAAATGCATACATGTAAGTCGATGGAATAATTGTTAACCTTTAATCCGTTCCTTCATATAAACGCCTTTTCACGCATTGGCAAACAGAGAATTCCCAGGTCAGACGGCTCCTGTGAGGACCAGGGTATGCTCTGTTTGCTAACGGAATGGTTACAATGTTCTACCTTCCGTATTTCATTATTCAACTATTTTGTCTATGAATATTCAGTAGGTTTTGAAATTTGGAATAAATATAGAACAGGGAAAGGATTAACCTGATGTTCTTTGATAAAATAATATACATATTTTCCCCATGTCAATTAGTGGATGTAACCAACACTGTGTGCTGTCAAACTGCCAATTAAACTTTCTCCTCATATTAGCCCTTTCATGCATTCACAAAGAAAGCAGACCCGGATCAGGCGGCTCCTGTAGGACTCCTCTCATCCAGGTCTTCTCTGTTTGCGTATGAAATTATGATAGATCGGATACTACAGTTTGTAGCAAAACCACAAAAACTGTGTACATATGCGAATATAAAAGATTAGCTAATAAATACTATTGATGTCATTTTCTTACTGAATAGCTCTATGCAACAGGGAAATTATTAAACTGTTAAACCAATCAAATTTCAAAGGAATAAACCACATATATAGACATAGCGATTGAGACAAATGGTGAAGTTCCTGATCAGACATTGCATTGAAAAGGCGGCGTCTGATCTGAGACTGCACTATTTGTCGGTGTGCATTTTTGCGACATTGGCGATTAAACGGTTCTTCACAGCTGTTTGCGCAGATTCTAACAATTTCGCGTCCGTTTAAACGTACGTTTCATTCTTTTGGCGCCAATTTATTATCGTCTGTTTCATGTTTCAGCGTAGACTTCAATTTCTGCTCTAAGTTGCGTATCAGACAGTTTGGATCCTGATATTTTGAACAATAGGTTTTTTAACTATATTGTCCCTGAATATTCAGTAGGTATTGAAATCTGGAATAGTCATAGAACAGGGAAAGGGTTCATAGATACAGTTCGAATGTTCCTGTATTGGAAGGAAATCAGTAGAATAGAAGCAAACCAAGAGAATGGAATAAACATGAAAGGAAAATGAGTATAATGTCCACGGCAAACTGGTTTGGTACATAAACCTATGCAAACAAAGTAGACCCAGATCATGGGGCTCACCTTTGATCAAGGTCAGCACTGTTGTCATACAAATCATTGTTTTTTTTTACTGATAAATTTTGAAACGACTTTTTGATTAATTAACCATTTACCCTTTTCTACGCCGTTGCAAACAAGGTAGACCCAGATCAGGGTCTGCTCTGTTTGCTTATGATATATATCTGATTCTACAATTTCTGCCATGGTAAAAAATTCCTGTGTCCATATGCTGATGTAACAATTGGTATAATGAACATCCATTCTTACATGAATATTCATGGTTTAACCCATTACCTCATAGACTATTTTAGACACAACTTCTTTGAATAAATCTACCTAAAAGGAGCATTAACTGGAGAAAATGAAAATTTTAGAATTGTGTAGTTTGAAACCATTGTGATAAATAGAGCATTTGCCTCTATAGGAGCAAATGCTCTATTTATCACAATGGTTTCACAAAGTGACTTCTACAGAATCGTCAAAAGTCGTCAATATGAGGGAATGTGTTAAAGGCGAGATAAGAAGGGGCTATTTTTAGTTATTCGGTAGATTGAAGGTAAAGCCGTTGTAAACGGATAGTCATTACTATGTAATAAACATGCTGGACAGTCACCGCACTATCCTATTATACTATATACCATTCTCACTTGTAGATCCATGCCGCATGGATTGGATTCTGATCGGCGAATCATGCTATAGAACAACGGTTAATTTAAGACTCACGTGGGAACATGCGCAAGTAAACATTGACTTAACCCTTCGCTTGCTGAATTTTAAAATACATTTCTCCTTCTTTACCCATGCCCTGTTGTATAATTACATATATCTTCACTGTGTACAAGTATTGCGCTGTGCAGTCACTGCTGTGGAGTGCACTGGTTGCACAATCAACTTGTAAATAGTGCAGACCCTGATGAGACAGCTCCTACAGGAGCTGTCTCATCTGGGTCTTCACTATTTACAGGTACGTATATTGACGCAAATAGCAAGCGAGGGGTTAAATTTAATCTAAATTATTATAGTGTTGTTATGCTATGACGATCCAGAGGTCCAGGTAAGACGGGTAAACTAACACATTTTTCAAGAATAACGTCTTTATTTCTCCACCAAACCCTACTATGTTGTGACCACTCTTTAGAATCGTCTCGAAGAGAGAGACGATTCTAAAGAGTGGTCACAACATAGCGCTTGATGGAGAAATGACGATTTTAGTTTAGTACACACGTGTATCTGTTGCCCAGGTTATTCACAATTCATAGTCCAAAAACAGAAATCAGCAGTCAGACAGGAGATGGCACACTAATGTCCTTTGCAAACAGAGTAGACCCAGGTGAGAGGGCTCCTAGAGGAGCCCTCTCATCAGGATCTGCACTGTTTGTCATGTTACTCTTTTCTTTAGAAAAATCTCCAAATGTTTACAATAATCTTGACCTGTTTTTGGAATATTCCGTTGGAAAAGTCAGCATTGTAAGAGTTAAAACATCCCTAAATATTCACCATAAGCTTGACCTGTTTGAATTTTGGAATATTCCATTTAAAAAGTAAGGGTTAATATGATAGTCTACGTATCACTTCTTGACTTTTTAATGTCTTGCGTTGGTCAAAAATTCAATGGCGGAGAAGTATGGCAGGACTCGAGCTTATAGCCTATGTAGTCAACAAGGAGCTTTATAGTCAACAAGGAGCTTTATAGTCAACAAGGAGCTCTTTATAGTCAACAAGAAGCTCTTTATAGTCAACAAGGAGCTTTATAGTCAACAAGGAGCTTTATAGTCAACAAGGAGCTCTTTATAGTCAACAAGAAGCTCTTTATAGTCAACAAGGAGCTTTATAGTCAACAAGGAGCTTTATAGTCAACAAGGAGCTCCTTATAGTCAACAAGGAGCTATTTCTCGGGTCCTGTATTAAAGAACCAATTACGACTGAACTTCGATATCTCGAATTCGGATAACTCGGATTTGGAAAACTCGATTTAAAAGTTCGGTCCTTCCAAAATTTACAATACAGAATTGCTAAAGGATATATCACTGCGCATATCTAGAAACGCATTTAACAGCTTAATGCATGTCGAAAATAATGCGCAAAGCTCCTAAAGGAGCTTTCAGCAGTTCTTAAGATCTGCATTAGGCTGTGGATATGATAAATTGTTCAGACTAGAACTCGGGTGGCTCGAACTTCTGTTATATCGATATTCAACTGTATTAACCCTTTGCTTGCTAATCGCGTCAATATACCTACCTCTAAATAGTGAAGACCCAGATGAGACAGCTCCTGCAGGAGCTGTCTCATCAGGGTCTGCACTATTTACAAATTGATTGTACAAACAGTGTACTCCACAGCAGTGGTTGCACAACGAAATACTTGTACACAGTGAAGATATATGTAATTATACAACAGGGCATAGGTAAAGAAGGAGAAATGTATTTTAAAATTCAGCAAGCGAAGGACTAATAAAAAAGTACATACACCTATGTTTATCAATGAGTGGTTTTACTGTTATTTGACGAATTTGTCATAACCGTATGTTGACAAAGGATGTTTGGTCATGGACGAAACTACAGAATGTGATCAAAAGGAGCAGAACCTTATAGAAGCTTTCTGATCTGGGTCTGCTCCGTGTGCAAATGTGTTAAAATGCGTCTTTAGAAGATAGAGAATTAACATGGCTTATCTGGTAATCCTTTATTCCATAAATACGCCATTCTACGCCTTTGCAAACAGAGTAGACCCTAATCAGACAGCTCCTCTAGGAGCCGTCTGGCCAGGGTCTGCTCTGTATATGCTTATGATATAATATAGATATAATTCTACAGTTTCTGTCATATCCAAACTTTCCTGTGTCAGTGTGCGATTATAACAGTTGATCTAATTAATAGTCATGGTGTTATTATTGCTTGCACGAATAACGAGTACAGAGTTAACCATTATCCCACTTGCCGCCAACTAACTTGCATTTACAGTAAAACCCCTCTAAACCGGAATTCTAGTAGAGAAGATGTTGGATACCTTTAGGCAGGTGGCTGCTTAATCCAGGGTGAAAGTCATACAGAAAGCTCCTAGAGGAGCTTTCTGCATGACTTTCATCCTGCATTAAGCTGCCACCTGTCTCCAAGACCGATATTTATGCTAAATTAAGCGTCCGGTTTAGAGAGGTTTCACTGTACTCTGATCATGATCCAAACACTTTGACACTCGGTCAATAATTTCTCCAAAGCGTAGTCGAATCAGATACAGTAAACATTGTACAAAACCAAATTTGAGGAGACATTATTTTTATAGCTAATTAAAGGTTAAAGATATGTACCCTGGTTGCTTTCAGGAAGAGTGTAAGAAGTTGGATTCCAAGGCACACCTTGCTGTTATCGAGACACAGACTGAAAAAGGAAGACTCGCACGTATGTCATACATATTTAGGAAAGACATTTTACGTAAGTCAACCTGTATTTGTATCTACTGTTTGGAAAAGGACTGACCGAGTGTCAAACAGTTTGGATCCTGATGAGATATCGAGTTACACGGTGTCTCGTATGGAGTCAAGCTGTTTGCACATTCCAGTCAAGACGCGCTTAGAGTAAGAAGGGGTACACATGTAGCTGAATCCCACCATAACGCACGCACCGTGGCTAAAGGGGATTTGGGGCATGCTTCCCTGGACATTTAGGACTTGGTAGTTTTGAAACCATTGTGATGTAGGACCAACTCGAGGGATTGGTGCAAAACTATTGTAACTCCTTCACTTTGTGAAGGAGTTACAATAGTTTTGCACCAAGCCCTCGAAATGCTCTATTTACCACAATGGTTTCAAAACGTGACTTTTGCTGGGACGTCAAAATGCGTCGATATGAGCGAATGGGTTAAAGCTAACATGACAATTCTACCCCCTTAGCCTTCGATGTTTGTTCCATTTTGGCCATAATAATGTTTTCACCTTTCAGATTTATGTAACGCACGTGAGTAAGTGCGTGTCACTAGCTACGCCCCAGGTACGTTTTATATTGTAGTTTATGAGAATTAATTTCCACACTCAGTTAGCTGTCAAATTGCCACACGAGAGGTTTTGTATAGAAAATAACATCATTTACGTCTTGTTTGCTCAAACCGACACAGGATCAGAGCTACAGATAAAGATGTGTACCCAAACCGTCACTTCTCCACCAAACCCTTCACAATGACCACTCTTTAGAATCGTCTCTTCACAGCATGCGGCGTGGTGGATTGAAAACGTATACATTTACGCATCTTATCAGCAGGAAAATATCGCGAAACAAAGTGAATGATCTAAATTTAGCACCTACACGATATGTCAGCATAGACTGTAGGTTATATAGAAATTCTGTTCTAATTTTATTTGATCGCTTAGTTCAACAACAAAAGAGAAACTAGAACTGAAAAAATGCAAGTAACTAGTTCCATATTCCTCACATTTTGTTTTTTAATGTAAGAGGACAATCAAGCTAGACTGGGGCCACTGTCTCTGACGTACTTGTTTATTTTCCTATGATATCAGCCTTCAACGCGACTCTGCCGTGTCGACTTGACTTGTTAATCGCCATTTTCTTTCACTTTTTTACAGTAGCACACTTGTATTAAGTAGAATTCGTACTGTTAAACTTCGATATCTCGAACTCGAATAATCCGAACTTTGCAATAACTCGAAGTACCAATTGGGTCCTTCCAAAATTTACAAAACAGAATTGTTGCAACATGTATTATCCTACCAATTTGACCTGAGACTCATGCATATTCCGTGTATTATCCTACCAATTTGACCTGAGACTCATGCATATTCCGTGTATTATCGTCGGTAAGCTTCGAATAAATTTCCGGAGGTATAAGAATGCGTTAAAAGAATACAGTAAAACCCTTCTGGTGGGACCAGCAAAAAGAGGCATAATTCATAGTGGCAAAAGCAGGTGGTAGCTTAATACAGGACGAAAGTTATGCAGAAAGCTCCTGTAGGAGCTTTCTGCATAACTTTTGTCCTGTATTAAGCAACCACCTGCTTATAAAGACAACCATGTTTATTCATTCAGCGGTCGCATTAGATGGGGTTTTACTGTACAATCCTCGTGGAACATGATTATAACCGGCTCTTGGTTTGCTATTTTTGTCACAGAGTATTACGAACTAACCCGATAAACACGCCGAAAATTAATCGAGTCTCAGGTCAAATTGGGAGGATAATATCACTACGTATTTCTAGAAACACGTGTGACAGCTTTATGCAGGTCGAAAATAATGATAAAGGAGTAATAATTAAGGAGCTTTCAGTATTACTTTAAATTAGACCTGCATTAAGCTGTGAGCTTGAGAAAGTGTCGAGATTAGCCCTTTCTATGCCTCTGTAAAAGTCACTTTATGAAACCATTGTGATAAATAGAGCATTTGCTCCTATAGGAGCAAATGCTCTATTTATCACAATGGTTTTCAAACTACACAATTCTAAAAAAATCCTTTTATCTAGTTAATGCTCCTTTTCGGTAGATTTATTCAAAGTGGATGGATCTAAAAATAGCCTATGGAGGAATGGGTTAGAACTCGAAGAATGGAACGTATCATCTCGAAGTAATTGGTATGGCCCCTTAAGAACATATCCTCTCGAAGTAATTGTTATGGCCCCTTAAGAACATATCCTCTCGAAGTAATTGGTATGGCCCCTTAAGAACATATCCTCTCGAAGTAATTGGTATGGCCCCTTAAGAACATATCCTCTCGAAGTAATTGGTATGGCCCCTTAAGAACATATCATCTCGAAGTAATTGGTATGGCCCCTTAAGAACATATCATCTCGAAGTAATTGGTATGGCCCCTTAAGAACATATCATCTCGAAGTAATTGGCATGGCCCCTTAAGTTCGAGATATAAACGTTCAACTGTATTAACAGAAGTTTAAATTAAACAACATTGGGTTGGAATGTTATGTATTGTCGATTAGGTTTGACCTGGCACTGCATGAATATTCCCACTTTTGTCCGTAAGCTGTTTTTATCCTTCCGAACACACACGTGAAACATGCGTCACTATCACGATTTTTCATCGACGAAAGTCGGCGGAAAGTGATGAGTGCCAGTTCAAACCTTACCGATAATATTATATTCAATTGTTTTGTTCACTAAATAAATAAATCAGAATAAATAATCCACCTACTCAGAGCTATAGATAAAGGTGTGTATTTTAAATACAATGAAGCCTGGATATCTCGAACTCGGATAACTCGGAAAACGCCGATATAACTCGAGTTAAAATTTCGATTCCAACCAAAGTTTGTAATCCATAATTGTTCTAAAATTCGGCATTGCATATATCTATAAAGATACGAGACAGCTTGGTGCAGGTCGTAAGTACAGGAGTACTCAGCATTACTTGATACCTACATTAAGCAGTCACATCGAGAAAGTTTCCAAGTTAGAAACAGGCAACTCGAACTCCCGCTGTTTCGAAATAATTTGTATGGTCCCTTAAATATCGAGTTATTGAAGTTCCACTGTATGAACCCTTTCCCTGATGAATATTCATGTAGAAAATAATGACGTCATAAATATTAATAAGATTTTTTAATAATGGCTTATGAACACATGGCATTTGGCTGTAGAATCAGATCTATATTACACCATAAGCAAACAGAGCAGACCCTGATCCGACGGCTCCTATAGGAGCCGTCTTATCTGGGTCTTCCCTGTTTGCAGATGCGTCAAAATGCGCTTACATAAGGGAAAGGGTTAAAATCGTTATTTCGTCACCAAACAACATACAGTAGAATCGCAATATCTTGAACACGGATAAGTCTCACAACTGGATAACTCGAAGTAAAGGTTCGTTACTTCCAAATTTACCATACAGAATTCTAAAATGTATCACTATGCATATCTAGAAACACATCTGAAAGCTTAATGCAAGTCTAAAGTAATGCTGAAAGTTCCTGTAGGAGCTTCCAGCATTACTTTGGAACTGCATTAAGCTGTGAACTTGGGAAATTGTTCAGATTAGAATCCGAATGACTCGAAGTACAACGGCACTGTGCACTGTGAACACTCTTTTAGAATCATCTCAAAACGATTTTAAAGACGGATTACAACAAAGGGTTTTGCGGAGAAATGTTTAATATGCACATCTGAATGTACACCTTGGCTTCTACATTATCCTCTCAAAATCACGAGGTCTCCATACTCATGTACACCCGTCGTGTTGTTATTCATTTAAGAAATGAATGACGTGCTTCCGGTGTTCATGAGGTTATGCAACGCATAGCTTTACGAGCAAAGTTAGTGAAGCCCGAAGGGCTTCACGTGAATCTTTGCTCGTAAAGCTATGCGTTGCATAACCCATGAACACCGGGAGCACGTCATTCATTTCTTATATTTATATTCAATTGTATTTCTTATATTTAAGAAATGAATGACGTGCTTCCGGTGTTCATGAGGTTATGCAACTTTCTTTTTAGAATAAGGTTATATAAGGACGTTGCAGGGCGAATGTAAATATTATTATTTATTCTATTTTATTATCATTTTATCTTCTTGTGAAACACATTTTTTGAAGGCACCTGGCTCGGAGCAAAACACTCCGGAAAAGGCAAATGGCTATGGGATAATGACGCTCCTGTGAATCCTTCCTTCTGGGGAAATGGTCAGCCAAGGAGCATTAACGGAACAAGCTGCACATATGTGTTTTCTGACGGGTTTTGTTTGGCTAGCACTCCTTGCGGTAATGAACGAGATTATCCCATGAAAGGGTTGTGTGAGATTGAAATTGATAGTTAATCTATCAATCGTAGTACCACAAGAAACCGTCTCGTTTGAAGTTGGTCCTGATCATGTAGGGATGTGCACTATCAACTCACTCGGGCGTTCAGATCAAATGCGTTACAGTGTCTATGGTCATGTGATAATTTGTATACAAAACATTGCACAATAACACACACGGTAAAGCCTATCTTAAGTGAACTAAAGTATAAAGCTGGGCAGTTTACTCACTTATTCATTTGCCATTTATAGACCCGATCTCTTTGAAAAAAATCTGCTGTAAATGAGCAATTGTCAGAAAACAGAAATAAATGTGTAGGTATGAAGCAATTGTGATAAATAGAGCATATGCTCCTATGGAGCAAATGCTTTATTTATCACAGTGATTTCAAAAATGCCTTTTACAGAGGCGTCAAAAGGCGTCAATACGAGGGAATGGGTTAAAAGACGCGAATGTGAGGGAATGGGTCAAAAGGCGTAACTATTAAGGACTAGTTAAAGGTATGTGAAGGCTTTATTTAAGGCACACTAATGCAGAAAGCTCACACAGAAGCTTTGAATATTACTTTTGTACTGCATCTACCTAAAAGTCTATAAATTATTCTCTACAAACATTCCGGTTTAGTGTTTGTTTTACTGTACTCTATCAATTCATGACAACTTAACTCTTTACTCCATAAATAAACATTTCCACTCCTTTGCAAACAGAGTAGACCCAGATCAGAAGCTGATATTAGACCCGTTTGATCAATGTCTGCTCTGTTTGCTTATGATATAATATACACCAACATTTCATGTGTCACTGTGCTACTATAACAATTAATCTAATTGATATTAGTGAACATCAATTAGATTCATTTTTGTAATGGCATATGAACTTAAGAATGTTCAAAGGAACACACTGTCACCTGCTGGGAGAGTTGTGAAGGACAGACAGACAGACTGACAGAAAGACAAACCGACAGACAGACAGAAAGACGACGGACAATTGACTCCAAAGTGACACACTGCCTCTCGGCAGGTGACACAACAGGAAAGTTTGGTAATGGCAGAAACTGTAGTAGAGCTATATTTATATTATTTAGTTAGCAAACGATTTTATTCTTTAGACTGACACATACCAGCTATTGTTGTGAAACACCAATCATAAAGCATTGTTCCAAAATCGGAGATTTGCCGAAACTGTTCGTTGATATTGGTGTAATCCGTGTCTTGAAAAGTCGGCGGTTTCCTAAGGATAAGCGATAACCAGATACTGTTAATAATCATGTGACTATATAAAATATAACTGTTGGAAAATGGACCGTAAGCATTATTTTAATGAGATGAATATATGTACAATGACTGGTGATAATTGATTAATATAATTATGCACAATGCTTGGTATTAATTGAATGCTTGGAGTTAGTTGATTAATATATGTACACTGTTTGGTGTTAATTGATTAAGACGAAAATGGAGATAATATAACGTTAACAAGAACAACAGCCGTAGGATGATCAAATTGCAATGTTTATAATACCACATGGATATTTCTATAGGATCATTATGTCACTGGGAAACGAAATGGAAGGCGAGATATCTTCAATTTCTGTTATGAACACACAGTGTCCATTAATCATGTTTCTTTTTAATACTCATGTCAGAAATAATGATCTAACCCTTTACTCCAAAAATACGCCTGTCTGTGCCTTTGCAAACAGAGTGGACCCTGATCAGACGGCTCCTGTAGGAGCGTCTGATCAAAGTCTTCTCTGTTTGCTTATGATATAGATATAATTCTACAGTGTCTTTCATGGCCGAAAAATCCTGTGTCTAATAACAAATTAATCTAATTATATTCATGAAATCAGTATTTCTTACATGAATATTCATGGAGGAAAGGGAGAGTGAATACTTATTTGCTATTTTTTATATTGGCATATGTACACAGGATTATTTGTTTTCGGTATTGGTAGAAACTGTAGAGTCAGGCCTGTTAGAATCTCGTGAGCAAACAAAGAAGACCCTGATCAGACGGTTCCTACAGGAGCCATCTGAATTGGGTCTACACTATTAGTGAAGGCGTGATGTAAACCAAAAGGTTGATCCTATCTATGCTGAATTTTCAGTGAAATTGCCCAACAGTATTTAACTGTAGAGTCATTTTAACCCATTTGCTCCAAGTGAATTCTTCCATGCTTATACATTGGATTAGTCCATTTGTTATCTAAGGGGTGCTTGGTCAAAAATTTCTATTCCATTTTGTTTTATATTGAAATTCCTATCAGCAAACAGTGTAGACTCTGATCAGACGCCGCATTATGCGGCGTCTGATCAGAGTCTACACTGTTTGCCTAAGTCCCATATATGGGATAGTGGGAGCAAATGGGTTAACTTGCCATATGTTTTTGAATGGCAAACAGTGTAGCCACTGTTCAGAGGGCTCCTCCGGGAGGTGTTTTAACTTTTGTTTGTAAAATACAAAAAGTAAAACTATTTACATTGTGTAAATGCCGTCTCCTTATATTTACACAACCCCGCCCTGAGTCAAATTCTGACAAAATAGGGTTCGGTCAGTTCAACAACAGAACGACAGAGGTGACACGAGGAATACACAGTAGATCTTCTGTCCGATTGGTCAGTTCAGTAAGTTTAGACTTTACCAGCTAGAACGTGTTGAAGCTGAGAGTATTGACCTATATGTCTAAAAACCTTATTATAAGCTTTATACATCTTCTACCAATGTGTTCACGTTTGGTGTTAATCGCAAACGGAGCAGAATATAACTTTAAACTATCGATGCCGTCGATGTATTGTATAGAGTAAATATATGTGCATTTGAGTATCGTATCAAGTATTCTACGGTGTTCGGAATGGTTCTGATCCGCAAGTGTTCGCGATATGGCAATCACATTTTGTTCTAGACTAAAAGGTATGCCTGAACTATTGCATTTCCAAGAACAACTTCTTTATTTCTCCAACAATCCCTTTGTTATGACCCGTTTTTAGAATCGTCTCGATGAGACTATTCTAAAAGATTGGTCGCAACATAGGGTTCGATGGAAAAATGACAATTTTAGTATCTCTTACTCTGTATAATTTGTCTCGTGCATGGAAATCCCTATAGGGTTTTTCTGCACCTGTAATTAGCTGGACTTCGCGATATGAGATACTGTTAAAACGATATAAACCCGGCGCAAAAAAACAACAGAAAAAACTATATGAACATACATGTATATTAAATAGCAAAATAATAAATAAATAAATAAAATTAAGTAATTGAGAGACAATTTAAAGATAGTTATGCATAACCCTTTACCTGTAGGGGCTGTCTAATCAGGGCCTGTTCTGCTTCCTTAGATACAAATTAGGTCAGGCTTAGGATAATAAAGGTCAACACATTTATAACCAGTGTCCTCCCTACATTGGTGATGCTCATCAGTTAGCTTAATGCCGGTGGGTCATGCAGAAAGCTCCTAAAGGTGTGATGCATTAAGCTGCCATCTATTTTCAAGACCGACACAAAGGTGCCCGGTGCATGTTTGGACTCACCCACGGAACCACCCCCTCCCCCTCCCCCCCCCCCCCCAAAAAAAAAAAAATTGTGATCGAAGTATGTAAAATAGCCTAAAACTATCTCTTTGTACCTTTTACCACTCCGAAAAACAAGAAAATCACGACCCGGGAAAAAAGTCCTATCGGGTATATTTATTGAAAGGTACCTAACTACATCAGGTCAGCGGCGGAAAATACAACAGTCGTGTTTTTCAAAGTCTTACAGCGAAACCAATTCAACACCGATTTCAATCATTTTGGTCTTGATCCGTTCCATATTCCATATACTAAGCGGCACAATTAGTGCTTTCCTTAAATATTGCTCCGTCTTGTCGCTGCAAGACCACGAATTTGAAAATACGCTAGAGTGAAACGATGTGACTCCCGCCAGGATGCATAGAAGTATATAAGGGGGATCTGTACTCGTTTAACTTTTCAACAAAAGCGCAAATTATGGTGAAACACTATAGAAAAACATTCAACTCACCGCAGTTAACACGGCGCTTATTATGTCCAGTCTGCTCTGAGACGCCAGTTTTCTTTCTCCAACTTTCATTTTGAACGGATGCGACCATTTTGCTGTGACCCGGCTCATGTTCTATTCGATATGCAAATTGACTACTACTTCCGGGCCACAGCGAAATGGTCATCTCCGTTCAAAACGAAAGTAGGAGAAAGAAAACTGGCGTCTCGTAACAGACTGGAAATAGCCAGCACCGTTTTAACTGCGGTGAGTTGAATGTTTTTCGAACGTGTTTCAGCACAATTCGCGTTTGTGTTGAAAATTTTAACGAATACAGATCCCCCTATATACTTCTATGCATCATGGCGGGAGTCACATCGTTTCGCTCTAGCGTATTTTCAAGTTTGCGGTCTTGCAGCGACAAGTCGGTGCGATATTTAAGGAAAGCACTAACTGTGCCGCTTAGCATATGGAATTTGGAACGGATCAAGACCAAAATGATTGAAATCGGTGTTGAATTGGCTTTGCTGTAAGACTTTGAAAAACATGACTGTTGTATTTTCCGCCGCTGATCTGACATAGTTAGATACCTTTCAATACATATATACATGTATATATAGACCCGATAGGACTTTTTTCCGGGTCGTGTTTTTCTTGTTTTCTGAGTTGTTTAAGGTCCAGATTGATAGTTTTAGGCTAGCTTTACAAACTTCGATCACAGTTTTTCTCTCTTTTTTTTTTTATTTATTTATGTTTTTTTTTTTTTTTTTTTTTTTTTTTTTTTTTGTGGGGGGGAGTGTCTGTTGGTGAGTCCAAGCATGCGTCGGGCACCTTTGGACCGATATTGATATTGACTTGAACGTCAGGGTCCATGCTTATAAAGCTTTTACTTGAGTCTGAGTTTCGTTCTCAAGCTTTTGATTGGTCAGATTTGAGAACGATCTCAGACTCAACTAAAAGTTTTATAAGCATGGACCCAGGTTAATGGGGTGTGTTACTGTGTTACGTAGCAAATAGGATATAAAACAGTAAAACGTTAGGATGGAACATAAACAAACTGATAACAGAACATCAACCAAACACAAAACACAATAACGGAACATCAACAAAAACTAGAATAAATAACAGAACATCAACCACATACAATAGCCAATAGCAGATTAATAATCAATAACAGAACATCAACCAATAACAGTAATAAATAACATATAAAAATGACCAAGTATAGAACAATAACCAATCACAGAACAATAACCACATACATATATAAACAATAACCAATTGTACATATAAACAATGACCAATTATACAACAATGACCAAGAACAATAACAAATAACATCAAACAATAACAGAACAATGGCCAATAATATTGAGCAATGATAAATAACATAGTACAATGGCCAAGAACAGAACAATAATCAAGAACGATAACCAATAGCAGAAATATGACCAATAACAATAACCAATAACATAGAACAATAACCATTGTCGCCAATGTACGGTAAATTATATATTTAATGTCTAAATTCCTATACAACATATTAATTTACTGCCCACCTAATTGGAAACTATTATTACATGGATAAGAATCAGATTAAGTAGATAGGGCATAGCAATTAATTTTGCAAGACAATTAGAAGTGATTACATGTTTAATGTGAGATCTACATAAAAATGAGAGTATAAAATGTGACAATGTATGTATACTGGTGAAATTTGTATAAATGTTTTGGTATTAACTTATCTGTAAAGTTTAAAATGATCTTATTTCGGGAAGAGAGACGGAGAGAGAGATTTTTCTTAAAATGGGCATCTGTTGTTTTGCAGCCGAGTCTCATATCTGTATTGACAGCAGCAACTAAAACCTCCGCCATTTTATATTCTTTCTTTAGAATCTTATCTAAATGGTGTAGAGTTTTTAAGTGTGATATTGTACGGTCAAGCTGTACGGTCATGCCCGTCGCTATACTGTACAATATCCCACACACTGCTTAGTACAATGGCTAATAACAGATCAATACTAAAGAATAATAATCAATAACATAACTATAACCAATAACAGAAAAACAACCAAGAACAATAACACATATAATACTAATCTTTAACACAAAAAATAATGAATAACATAGAAAACAATGACCAATGGCGTTGGACAATAACATGATCAAACGTGACAAATGTACTTATTTGAGTTTTTCTGTCGATTTTGTTTGTTTGTTGTACGTGAAAATCCTTTTAATAATTGCCTCCATATATACGCATTTTCAAGCTTTTTTGCAAGCAAACACAGCAGACCCAGACCAGATGGCTGCTGTAGGAGCCGTATGATTAGGGTCTGCTCTGTTTGCTCAGGACAGTATATAGATTTGATTCTACAGTTTTTGTCAAAGCAAACAATACCCTTGAATACTTTATATCATAGCAATGCTATATCTACTAGAACATATTCATGATGCTATTGTTTCTTACATGAATATTGAACAGGGAAAGGGTTATACGATCACAAAAGGGGTTCTAATTGTAGTTCGTAAACGCATGCGGTTGCTTAATGCAGCACGAATCTTATACAGAAAACTCCAACCGTAAGGCTCTGAATTACTTCTTCCTGCATTATAAGTTACAGAGTTTTCAGGTTACCTAATATGGAATATAGAATCTACACTGAAAGTAAATTCCATATGGGATGAGACCGAAGGCGAAGCTCGTGTCCCATATGGAATTTACTGGCTGTGTATATTCATTATTAGGTATGTTTTTATCCTACCGACTACCTTTTATTTTTGACGGACACACAAAACTACTTGACGTCATGGTCATCTTCGCTAAGCGATGGACGAACATCTTCATTTTATACGATATTTTTAGGCGACCGCTGTCATTGAATATGGAAAAATAGTCAAACAGGGAGAGCCACACACGAAATGACACCGCACCAAACACCATCTAACAAGAAACGGTAAAGCCACAAGGCAAAACATAACAGGACGCATATCAAGACGAAACACATTAAACATTAAGCATATTAAACAACAAAATTGACCGTAGGCTGAAAGCAGGAGTGCCGCCTTTGGAAAAAAAGGGTGGGGGGTTACTGGGGGACTTAAACCTGGTTTACGGGTACCCAACCTATTCCTTATCCCACTTTCACCAAAGTCAAAATGTAAATAAAATTCCCCCTCCAGACAACTCCACAACATGCATAACGATGTCTGCCAAAATGAAAATGATTTGAAAATAAACGTTAGAGGTAAACAAGCGACGTCATCATGTAAATGACGTCATAATTTAAAAGTACGGGAAAACTATTTGAAACACTTCTACACCGACATTTAATAAAAGATAAATCGCAAGAAGATACAATTACTAGTGGATATTAAGCATGCACAACTGTTTTGTTTGAAAAAGAATAAACTTGACATCGTAGACATGTACTCGATGATTATTCAGGTCAGATCAGCTGTGGAGAAGTCATTTTGGGTACGACACAACTGGCAAAATACAAATATCTAATTTCCTCCCTCCGTAAACGGGTTTAAGAGGGAATCTTCATAGAGTATTAAGCCTTTTCCGTCGTCGCACAAGCAAAGAGGAAAGCATAATGACCAACTGTAAAGGGGTCGACCACCAAGCATGTAGTGTGCTGCAATATAGAGGGGTCATATCCCTTTTTAATGAATTGTTTTATACGTTTGACAAACAAAGTATCAAAATATGTGTGTCCAATAATTTTTCGAAGTTTGTAAATGACATCACCGTAAAACTCCGGATGTGAAATACCTAACTTTAGAAAAGTACGTAAATTACAATTGTATTTGCTGATGAGTAGAACATTACGGTGGTAAAATTTTGAAAATGTTTTACGAAGTTTGTCATATCTGTAGCCCTGTTTTAGTAGTTTTTCAGTGATAATAAGGTTACGATTGTTAAAATCATCAACAGAGGAACAAGCTCTAGCAAAACGAATAAGCTGAGAAATGTATACACCGTAACAGGTAGCTCGGGGAACATCCCCATCCAAATGAGTATAGTTAACTATTTTAAAATTAAAGTCATCCCTTTTGTCATAAATTCCAGAAGAAATTGTTCCATTGTTTATAGATAAATTTAAATCTAACAAGGCTGCAGATATGTCAGAGATATTTGCTTTATTAAGCTTGAGCTCCCGAGGGTAAATTGAGGTTATCATAGAATCAAAGTATGGGTTATCAATATTAAAAATGTCGTCTAAATAACGTGCTGTATTGTTAAAGGCATTGATGATATCCGCCTGTGAATCGCTGTTAAGTTAAGCATAAAATACCGTTCATAACAAAACAAAAACAAGTCTGCAATTAAAGGAGCACAATTGGTTCCCATGGGAATACCAATGACCTGGCGATAAACAGAATTACCAAAACGAACAAATATATTGTCTAACAGAAACGTAATTTAGTGTCACAAAGATCTAAACATGTCCACGAGGTATATTTATTTGTAACGTCATTGATAAAGAACGCATGTCTAGAATTACAGGCAATAAATGATACTTTTTCTCTGGCAAATGTTTTATTTATAAGATTAGTAAGTTTGATCTTAATTAGATCGTGTGGTAATGTGGTATAAAGTGTAGAAAAATCATAAGTGCTTATAGTGTTAGCTTGGTGTTGCTTGATTTTTAATTTAGTTAAAACCTCATTGGAGTTTTTTATAGACCAAAAAAGGTTAATTCCTGAATTCTCATAAGATTTATCGCAGTAACGCTTGACATGTTCTTTGACCGCTGTTAGACACGATGTAATTAGTTTGGATAGTGCAGTTGTTGTGCATGAGACAGAATTTGTTGTGAAGCGTGATTTATATGGCGTTTTATGGAGTTTAGGTATCCAGTACATCGTCGGAAGTTTATGATGATAATAACATGACGTCACTATTATCTGAACATCAATGTATGACGTCATGTTTACCGCTAACGACGTCATTGTTACCACCAAATGGTTTACGTCTTTGTTCCTGCCTGCTGATAAGGCATTGAATAATGTCATTATTATTTGACGATTACATTATATCGACATCTTGAAGCAGTTCCAGACCATGTCAAAAAGTGTGGGCAACTTGGAGCCGATATTAAAATTACACAACATAAACTTCCTACAATGTATTGGTTACCGAAACTACATAAAACCCATATAAAGCGCGTTTCATTGCAAATTCTAGCTCTTGCACAACTTCTAAGTTGTCTATACTTTTAACTTCTTGTTTAACTAAGATAAAAGAACATGTAAAAATCTATTGTGATAAGACTTATGAAAATTCTGGAATAAATCTATTTTGGTCTATTAAAAACTCCTCACCCATTTTCAGATTAAAAACACTTAAGAACAAAAGGTTTCTTCCATCCGCTATAAGCGCATACGATTTTTTTACTTTGTACACAACCCTTCAAACGTTTTCTAAATTTTATTATCGAAATTTACCACTTATTAGTAAATATAATTGCAATCTACGGATGTTACTGCAACATGGCATTTCTCAACCAGACTTTTATGGGGATGTTATCTACAAACTTAGGAAAATTCGGGGTCATATCCATTTTCATGATTTGTTTATTAAACGCATTAAAACATTTAAGAAGAAAGGTTATGATCCCATTATATTGCAACGCACTGCATGTTTGGTTATTGACCCTTTTACAGTCGGTAGCTACGCTTTCCTCTTTGCTTGCGCGATGGCAGGCCGAGGGTAGTACTCTATAATGGTATACAGTGCTCCCTCTCTACAACGACACCCTTTGGGATACGAAGATTGTATGTGTTGTTCAGAGGGAGTCGTTATAGGGAGGGAAAATCAAACATAATTAGCTCGTTTGCATATCACCAGATAAGGTGTATTTCGAGAACTAAAACCGTTATGTCTCAATCAAACCCTATGTTGTGACCACTCTTTAAAATCGTCACAAAGTGACGATTCTAAAGAGTGGTTACAACATAGGGTTTGATGGATGCATATAGAAAATACGATGGAAAAACGTTGTTTCTAGAGCCTTGTTGTTTCGGAAACAGTGACATGCGTTGTTGTAAGGAGGGAATCGTTATTGAGAGGGCCGTTGTAGGGAGGGAGCACTGTACTCTTAAACTCGGATACGGGATGAGCTTACCAGACTCATGTATTACTTTTTCCTTAACGTCTTACCTGCAGGTGCTCTGACTTCAGCAAAGTCATTGAGTACATATTTGACTTATTGTCACAGTTATTAAGCTATGTTTTACATGTCCTGTGTTCACCGTCGTCTATGTTGTGGGTAAGTCCGGCGGGGATACCTTTATTTACACTATTTGTAAAGCTAGGGTGACTTTGAGAGAGGTGTGAGGTTAGGACGTCCGTAAACCGGTTTAAACCCCCAGTGGCGTTTTTGCTACTGACCGTGCCAAGGCGGTACTCTCTTTGTCACCCTTCCTTTTGTTTGCCTTACGTCTTTGTGCTTGTGATTTTGTTCACGTGTGGAGTGTTTGTCTCTAGTTCTTGTGTGTCTGTTGATGTTTTCTTGTGTTTATCTCGTGTGTGAGTGTGCGTTTGGGTGTGTGCATGTGTGTGTCATGCTGTCTATCGGTGTTTTGGTGGTGGTTGCGTCTTGTGTGTGACTTTGCCTGCTTGACTTTACTACTTTTCCATTTACAAGCTTAATCCAGAAAGTGTTTGCCAGAGAAAAACATCATTTCTCGCTTGTAATGCTGAAAAAGATTTCTTTACTGACGAGCCGATGAAATATTACACCAATTGGTCTTGCTTAGAAGTTTGTGAATCACTAACCTACCTTCTGGATAACATATTTGTACGTTATGGGAATGCTATACTCGTATAGCGTCAGGTAATTGGTATTCCTATGGTTTCGAATCGTGCACCACTTGTCGCAGATTCATTTTTGTACTGCTATGAGAGAGACTTCATGTTGAGTTTGAACCCACAATCACAAGAAGATGTCATAAATGCCTTCCATGATACTTCTCGATATTTGGATGATACATGTATTTTCAATTTAGATAACCCTTTTTTGATGCGTTGATTCCTACCATTTACCCAAAAGAACTCAAATTGAATAAAGCTAACCTTTCCGACACTTGTGCGGATTTTCCCGATCTAGACCTTAAAACTGACAATGGAATAATTTCTTCTAAAATTTATGACAAAAGAGATGATTTTGATTTTAATGTTGTAAATTTCCCTAACCTTGATGGAGATGTTCCCCGTGCACCAACTTACGGGGTTTATATATCTCAACTTATTCGTTTCGCTAGAGCTTGTTCTTCTGTTGACGATTTTAACAATCAAAATCTCATTTTAGCTGAAAAGCTGCTTAAGCAAGGTTATAGATATTATAAACTAAAAAACAAAACATTCTCTAAATTTTATTATCGAAATCTCTCACCTATTGGCAAGTACATATGTAATCTAAAGGCACTTCTGCTACACGGTGTTTCACATCCTGAATTTTATGGTGATGCGATATACAAACTTCGTAAAATTATTGGACATACCCATTTTCTGACTTTGTTCACTAAATACATTAAAAAATCATTAAAAAGGGATATGATCCTATGGTACTACAACATACTGCATGTCTGGTTGTCAACCCTTTTACAGTTGACAATCACGCTGGCCTCTTTGCATGTACGCCGACAAGAAAGATTTAGTACTCTATGAAGGCGACCTCTTAAATCCGGAAACAGAAAGAGGACGTCTGATAATTGTACCATCTCGTTTTTGTCGTACCCTTTATTACTTTTCTACAGTTACTCTGTTTGCAGCTCAATCATTGAGTACACTAGCGATAGGTGGATACAGTTACTTCACTTAAATATGTTTTCGTTTTACATGCACTTTACCACTATATTTGCCATCGCGGTTGTTATAGATTAGTCGGAGAGGGGATACATTTATTTACACTGTTTGTTTTTTAGGGTGGGGATGGAATACGTGTGAGTTTGGGCGCCCAAAAACCGGTTTAAAAATTCTGAAGGGAGGTGATCCCCCGAAAGCAAAACTTGCAACACAAAAAGAGAAAATTGCAGACTCGGTTTTATTGAGTCTGTTCATGAGCAGTAATTGAAAGTGCAACACTGCTCACGCCCCCTAGCACCGGCTTAAGCGGTATTCAATTTTCAGAACAAGAAGTACTGAAATTCATGATCTCGAAGGACCAGAAGGTATATCAACACTGAGAATGAAGTACCTCCAGTGACTTGTTACTGACCGTTCCAAGGCATTACTTCCATCTTCCTCCTATTGTATGTTTGTTTTGCCTTTGTGTGTCTCTTTGTGTCTTTTATTTACATGTACATTTTACTGTTTATTGTGGTGCTGTTTGGGCGTGTGTGTGTGTTTTGTATGCGGTGAGTCTTGAAGATTCCCTCTTAAACCCGTTTACGGAGGGAGGAAATTAGATATTTGTATTTTGCCAGTTCTGTCGTACCCCAAATGACTTCTCCACAGCTGCTCTGACCTGAATAGTCATCGAGTACATGTCTACGATGTCACGTTTATTCTTTTTCAAACAAAACAGTTGTGCATGCTTAATATCCACTAGTAGTTGTATCTTCTTGCGATTTATCTTTTATTAAATGTCGGTGTAGAAGTGTTTCAAATAGTTTTCCCGTACTTTTAAATTATGACGTCATTTACATGATGACGTCGCTTGTTTACCTCTAACATTTATTTTCAAATCATTTTCATGTTGGCAGACATCGTTATGCATGTTGTGGAGTTGTCTGGAGGGGGAATTTTATTTACATTTTGACTTTGGTGAAAGTGGGATAAGGACGAGGTTGGGTGCCCGTAAACCAGGTTTAAGTCCCCCAGTAGCCCTTTTTTTTGGCTGCTGGCCGTACCAAGGCGGCACTCCTGCTTTCAGCCTACGGTCAATTTTGTTGTTTAATATGCTTAATGTTTAATGTGTTTCGTCTTGATATTCGTCCTGCTATGTTTTGTCTTGTGGCTTTACCGTTTCTTGTTAGATGGTGTTTGGTGCGGTGTCATTTCGTGTGTGGCTCTCCCTGTTTGACTATTTTTCCATATTAACATGTACTTTTATATTAAGTTGCTGAAGTGGATGGAAAATACACGGCTTTCACGTGACGTCAATTAACCACACGGATAGATAGAAACTTGTACGAGGTAGGATAATAAACAACTACCTGCTTTTAAAGATATGTATGAGTATTCATAAAGTGTTCACTTTAGAGAGGTTTACAGAGTCAGAGGAACCCCGATATCTCAAACTTGGATATAACTCGAATAAAAAATCCCCTCTTTTCCATAATTTGTAATACAACGTTGCTCTAAAATTCAGCTTCATATGCAGGTCGCAAGTAATGCTGAAAGCTGCTACATGAGCTTTCGGCATTTGCTTTCGACCTGCATTAAGCTGTCACGGCGAGATAGTTTCCCAAGTTAGATGTAGGCTGACTCGAACATCCGTTATCTCGATGTAATTTGTAAGATCTCTTAAAGTTCGAGATATCGGGATTCCATTGTACTTGGTGTATGCAATGACACATTTTTCCTTATTTCCTCGTTTCCAGTGTCAATTTCGAAGATCCTTTATTTCAATTTCATAGCAATTTCGAAGACCGTTTATCTCGGTTCCTGTGTGAAATTTGAAATTGTTTCATTTTCAGATTCTGAGATCGTTTATATCAATCCCAGCATCAACTTCCATCAACGTCAATTTAAACAATTTCAAGAATAGCTTCTTTATTTCCCCACTAAACTCTGTAGTGTGGCCACTCTTTAGAATCGTCTCGATGAGACGATTCTACAGAGTGGTCACAGACTCACAGTATAGGATTTAGTGAAGAGATGACGATTTTACTATTTGTGTACGCACTTTTATCTGTAGCTGTGGAGTTCGAAGTTCGAGTGTGACATTCCTGTGTCAATTTCTCGTTTTAGTACTAAATTTGATGGTTCGTCTCATTTCCAATGTCAATTTCGCAAAGCCCTTTAAAGGTGTAAAAGATGTCTGGCGCGCATGTTGCATATTTTGCAACAAAACTCTGGTACAAAATATTCACGAACGCGTACATGCAATTAATGCCTTTCCTGGGAAACCTGCTTGGCGTGATCCAGTCTTCAACCAGCGAACCATCAGTCCACATCCAGACATTTTGTTCAGTTTGTCTGGCACCTAACCATACTTGATAGAAATCTGTAAATAAAACCAATTCAAATTCACAAAGTAGATTCAAGAACTAAGGCATGAGAATATATGTGATATTTACAAGGAAATACAAATACAGTTCCATAATATTATATCGAACTAGGATAACTCGAACTTGGGGTTTACTCGAAGTAAAAGTTCGGTCCTTCCAAAATTTACAATCCATAACTGTTCTGTAAAATATTACAAATGCTCTATTTATCACAATGGTTTCAAACTGCAAAATTCTAAAATGTTCCTTTTCTCTAGTTAATGTTCCTTTTCGGTAGATTTATTCAAAGAGACTGTATCTAAAAATAGCATATGGGGTAATGAGTTAAACAGATAAGATGCGTAAATAAAAATATTTTAAAAACAAGATGTGTTTGTGAAACACTATGCCCCTCATATATTTGACCTCTGACCTTGAAGGATGACCCTGACCTTGACAGCCACCCCTCAAAATGTGCGGCTTTATGAGATACATATGCATGCCAAATATCAAGTCTCTATCTGTACTGACTCAAAAGTTAAGACCAATGTTAAAGTTGCGTTAACGTTACAAAGAAACAGCCAATTTGACCTTTGACCCTGAAGGATGACCCTGACCTTGACATGTCACCTCTCAAAATGTGCAGCCCCATGAGAACACAAGCATGCCAAATATCAAGTCTCTATCTCTACTGGTCCAAAAGTTATGGCCAATGTTAAAGTGGGTGATTTGACCCATATACTTGACCTCTGACCTTGAAGGATGAACTTGACCTTGACATGCCACCCCTCAAAATGTGCGGCTTTATGAGATACGTATGCATGTTAAATATCAAGTCTCTATCTGTACTGGCTCAAAAGTTATGACCAATGTTAAAGTTGCTGACAAACAAACAGACAAACAGACAGACAGGGCAAAAACAATATGCCCCCAGATCTGATCTAGGAGGCATAATAACTGAGGGGCATAATAACTCCTTTATTTCTCCTCCATGTTGTGGCCACGCTCTTTGAGGCATTTATCCGTTGCTCTGTATTTAGTCGTACCGTTAAGCCAGTGTATGAATACTTACGTTTCTCCTTGACAAGTACATTAAACGCATTTGAAATACTTCCTTGTTCTTCTTGTGTTTCTATTACGGCAAGATGTGACGTGGAATACAAATTCTGACACACTTTCTGAAAACAATGCAATAAAACTTGATTAATATTAATTTTGCTTTAACCAATTGGTTCCCTGTGGTCATTTAATAGGACACGGGCAAACAGTCTAGATACGGCTCCTGAAGAAGTCCTCTGATCAAGATCTGCACACTTTGCTAAGTCTATCGATGTCAGTGGCTTATAAAAGCAAACATTTGTTTACTGTGCCTCCTCAATATGAACAATGGGTGGATTCTAATAAGAAGATCTCTACCGGATTTCCTTAACACTTCCCTTCTTAAAAACATTTTTTCATGCACTGCAAACAAATAGACCAAACTCAGAAGTCTCTTAAGCTATTCCTACCCATTTACGCGTTTTTCTACGCGTAAGAAACGCGTAGTGAACGGTTAACGAACGGTTAACGAACGGTTACACTATAAACGGTTTAAACGCGTTAAACGCGTAAAGAAACGATTATATCAGAGAAGTTGCGGTTGGTGCGTCAGTTTAGCGTTTCATGCGGAGATTTCGGATCTTACCGATTCAAAATCCTCTAGGAGCTTTCTGCACGACTTTTACCCTGCATTAAGCAGCCACCTGCCTAAAAGTATTTAAATTATTCTTAACTAATATTCCGGTTTAGAGAGGTTTTACATGTACATGTACATGTCTTAGCTATAACAATGTGACCGCGTATGGCATGCTAAATATATACAATTGATCCTAGTTGGCTGCAATTTTCAAAGATACTCTTCTGCCGATTCTGATTATTAACGCATAAAATGTAACTACATGTATACACCAACACGACAGTGCCGGTTTATCAAATAATCTGCATCAACGGACGTTGTAGCAACATTTAATGTCGCACCGACACTAAATGTTGCACTTGACGTTATATATCGCAAGACTTATGTTGTACCCTTTATTACTTTTCTGCAGTTACTCCGTTTGCAGCTCAGTCATTGAGTACACTAGCGATAGGTGGATACAGTTTGTTTCACTTAAATATGTTTCCGTTTTATATGCACTTTACCACTGTATTTGCCATCGCGGTTGTTGTAGGTTAGTCGGAGAGGGGATACGTTTAGTTACACTGTTTGTCTTTTATAGTGGATGTGGAATAAATTTGAGGTTGGGCGATCCTAAACCGATTTAAATCCCAAGTGACATTTATCAATGACTGTTCCAAAGCGGTACTTCCATCTTCCCCCTATTGTTTGTTTGTTATGACTTTGTGCGTCTCTTTGTGTCTTTTACATACATGTACATTTACTTTTTTTCGTCTTGGTTCTGTTCGGGCGGCTGTGTGTTTTGTATGCGATGTTTCCTGCACGACTCATACATGTACCTTTACGCTAAATGTCGGAACCAACGCTGAATGTCGCTAAACCTCCTGATGCTATATGTCGCATATGTAACTCCAAATGTCCCAACAAATTGTACTGTCGCTATATGTCGCAACGTCAACGCAAAATGCCGTACTCCTTTATAAGCACTCTTTAGTAGTATTACTGCCCTATTTTAAGCACACGATGTATCTCGGAACAGTGGTCCTTTGATTGGTAAGGTAATCGACGATAAAAACAAATGACATAAAAACGAGTATCACAATTCCCATTTTCAGCATTTCATTTTGACTTTCATCTTTGATCTGATTAGCTAATGTCTCTTATGCATGTTTCAAAATTAGAAATATATACAAATGTAACTACATGAAACATGAAAAACTATCGCATACATAGCTATGGGAATTCGATGTTGCAAACAGAAATGGAGTACAGCAAACCCCTCAAAAGCGATAACATAATGAATACACGTGCTGATTAATAAGAGCAGGTGGTTGCTTAATGCAGGTCGTAAGTAATCCAGATGGTTCCTATGGGAGCTTTCTGCATAACTTTCATCCTGCATTAAGCTATCAAATGCCTTTAAGAACAAGAATTATACATTTTGTGGCCACTATAGAGAGGTTTTACTCTTATAATATAACTCAGAGTAACTGATAAAATTGCATACACAAGTACTAAAATCCTCATTTCTCCACCAAACTCTCCTCGAGACGATTCTAAAGAGTGGTTACAACATATGGTTTGTTTGCGAACTAAGGAAGTTATTCTCGAAACTGTTTTACTGTACGCATTTTATCCGGACCTCAGTTACCTGTGCGCCCTCCCATCGTACTCTGTCTTCCGTTATTCTGTAGCATGAACGATAAATCAGGGTCCAGCCAAAGCGACAAGGGTCTGTAAAAATATTGATCTGCTGATTAACCCATTCCCTGATATTGACGACTTTTGACGACTCTGTAGAAGTCACTTTGTGAAACCATTGTGATAAGTAGAGCATTTGCTCCTATAGGAGCAAATGCTCTATTTATCACAATGGTTTCATATTACGAAATTCTAAAATTTTCCTTTTCTCTAGTTAATGCTCCTTTTCGGTAGATTTATTCAAAGTGGTTGGATCTAAAAATAGCCTATGAGGTATTGGGTTAGTACTCGCCGATCACGCTGTGAAGGTTCCCACGTGATGGTCGACCAGGACAGACCATCGTCGATGATTTATACATAACCTTATGGAGACAATACAGTTTAGCAAGCAGTTAAGCCAGACAAGGCCAGCCAACTGATAAAGGTTTTATACATTGTTTGTCACATTGTTTTGACTAATCATTTTGTAATCTAAGATTTTAATAGTATTTACCCTTATAAAATGTCATATCTAGACAAAGACACTGGTCTGGATATACAGTACATTGACTGCAAACCTACAGCCCATACATTGGCCTTTACCTAAACCCAAAAAAGCCCGCCATGTCAGAATCTAATCGTGATTTTTAATCGATGATCGAGCGTGAACATGTTCCGATGATCGAGTAAATATTTCGGGTCCGATTGCCGACACTAGTAAAAACAGCAAGCAAAATAGGAAAAGCATTTTGCCAGACTTTGTTCGGTATACTTACGATTGACAGAACAACAGATAAAGGTGCGTACTCAAATTCTAAAGTCGTCCCTTCTCCGTCAGACCCTATGTTGTGATCACTCTTTAGAGTCGTCTTTTCAAGACGATTCTAAAGAGTGGTCACAGCATAGGGTTTGGTGGATAAATAAAGAAGTTATTCTTGAAAATGTTTTAATTTACAATGAAGAAAATATTCCAAAATAGGGAATTAATATATTACATAAATACTTAAACTGCTCTGATCTAATAGTTCGACCACTAAGGGCCTTTGTCAAAGATTATCATGTCAAAATACACGTCACATTTTTGTTACATGCATTCAGCCATAAAATCAAAGAGAATAATCCTTTCTCTTTGATTTTATGGCTGAATGCATGTAACAAAAATGTGACGTGTATTTTGACATGATAATCTTTGACAAAGGCCCTTAGTGGTCGAAATATTAGATCAGAGCAGTTTAAGTATTTATGTTTTAATTTACACATCAGATCTGGACATCTGGCTAATACAACCCTGTTTACAATGACGTTAAATGCTTAATTAATGCTTATGGAGTAAAATGTTAACTCATTCTCTCCAACTGACGCATTTTGAAGCCTCTGTAAAAGGCACGTTTTGGAACCATTGCGATAAATACCGGTAGAGCATTTGCTCCATAGGAG
Source organism: Azorinus chamasolen (assembly GCA_963576725.1). Taxonomy (NCBI): domain Eukaryota; kingdom Metazoa; phylum Mollusca; class Bivalvia; order Cardiida; family Solecurtidae; genus Azorinus; species Azorinus chamasolen. The sequence continues at coordinate 54,284,912 of OY755252.1, forward strand.
CAAATGCTCTATTTATCACAATGGTTTCAAAACTACACGATTGTAAACATTTCCTTTTCTCTAGTAAATGCTCATTTTCGGTAGCTTTATTCAAAGAGGATGTCTAAAAATAGCCTTTGATGGATTGAGTTAATGAGCATAATTATCGTTTGTTAGATGCCCGAGATTCACTTACATGTATGTTCTATAGCCCACGTGCCGTCTTCTGTACATGTGATCTTGGCGCTCCTAGTTCCAATGTTAACTTGAACACTGTTGTTAATGGAGTACATATTGCCCTTGACAGACGAATATGATGGCGGTCCACATTCTGTTGGAAGAAACACACAGTTAAGAAAAACAAATGTTACTTTATCACAATGGTTTCTCAAAACTGCACAATTATATATTTCCCTTTGTTGTACTAGATGCTCCTTTTCAGTAGATATATTCAAAGAGGTTCTGTCTAAATATAGCCTATAATGGAATACGTCTTAAATGTCTTGAAGTATGAGGCAATAATCTAAAATAGGTATTTGAGGTAATATGCCTTAAATAGCCCATGAGGGCACGGATTAAGACAGGCTTTGATACTATTTTCAAAGTTCGGTTTAGAGTGGTGTAACAGTTTAGAGTGGTGTAACAGTTCAGAGTGGTGTAACAGTTTAGAATGCTGTAACAGTTTAGAGTGGTGTAATAATAACATCTAGAAAGTAGTAATGTTTAAACAAATACTATAAAACCTGTAAGTAACACCTGTCTTAAGCGACCATTAAAACATATCTGAATCTGGATCTATAAGACAGGTGACAATCTAATAAACAAAATAAACTCAAACTAGAGCTTGCTGTTTTTCTCTTACCCTACATTACACAACCACCTACCTTTAAGAATCCTTTGTTCAATAAATGATTTGTCGCTTGGTTCTACTGTATAATGATGTACAGCAATACTGCTACTTCTTGGTCTAAACGGCCGGTGGTAACTTATTGCAGGCCGAAAATTATGCAGTAGTGAAGTAAAGTAAAACCCTCTTAAACAACCGCGTATTGAATATACATGCTGATTGGTAAGAGCACGTGGTTCCTTAATGCAGAACGAGGCTAATGCAGCAAGCTCCTATGGGAGCTTTCTGCATTACTTTCGTCCAGCATTAAGCAATCAACTGCGTTTAAAATCACCTATGTTAATTTATAATGTGTTCCCTTTAGAGATGAATACAGAACTGTGTAAGCAATATAGAATAAATCTGTTGCAACTAGCGTAGAAACTTGGACAGCAAATTTGACCAAAACACCAACCCATTATGTTTTAGTGTTGGCCGTAGCACCTTCCTTAGCCACCATTAATATATTGCACGTATGGGTCTTAAACAGTAGGCGGTTGCTTAATGCAGGGACACAATAATGCAGAAAACTCCTGTAAGAGCTTTCTGCATTACGTTTGACCTGCATTAAGCTACAAACTGCCTTTCAAAACCATAATTAGCCCTCTTTGTGATGGCCGCTTAAGACAGGTTGTTCACATTAGAACTACGACGTAAGACTTCTTTATTCTATAAATAGAAATAGACATACCATTGACGTCACACCTACTTTGCCCTGAACATGTTTCGTTTTCTGTGCAGTTTGTATTTCCACAATTCAAGGTCCGCTGAAACAAAGAAGAGTTCTTGTTTATATGATGGAAAATTATTTACAGACATGAACAGTAACAAGAAATATCTTTTAAAAAGATATTCAGCGGCTCTCAAATATTGACACAATTTACAAAACAATCTCTGCAATATTTATTTCAATGTTTGGAGATTCTACTAGTACAGAGAACTAGATATATGAAGGGTTGCTTGTTATTATGCTAGCAGAGAAGAATGCAATGAAAATGACTTGGAGTAGAAGAAACATTTATTGAAATATTTCAAGTTGCTTTTTATAGGAAATCACTTTTAAAATGTACGATGTCAAAGTAATGTTTTAAAACTATGTCAAGTTAGTTCTTTAGTATAAAGCATTTATTATAAATGTTATAAATGATTATAAATATAAAGCTTTTATTATAAAATATTAACATTTATTATAAAATGTGTATGAAAGCGCTTATATTTGTATTGATATGAAGATAAGAAATTGAATACACTCATGAAGTAAATACAGATCTGTATTTACTTCGTGATACACTTTAAAGCATAAAGTTTTTGTTTGTGCAGAGTCTGCAATTCTTTAAAGAACGGTATTTATTTAGCCTAGATCAACACTTTAATCGACTTGTGTGCATCATCATTAATGACATCATTAACTGAATCTACATGTAGTTTCAACAATATAACCTTCTCTATGAGCCCAGGTCCCATGTGATAGAGCCGTAGCAGTAGCCTTCAGTAAGTAGTTTTATATCAAAGAGAGCCAACAGCCAGAGCGTCGGTGCTTTGGTCGGGGACAGTAATTAATACTATTAATACCACTACTCTAATATACTAAACAACCCTTCTTCTTTATTTCCTATAGCACTGCCTGTGAATTATGATGGTTTCAGCAAACTACCTGTTCGTCAAAGTGGACTTTATGATCAAATGTTATATTAATTGATAGCAAGATGATAGTAAAAGTTTGAAAGTTTAATAGAGGTTTCGACAAACTGGTAATATTGCTCAGCAACCATTACCATGAGGTGATAAATATCAGTACATCAGTACTTTGATTTTATGGGAATTTCCAGGTCTTAAAATCTATTTTAAGAACAGAACTTTCGACAGTCGACAGTCGACAGTCTTCGGTCCCATGCTAAATATCTGCGTAAATAATGATTTTCTGAACTATATGGGCTTTTGACTGAACTCTAAGAAGTTTATAGAACATGTCTGTGTAACAAGGTGCCTTACATGTGTTGTGATTATGTTAATTATTGCATTGAATTCAATTTGCGAGGCCGAAGCAGCTAATTATCATAAAACATGGTGCTTGAAATAACTGCAATATCGTAATAGTTACCCCAGGAAATTCGACACGTTAGCAGACTGTATATCAGAATTTTACATAGTTTGGCAATGTGTAGAGGCATATAAAAAGGTTGTATGCCAGTCAAGGTATTTCGCAAATGAAAATAAAGTTTACTACTAAATACTCCTAGGTCATATGCAAATTACAATGTAACATAGTTTCTCATTGGTGGAAAACTAGAACAAAAGTGAAAATAGACAGCTAGCCGCTGAAAAAAACAAAATCTACGAGTAATCGCGTCAACTTCATTAATCCTTTACTAAATAGATATGTTTTTGCAAACAGAGTAGATCCCGATTAGAAAGCTCGTCTAGGAGCCGCTTGATCTAGGTCTTCTCTGCTTATGAGATGATTAACCGCGGATTCTTCCGTCTCATCCATGGCTACATGTAGAAATACTATTGTTCATATTCTATTACATGTTAAAAATATAGCTAATAAGTATACATGATATCATGTTTTTCTTAACCCATTCCTCCATGAATATCATGTAAACATAATGACATCATGAATATCAATTAGATGTATTTGTTATAATAGCCCATGGACACATGCATTTTGAGCCATGGCAGAAACTGTAGAATCAGATCTATATTATAGCATAATCAAACAGAGCAGACCCTGATCAGACGACTCCTACATGGGCCGTCTAGTCTGGGTCTTCTCTGTTTGCAAAGGCGTAGAAAGGCGTATTTATGGAGTTAAAAGAATATTGAAGGAGTAAGGGTTAGCTGGACATCTGTTAATAGTCAAACAAAGAAGAGAGTGTTAGAATACTAGTACACGTTTAAAAGCATAGAGGTTTGACTATAACCCTTTACTCTATAGATATGCATTTTAATCCTTTACTCCATAAATACGACTATTAACCTTTACTCCATAAATACCACTATTAACCCTTACTCCATAAATACGACTATTAACCCTTACTCCATAAATACGACTATAACCCTTACTCCATAAATACGACTATAACCCTTACTCCATAAATACGACTATTAACCCTTTACTCCATAAATACGACTATTAACCCTTTACTCCATAAATACGACTATTAACCCTTACTCCATAAAAACGACTATTAACCCTTTATTCCATAAATACGCCTTTTAACACTTTACTCCATAAATACGTTTTTAAACGTATTTGCAAATAGAGTACACCCAGACCAGATTACTCCTGTAGAAGCCGTCTGATCAGGATCTGCTCTGGATGATTTCACAGCGTCTGCCATAGCCAAAATTGCCCAATGTACTATTGTAACAAACAATCTAGCTAATATCTATGTTGTCATTATTTCTTACATGAGTATTCAGAGTAAAAGCTTAAAATTCTGCATTCTTATTCATATGGTCTGTAGTCAACATGCGATAATTACGGACCTCCAGTATTTTCTTATTTTCGAAGCATTTTTATGTCAACTCTTTATTCCATTGGTAAAACCTCTTTAAAACGGCCACTAAATCACATGAAGTATTTTGTGTTAAAAACAGGTGGTTGCTTAGAGCAAGGTGAAAATGAAACAGAATGCTCCTATAGGAACGTTTTGTTTTACTTTCATATTGCTTTAATTAAGCAGCTACCTGCCCTAAATACCAACTAATTAACACAATTTAGTGGCCGTTAAAGAGAGGTTTTACTGTGTCCTTTAATGCCTTTGCAAACCGATTAGACCAAGATCAGATTGTAGGAGCCGTCTGATGAATGTCTGCTCTGTTTACTGATGGAATATTATGTTTATATTGTGTGTATGTGGTTGTGTGTGTATGTATGTCATGCTGTCTATCGGTGTTTTGGTGGTGGTTGCGTCTTGTATGTGTCTTTGCCTGCTTGACTTTACTACTTTTCCACTTATAAGCACAATCGTGTTGTTTGTGCAGTGTGGCGGCCGTGAAACGTCTCCCCGTACATTCAATCAATATTTTTTCTTCCCTCTTGCAGGAATTGCTCTGCATTCAATGCGTTTCCTCATACCTTAACCCTTTACCTGATAGAAGCGGCTTTTAGCGTGTTTGATTTATTCCTCCGCTGAAGAAAATAGTTCAAATTCATACAGTCATGAACATATTGCATAATAAATATTTTCTATATCCTAGTAGGTGGTAGCTTAAAGCAGGCTGAAAGTAAAGCAGAATGCGCCTTAAGGTGCATTCTGCTTTACTTTCAACCTGCTTTAAGTGGTCATATGTCTTCAAAACTAGAAACAGGCTATTGTGTAAAGGGTTAACACCGTACTTTGCACTTCATGGTGGCTTCGGAACTCACCGACATATTGTGGGACTATTTTAATTTCCCTTTTAAGATTTGTGTCCTTTACGTTTTCTCTAGTGTGACTTTACCTTACTCGTTTTTCTTCTTACTTTTTACCTTTTACCCATTCAATGTTTTCCTTCATATCCTTAGTCTTCTTAATTTTTGTCGTAACCTCTGGTATGTTTTTATTCTTTTACACAACTTTTCTTTTTGTTACATACGTCTGTCGCTATTTTACAAATACTACACAGATTATGAATAGTTTCCCTATACTTAAAATTACAAACTTAAACTTACACTCTGTGTCTTCTGTTCAGATTCCTCATAACCTGGCTAATTTCCAATCACTACAGCCGTCAGTTTGTATTAAACCTCTAAAATTGTCTTTTCATATTCCCTCTTCTGCTATTAGTAACATTTTTCATAATGGACCAAACATCGTTCTGTCTCTTTTAAAGCAATCTATCATTCGTTATAGTAAAGCCCATCTAAATTCACATTATTTGAACAAAAGACATATGGTGTATCCAATAATTACTAAGTGCAATAGTATGAGGTGTATGTGTTGCAATTTTATTTCTACTAGATCAACAATTAAATCTCTTGTTAATGGTAGAGTGTTTAGTGTGAAGATTAATTCTGATATAGACTGAAACTCATCTAATATTATATATGTTCTTATATGAAATGCGCCACGCTGTGGCATTCAATATGTAGGTCAGACAGGACGTACTTTAAAAACTAGGTTTCGTGAACACAGTTACCATTGCCGGATCAAAAAGTACACAATTTTCTTTACCAGCATTTTCGTCATACAGGACATTCTTTCAAATATGTTTCGGTTCAACCAGTAGAACAAATTTATTATGATTCTAAAACTACTAGCAGTTTAAAATCTAAATTTCGTTTTATCACAGAGCTAGACTGGATAAAGAAGTTACAAACACCTTTTCCTTTAGGCCTTAATGATAACATTTTCCAAAGCGGCAACATTTCTAAAGATCCAAGCATCGATATTTTCTCTATATTTTCTATTCGAAAACGTAAAAGTAGATCACATGGTAGACGTAGAAATGGTAATATTAAGCGTAAATTACGTCGTAATATGTCTATTCATGATTTGCATACCATTCTAAAACAAACTGGCAAACATTCTATGTTATTTTGTTTATCGTCTTTACCCTTTTCCTGTCTCAAGTCAATAGACGAAGAGGCTGATAAAATCTATATGCGTACAGACCCGTTAATTAATACTGCCTCACTTATACAAAGTTACACACAGCATGTTCTTCGTCCTCGTATTGATAAAGAATCTGAACATAAAAGACATTTTCTGAAACTTCAATTCCTAAATAAAGGTATCGATTTTATTGATATTCAAAGTATATTTCGTAATAAGAATGTAATCGATACTACATGTATTCCCAAATATTTCATCAACTCTGAATCACCTATCATCTGTTATAGATATAATAAACCTATCAGGAATGTTATTTTTAACTACAATATAATTGTCCCTGTCTTAAATATTGATGTCAATACCCCTATTTCTTGAGATTGTAGCATTTCTAGCTTTTGCTATAAACCAGTTGGTCATGGCATTACTGGTAATTTTGATATCATTAAGGATAAACGTCTCAGGACCCTCCTAACTAAAGGACCTAAATATAGATTACCTTCCCTTATTGATTTTGACGCTTGTCTAACTCATATTGCGGAAGCTATTCAAGAATTCTGCATCAAATGGTGTCGACGAGAACATGCAGATGTTAATGCCCTTTCGGATTAGAAGAAATGTATTTTTGATATTATTGATACGCGTATTACTTTTTACAAATCAAATTACCATCTTTTACCACCTCGACCTAGAGTTACATTTCACTATTTGAAGAAAAACATTTCTAATTTTCATTCTAATTATGTTCTTGTTCCTGCTGACAAGGCATCAAATAATGTAATCATTATTTGAAGATTGTATTATGTTGATGTTTTAAGAAGGAGCTAACTGATTCACAAACTTATATACTAGTAACAGTTCAAACACCTGAAAAAGATATAGTCTCGGAACATGTAAAAATGTGCAATAATTTTAAGTCTGATCCTAACATAAAACAACATAAACTTTCTACTTTGTACTGGATTCCGAAACTACATACAAACCCTTATAAGGCACGTTTTATTGCCAACTCTAGCTGTTGTACCACTACTAAAATATCTAAACTTTTGACGTCCTGTCTTACTACGATCAAAGAACATGTAAAACGTTTCTGTGATAAAATATATGAAAATTCTGGTATTAATGGTTTTGGTCCATAAAAAAATCAAATGATGTTTTAACGAAACTTGAAAATGAACAGTATAACACTTCTTCACTGAGCTCTTATGATTTCTCTACACTCTATACTACTCTACCTCACCATCTTATAAAGGATAAACTGATTAAATTAATAGAAAAAAACATTTGCCAAAGAAAACAAAATGTTCATTGCTTGTAATGTTCAACGTTCATTCTTTTCGAATTCAGAAGTTGAACATTACACAATGTGGACTTGCCTTGATGTTTGTAGATCTCTTACCTTTCTTTTAGATAATATATTTGCGCGTTATGGGGGTACGATATATCGTCAAGTTGTTGGTATACCCATGGGTACAAATTGTGCCCCTCTTGTTGCAGATTTGTTTTTGTATTGCTATGAGAGGGATTTTATGCTTAGCTTAAAACCTGATACACAGACCGATATTGTTAATGCTTTTAATAAAACTTTCAAGGTATTTAGACGATATTTTGAATTTAGATAATCCTTATTTTGAAACTATGATTTCTTCAATTTACCCAAAAGAACTGTCTTTAAACAAAGCGAATCAATCTGACATTATAGCTTCATTTTTAGATTTGAATCTTTCAATTACAAATGATAAAGTTTCGTCCAAAATATACGATAAAAGAGAAGATTTTAATTTTAAAATTGTTAATTATCCTTTTCTAGATGGAGTTGTGCCCCGTTCTACATCTTATGGGGTTTGTATTTCTCAACTTATTCGGTTTGCCCGAGCCTGTATTTGCTTGAAGATTTTAACAGTCGTAATTTAGTTATAACTGATAAACGTCTTAAGCAAGGTTACAGATATCACAAACTTCGGAAAACATTTTCAAAATTTTATTATCGAAATTACCACTCATTAGTAAATATAATTGCAATATACGGACGTTACTGCAACAAGGCATTTCTCAACCAGACTTTTATGGGGATGTTATCTACAAACTTAGGAAAATTCGGGGTCATATCCATTTTCATGATTTGTTTATTAAACGCATTAAAACATTTAAGAAGAAAGGTTATGATCCCATTATATTGCAACGCACTGCATGTTTGGTTATCGACCATTTTACAGTCGGTAGCTACGCTTGCCTCTTTGCTTGCGCGATGACAGGCCGATGGTAGTACTCTATGATGGTATACTCTTAAACTCGGATACGGGATGAGCTTACCAGACTTCCCTGTCGTGCCCTTAACGGTTTACCTGCAGGTGCTCTGACTTCAGCAAAGTCATTGAGTACATACTTGACGGATTGTCACAGTTATTATGCTATGTTTTACATGATGTCCTGTGTTCACCGTCGTCTATGTTGTGGGTAAGTCCGGCGGGGATACCTTTATTTACCCTATTTGTAAAGCTAGAGTGACTTTGAGAGAAGTGTGAGGTTAGGCCATCCGTAAACCGGTTTAAATCCCAGTGCTACTAACCGTGCCAAGGCGGTACTCTCTTTGTCACCCTTCCTTTTGTTTGCCTTGCGTCTTTGTGCTTGTGATTTTGTTCATGTTAGGAGTGTTTGTCTCTGGTTCTTGTGTGTCTGTTGGTGTTTTATGTGTTCATCTCGTGTGTGAGTGTGCGTTTGGTTGTGTGGTTGTGTGTGTATGTGTGTCATGCTGTATATCGGTGTATTGGTGTTGGTTGCGTCTTGTTTGTGGCTTTGCCTTCTTGACTTTACTACTTTTCCATTTATAATAATACAATTTTAGCAATGGTCAAAATATATAATTATCTTAACATTCATGTAAATTAATATTAATGGTGTCAATATTTCTTACATAAGTATTCATGGAGTAAATGATTAAAACAATACCTACATGCAGTTGAACATCGATACCTCGAACTCGGGTAACTCGAACTTCGGGATAACTCGAAGAAAACATTCAGACCTAAATTTAGAATACATTATTGTTCTACGATGTATTACTACGTATTATCTAGAAACACATCTGACAGCAGGTCGAAAGTAATGCTTAAAGATCCCACATGAGCTTTCAGCATTAATCTAGACCTGCGTTAAGCTGGGAACTTTAGAAAGTGTTCAAATTAGAAAACAGATGACTCGAACATATGTTATCTCGAAGTAATTTGCATGGTCCCCTGAAGTTCGAGATATTGAAGTTCAACTGTACCTTTTCGTCGGCGTTGTACTTCGTCAGAAGAACTAGACCTCTGCGTGTGATAGTTGGTTGGTCATTGTGATGGCTGGTTGATGACAGCAGTTTACAGTCAGATGTTCTCCTTTTGTACGAAGCATGTGTGCATTTTTGTCTCTGCGAACACTCCTCTTCACATGCGGATATAGACTTCCTTGGAAATGTTATCAAAGTCTGACCCCGCAGAATGCCTCTAGAAAACTGCCTTTTCATCCTACCCATGGTACAGATTGCTAACGATGCAAGAACTACCATTGTCAGCATAGACACAAAATACGTATTCCACTTCATTGTTATATTTTTTATTGAAAAATAGACTCCTGATCATCTGTCATACCATGAAAAGTATTTCATATGACAAAGCCTTTCCTCAAATGTTCATGTAAGGAAAAATGACGTCATAGATATTAATCAGTTTAATTATTATAATGGCATATGAACATAGAATCTTTAATCCATGGCATAAATCCTAGGATATGATCTGCTTAAGTCCATGACCAAACAGAGCAGACTCTTTCAGACAGTTTGGGAAACGCAACCATTACATTGATAGACAGTTTTAAACAACATCTGTCAATAGTGGTACTTTGCCATATATTGTCTGAAGACATATATCACGACTGAAACTTCAGTCCATTTGCTTCACTTTCGGATGCAGTCCCGTATCTAAATAATTTAAAACAAGCATGTACAGTTAACCTGCTTAAACCAGACGTTTAAATCAATATTCATAGCAGTCTTTACTCTTTGATACAGGTGGTAGCTTAATGCAGGTGACTTTCATCCTGCATTCAGCAGCCATCTGCCTAAAATCACCTTAATTCTCCTTCATAAAATTACGGTTTAACGCTTTACTCCATAAATAATCCTTTCCACGTCATTGTAAGCAGAGTAGACCAAGATCAGACGGCTCCTGTGCCGCCTGACCAGGTTCTGCACTGTATGTGTATAAAATAATATACTTGATTCGATCAAGTTTTCACTTTTCACCGAATGTCAAACAGATTGAACCCTGATGAGACGCCCGAATTATCCGCTCTTTAATCTGGGTCCAAACTGTTTGCAATTACAGTTGAACTTCGATCTCTCGAACTTCATGGGACTATATAAATTAGTTCGAGATAACGGAATTCGAGTTATCCAATTTCTAATCTGGACAATTTCTCAAGTTCACAGCTTAATGCAGGTCTACAGTAATGCTGAAAGCTCCTGTAGGAGTTTTCAGCATTACTGTAGACCTGCATTAAGCTGTGAAATGTGTTTCTAGATATGCGTAGTGATACATTTTAGAGCAATTCTGTATTGTAAGATTTTGGAAGGACCGAACTTTAACCTCGAGTTATTCCAAAGTCGAGTTATCCGAGTTCGAGATATCGAAGTTCAAATGTAGGTCATGAATAGGTTAATTGTAATCTATTGGCATCTCTTACTTTTTTCAAAATTATTTTTGGGCCAGTGAGCAAAAGAAACCACTATTGTAGTGTTATAATCGTTTGTTTGTTACACGCGACATGACTACCATCTTCAAAACAGCAGGATCCAAACTGTTTGAGGCTGGGTGCATAGTGTACGGATAGTTTGATTCGGAAGTGTATAAAGTACATTTGAACTTCGATATCTCGAACTCGGATAACTCGAACTTCGGGATAACTCAAACCAAACGTTCAGCATTTAGCTGAGGATCAGAAATCGGATAACTCGAACTTCTGTTATCTCGAACTAATTTGTGTGGTCCCTTGAAGTTCGAGATATCGAAGTTCAGCTGTATATAGCAGAACATAGTTTGGGCAGACATTATTCATTCAGCAGGCTAAATATTAACCCTTTACTCCATGAATAATCATGTAAAAATAAAAAAAAACATCATGGATATATTTAATTAGATTAATTGTTATAATAGCACATGGGCACAAGAATGCTTGACCAGTGGCAGAAACTATAGAATCATATCGATATTATATATCATAAGCAAAAAGAGCAGACCCTGATCAGACGGCTCCTACAGGAGCTTTCTGATCTGGGTCTATAAGCATGCATTGACGTTTGCTATCAGTGTAGACCAAGATCCGTTGGTTACCCTTGGATCCTTCTGATCAGGGTCTGCACTGTTTGTAATTCAAAATCATCTAGGAAATTTAAGCATTTTATACATGTTCTAAGTGGACTCCATAATTGATGGAGTTTTAATGGAGCCCACTAATGGGCTATTGCACCATGGGAATTCAGCCTTGAAAAGATTAATGTCAAATTATTTAGTCTAATGCGTAAACTTTTTTAATATTGTTTGATAAAAGAGTTGCTGAATCAAACGACTACAAAAACATCCGAAAATTGTCTGGTAAACTAAACAAGCAACCATTTGTAAATGTGTTGAATATTCATATAAGAAATAATGACACAATGAATATCTATCATAAATATGAATATTCATAATAGTACATTATACTATAATACACAGTTGAACTTCGATATCTCGAACTCCATGGGACTATACAAATTAGTTCGAGATAACGAAGTTCGACTTATCGGATTTCTAATCTGGATAATTTCTTAATGCAGGTGTAAAGTAATGCTGAAAGATCATTCAGGAGCTTTCAGCATTACTTTACACCTGTATTAAGCTGTCATATGTGTTTTTAGATATCCGTAGTGATATATTAATGAGCAATTATGTATTGTAAGTTTTGAAAGGACCGAACATTTAGTTCGAGTTTTCTCGAAGTTCGAGTTATCCGAGTTCGAGATATCGAAGTTCAACGGTACATTATAATAGTACGGGTTGTTTTGGCAGGCACTTTAAACTCACGACTATATAATGGCATAAGCAAACAGTTAGACCCCGATCAGACGGATCAGTCTCCGATCTGGGTCTACTCAGTTTGCAAAGACGTGAAAATGCGTTTATATGAAGTAAAGATAGGTTAATATGAGGCAAAGGGATAAAAGAAAACAGCATCTGAAGAAGATGTAGCCGGTTGTTTACAAATGCGAGCCTTGCATAAACGAGATAAGGAAATAAAATAAGCATTTCTACTAAATCATTTCACTAAGCACAAAGGGTGTAGTATTTTATTATTTCAACATCCGGGAGACAATTTGTTAAGCTATTGGAATTCACTTAGCTTATTACAAACCTGATGTATGCTTTTTCTTGATTATTGTAACAGTTTAACCATTTCAAAGCTGCATTTTCAAATGGACATTGTCGAAATTCAAAACAGGTCAATATTGCTGTGAATATTCGGGGATAGTTTTAAAGAACATGTCTTACAGCAAACAGTACAAACCCTGATGAGATGGCTCCTCTAGGGACCCTCTCATGTGGATCTACACTGTGTGCAAAGGACTTTAGTGACTCGTGTCCCACACTGTAAGGGTTAAAAGGGAGTTAAAAGGTGCGGTGATCCTCATTGTTAGGAACTTCCCGTTATTTGTATCGATAGAAAATTGAAAATAAGTATATAATATATTACAGGAAATCAGCACCGACAATATCAACCCTTTGAGTGCGGGAACACAGTCACTAATGTCCCATTCAAACAGTGCAGACCCAGATGAAAGAGCTGCTAGAGGAACCCTCTCATTAGGGTATACACTGTCTGTCATGTTACACTTTTCTTTAAAACAATCTTTGAATATTCATGATAAGCTTGACATGTTTGAATTTTGGAATAGTCCACTTGAACAATCAGCGTTTAAAGTGGTTTAACCTTTAGCCTGCTTAGCAAATTATTTTTACACAATTTTTCACCTAATACATTTTCAAAATTCAAGTTATAATCAATTTGTCTACCAAAATGCAATCAAGGTGTCAAATAGTTTGGATCCTGATGAGATGCAGAGTTATTCAGCGTCTCATCTGGATCCAAACTGTTTGCACAGGTATTCACTCATCCACTCATAGCAGGCTAAAGGTTTTAGTTTACCCTGTTGTAGTTTTAACCATACATCGCGCGTCACCACGACTTGGCTTACATTTGCAAACAGTTTGGATCCAGATGAAACACTGGGTAACTATGTGTTTCATCTGGATCCAATCTGTTTGATGTTCGTTCAATAGAGAGATAAGGGTAAAGAATTATCTTTTGAAGATTGCTAAGCGTCACTTTAACGAATCAAAAAATGACACTGTATTTCATGAACTCTTGTACATACTAGTGACTTCAGTAATATCCTTTACCGGGTATTTGAAATACGAACATACGAAATCCGAGCATGTCAGAAACTGTAACCACCATCGTTCTGAAACAATTGTATCTGCCAAAACGTGTTCCATTTAGCAGTTTGTACTTACCTCTGATCCGTACAAACGTTTTAGAAACTATTGACCGAGTGTCAAACAGCTTTGATCCAGATGAGACTTACTCGGCGTCTCATCTGGATAAAAGCTGTTTGCAAATTCGCGCTAAGCACGATAAGGGTTAAAATCATATCTATATTAAATTCATTAGCAAACAGAACAGACACTGATCGGGACTGCTCCTAGAATAAATTCGCCAACAGTCAAATCATTTGAAAGGTTTTTTTTACATTTCTGCCTGTGTGTCTATGACAGCAAGGTGTGTTCTGGCATGCATTTTCTGGCACTCTTCCTGAAAGCAATAACATTAGGTTGCTTCTACGATCCAGCTGTACTCATTTAGAACAGTTTAAGCAGTATTTCTTTGAACCCGTTTCGTGTGAAAACCACAATGCAGACACGGATAAGCCACTGACTCTGCTACAAGGCAACTTGTCCTGATGTTCTATATAAATTTCTAGAGATGATAGATATTGTCTACTACTCTGACGAACGTTAGATAAATAGTCACATGTTCAAACATCACCCGACAAATCTTGACGTCAAACCAGTTCATAATGCATCTCTACCTACTTTATTTCGGGACGATTCAATAAGGTATCGAATTCAATCAAATATACCATACGAACCAATTTTAATCGATTGAAACACAAACAATGGTTTTGTTTTACTCAGACCATGAAATCAAGATATGTAAGCTACGTATTGATTTCGTCACATGAAACTACTGGCTTCTGTGTTCATAAGTGACCCAGTCTTTTAGCCCTTACTCCATATATACGCCTTTTAACATCTTTTAAACAGGATAGTCCCACATCAGACATGTAGGAGCCCTCTGGTCTGTTTACTTACATGGTTATATAGATCTGATTCTATTTCTGTGTTCATATGTCATAGAAAAGCAATTCATTAATATCCCTAATCACATCATTTTTGCGGGTATATGTATATGCATTTATTAATAAACGACACTGATTCAATGAGCTAGAAATCATATGGCAAATGGACAAAGTCCACTTTTTGTTTGGCTGTTGGCTGTTATCACGGGCAAATATGTCTGTGTTCATATGTCATAGAAAAGCAATTCATTAATATCCCTAATGACATCATTCTTGCGGGTATATGTACATGTATATGCATTTATTAATATACGACACTGATTCAATGAGCTAGAAATGATTAGAGCAAATGGACTCCATAGAAACTCCTTCTAGTACCATGGCAAACAGAGCAAGCTGTTTACAAATGTGAGTCAGGCACAGGTAGCAGGAGATGAGCCAGGAATAGCATACAATGGATACAGCTGAACCTCTCTTAAGCGGTTAATCATTTTATTTGAACGTAGGAGTCTTAAAAAGCAAGTGGTTGTTTAATGCAGGGCAACAATAATACAGAAATCTCCTATTTGAGATTTCTGCATTATTTTTTACCTGACACCTGTCTTACAGACCCATAATTCGACCTCTTTGTATTGCTGCTTAAGGCAGATTCTACTGTACTTAGTGAGATAAATGACTAACTCAACGTCATCCCAGTACTGAGATGTATCTGTTACTCGGCATTATTACACACAGATACAATCCACCCCTTACCAGAGTCATGTCCATACAAACAAATGATTACCCCATTCACACTTATAGACATCACTTATTGGCGGTTTTTGCAAACAGAGTAGATCAGGATTTGTTCTGTTTGCTATTGGCATTTGGTGGATCTGTTTCTTCAGCTCCTTCTTTGGCCAAAATCATCCTCTCTCAATAGTCCTTTTAAAAATAGGTCAATGATCATTAATAAGGTCACGGCATCTTGAATAATGTTCAAGAGGAGCTTTCAGCATTACTTTAGACATGCATTAAGCAGCGAACATTAGAAATTGTCCAGATTAGAAATGTGATCACTCAAACTTCTGCTAACTCGAAGTCATTTGTATGGTCCATTGAAGTTCGAAATATCGAAGTGTAACTATATTTGGAAAGAATTACAGAAACACCGAACAAAACAATTACTCATTATACAATTCTAAAGTGAAATGTTTCATTGCCTCTGTCACAGTCGAAGTCGCCAGAAAGCGACCCGCGTGATTTTATGCAATCGTCGAATCTGTGATTGCCTATGCAAACAGTTTGGACCCAGATGAGACGCCGATCAATATGACGTCTCATCAAGATCCAAACTGTTTGACATACCACTTACGTTTAAGAGACGAAACTGAAAGAAAGTCCATCCCGAAACATAACCCATTATCTCAAAGGTTAGTTTTAGACCAAACCTCTTTGAATAAATCTACTGAAAATAAGTATTTATTAGATAAAAAAAGGAAAACTTTAGAATTGTGTAGTTTTGAAACCATTGTGATAAATAGAGTATTTTCGCTTACGGAGTTAATGCTCTATTTATCACAATTGTTTCAAAAAGTGACTTCTACAGAGGCGTCAAAAGGCGTCAACATATGAGAATGGGTTTAACGCAGACGACATCATTTGAAGACAAAATTTAGTCGGTCCAAAATAGTTTAATTCGTATTTACTTTCTCAACAAACCACAGTACAACCAATGTGTTTTCTACAGATAAATGTCAAAATAGCACAGGAGAGACAAGAGAGTATAAACAAACAGATAAACGAATACCACGTGGATAAGAGATGCACATTTCAGAACATAACCTCTTGTTTACCTATGAGCGTGGTCATAATTCTTGAACTTGCATCCGCGTCCCATTTTTACCACCTTTAATATTGGCACTCACGCAATCCACTTTTGTATGCAAGCTAGTATTCACTGCACACAGCCTCCACCAAATAAAACCCATTGCTGTGACCACTTTGTAAATAATTATGCGTATTAAGATACCAGATAGTCATGTCTTCACAAAACACTTTGCCGTTACCGCTCTGTAGATTCAAAGACTTAAATCGCCATGTCTTCAAGAACCCTTATAGTGGTGTGGCAACTATGTATATAAATGTGCGTATTGAGATACTAAAATCACTGTACCTTTGGTGTATGGAAATGAAAGAGGTCTACAGTCTGTACACAGAAATACATGTTCAAATAAAACAAATCATGGCATCTGTTCTAGGTACATGTAGATTTAAACCTTTCGGTGCCAAATTTCTATTTATAGTGTGCAGTCCAGTTTTGTTAAATTATTCATTAAAATAAGAAAATGAGATAAATTTAAAATGCACAATTCAAAGGAATAAACCACAGATCTAGAACTAGAGATTGAGAGAAAAAGTGAAGTCTCAGACGATATGGGACTGGACTATTTGTCGCGGTGCATTTATGTGACATTGGCGGTGAAAGGGTTAAATCACATTTCATGGAGTTATGGTTTCAAAATAAACTGTCATTCATGTCCTATAACATTGTCTAATTTCTTATTATCAAGCATTATTATAATTATTTACAAGCAGATACAATATTTACTTACAGTAGAACCCGTCTTAACCCTTTCTCTGTTCTATATTTATTCCAAATTTCGATACATACTGAATATTCATGGACAAAATAATTGTAATGAAGTATGGAAGGTGGAACAT
The DNA here is from genome assembly GCA_963576725.1 of Azorinus chamasolen. NCBI lineage: Eukaryota > Metazoa > Mollusca > Bivalvia > Cardiida > Solecurtidae > Azorinus > Azorinus chamasolen. The sequence continues at coordinate 54,302,451 of OY755252.1, forward strand.
TGTAGCCACTATATATACTAAAGAAACAGATATATCATATTCCATTAGCAAACAGAGTAGACCCTGATCAGACGGTTCCTATAGGCTCCTGGGTCTACTCTGTTTACAAATGCATGAAAACACGTTTGAATATTAGTGAAAGGGTTAAGCGGTCGGCAAAACGAGGTCTAATTGTGGTTTGTAAGGCAGGTGGTAGCTTAATACAGGTCAAAAGTAATGCAAAAAGCTCCTTTTGCTCTGCATTAAGCAACTACTTGCTTTTTAAGACTCCTATGTCCAATAAATGAATGGCCGCTTAAGACATGTTCTACTGTTTTACTGCATTGAGATTAACCATTACCACAACGTAGGGTTTGGTTGAGAAATGCAGAAAAACCTCTCTATAACGGCCACATAAGTGTTTTTTAGTCGGTATTTAGGGCAGATGACTGCTTAAAACAAGGTGAAAGTAAAACAGAACGCTCCTATAGGAGCGTTCTGTTTTACGTTCACCTTGCTTTAAGCAGCCACCTGCCTATAACACAAAATATTTGATGTAATTTAGTGGCCGTTATAGAGAGGTTTTACGGTAGCGAATTTAGTATTTGTGTACGCACATTTATTTGTTGCTCTGTGTAAAGTTTTACAGCTGCAAATAATGATGATAAATGACGCACAATTACCAAATGTCAAATGAAAATGTCATATAGATGTAATCTAAACGAGAACCTAACGGAGAACATTTTGAAAGTTATCAACAAAAGCATAAAAAACAAAATAAACACTGCAATATAAAATATCTATCAACATCGTACTTTTATTATAACCCAAAGTCTAGCAAACTATATTTGAATTGAAAACATATTGCTGATACATCATAAGATTACGTATTTCATGTTCCTATCAATGAGAAAATTACTGGACAATGTACTGGTAGCCACTGATAATACTCCAGCGTTTAAATGTTAAAACCTTTGAATGCTGATTTCTCAAAGTGGATTCGTCTGTCACTGTTTAACAATACAGGCCATTAAATATAAAAGGGTTGCTTATGCTAGAGGAGTTTTAATGACAAACAGTGCAGACCCTGATCAGAGGGATCCTCTACCCTCTGATCTGGATCTACAATATTTGCAAATACCAGTGCAATAGTTCCCTGTATTAAAGGGCTTACTTTTGCTTTCAACGTTTTATACAGAAATATCTAAACCAACTGAAGCTTTTATTGACCATTATTCTGCTGTAAAATTGATCTTTGATTAAACTCTGGTCGGTACCAACTGAAGCTTTTATTGGCCATTATTCTGCTGTAAAATTGATCTTTGATTAAACTCTGGTCGCTTGAAATTTCATCTTACGTCTCTTCTGTTCAAGCTTTTGAACAACTACAGTTGAACTTCGATATCTCGAACTCCGATAACTCGAAATTCGGGATAACTCGAAGTAAAAGTTCCGTCCTTCCAAAATTTACAATACATACCTGTTCTAAACTGTATCACTACGCATATCAAGAAACATATGTGACAGCTTAATACAAGTCAAAAGTAATGCTGAAATTTTCAGCATTACTTTACACCTACATTAAACTGTGAACTTGAGAAATTGTTCAGATTTGAAATTGAATGACTTCTATTATCTCGAAGTAATTTACATGGTCCCTTGAAGATCGAGATATCGAAATTCAAATATATTTCACAATAAATAATAAAAAAAATATAAAATCCGGATCAGTCTCAGGATCACCGAGCTTCATTTTCCGGTTCACTTGAGCCGGATTCGAAAATTGGTGTTCAGTTTTAAGTCGCTTTAACGGTATCTCAGGCAGTGACATTCGAGTGACAAATAGCCTGGACACTGATGCCACGTCTTGCAGCTCGGTGTCTCATCTGGATCCAAGCTGTTTACAATTTGAGCCAGGTCACGTTTAGCAGTATTAACCCTTTCCTTAATGTAAGCGCATTTTGACGCATCTGCAAACAGAGTAGACCAAGACCAGACGGCTCCTATAGGAGCGGTCTGATCAGGGTATGCTCTGTTTGCTTATTGTGTAACATAGATCTAATTCTACAGCTTCTGCCTGAGCCGAAATGTCCTATGTTCATATGTCATTATAAATATTATTCATGACGTCATTATATCCTACATCAGGGAAAGGATTAAGTACAATGTGGTACACTAGTGTGGCGGCATTTCCAAACAGTGTAGACCCAGGTGAGAGAGCTCATCGAGGAACACTCCGATCATACTGTATTGTTTTCCATTCCAAATCATCTTATACTAGTCCATACTGAATGCATTCTACTGTTGACCCATTCCCTCATATTGACGACTTTTGACGACTCTGTAAAAGTGACTTTTTGAAACCGTTGTGATAAACAGAGCTTTGACTCATATAGGAGCAAATGTTCTATTTATCACAATGGTTTCAAACTACACATTTCTAAAATTTTCCTAAAATTGCTCTAGTTAAGGCTCTTTTTCGGTAGATTAATTCAAAGAGGTTGTATCTAAAATAGCATATGAGGTAATGGGTTAAACAATGATGGGCCATTCCATTTTGAATTTTAAGTATGCACCGAGTTCAAAAAGGTATAGTCGCCGCCGCAAGAACGTTTAAACAATTTCTTAAGTGGCTATCATAAATATGTCTAAGTTTGTGTCTGTAAGGCAGATGGTACCTTAACGCAGGTAAAAAATGCAGAAAGGTCCTATATGAGATTTCTGTATTACTGTTGCCATGTATTAAGCAACTCCCTGTTTTAAGACACCTATATTCAACTGAGGGTCTCATGGAAGATTGGCTATTACCAAATGTGTTCCCTCATTAAATAAAGTCTTTATTATTATTATTATTATTATTATTATTATTATTATTATCATCATCATCATTATTATCATCATCATTATTATCATTATTATTATGAATGACCGCTGAAGACAGGTTCCACTGTGGAAGGAACATTTAGCAACATAGTTATATATAACTATCAAATAGCGTGTTTTGAGATAGTTGACTCTAACATCAAAGCATGTTGATAACAATGTTATTGGCATGATGCTAGAGGGAAACCTGGTCGTTTTAAACAGTCAAAGACCCATGTGAAATGTTTTATGTCAAAACACTGAAATGTAAATGATATTAACTTTTGCAACTATCTTTGTGTATATCTACAGGGGATATGTGTATGAAGGAGACAAGGGACAAACTACAAGGAATCCGAGGAGGCCACTACACAGAAAACCCTCTTCTCGTATTGAGTGTCAGTTGCAAACAGCTTGAGTCCAGAGCAGATGCCAAGTAACTCAGGATGCAAGCTGTTTGACACTCGGTCAATAGTTTGTCAAACGTTAAGCAAATCACAGATCGGGCAGACATTAAACTTAAAAGATACATTCAAAGACAGGCAGTAGACTGAGACAAAGAGACAGAGAGGAAAGATAGATACTGAGACACATGGATACAGAGAGAGAGAAAGAGAGGGAGAGAGAGAGTGGGGAGAGAAAGAGAGAGGAGAGAGAATAGAAGAGTATATTCCTAATCAGCCCTGATATCGTTGGCTCAGCGTAATAGGGTTGTAACTCATTTTATTTTCATAAATGTCTTTTTAATGATCTTTTACAATCACATTTACAAAATAAAATTATTGATTTCTCAAATTTTAGACTTTTAAAGCAGATTTATACAAAGGTTGTATCTCAATTTCCCAAAATTTATTTGTGAAATAAGGTTGTAACTCAACATACAACTCTCTTGCACACCAGTTTAAACACGTCTCCTATAATCTGAGTTGTGTAATATGGTTGTATCGCACTATGATAGGGTGACAATCAGGGTAAAAAAGGGTAACCCAAACACAATTTGCAACAAGAAATGTTCAGAAAGCTCTCAAAGGTTTGATCTTTAAGGGATCACGGGATCAAGTGGCATAAATCGTGGCGAGCTGAGGAATCCAAGATGGCGACCAAGATAGCCACCATTTATAATGCCTACACCTCTGTTTAAAAGAGGATCTGTAGTTACTTGAGTGACAGATATAGTGTAATGCTTAATATTGTAGTTAATAACCAAGGTTTTCATACTTCACTAATCTTAAGTACATTTACAGTCAATGTCAAGGTCATTCCAAGGTCATTGTACCAATTATATGCGTAAAAATCGAAATCTACCTACTATTTTTATGTCTTTAGCCTTTACAATTTTGACTTGACTTTCAAATGATAACTGAAATGCTCCTGAAAATGTTTGTGTTGCTACATTTCATCAATATAACTTTCAATCAGAAATAGCAGTCCAAGACTGTGTTAATGATAAGGATAGTGACCTGATAAATTTGCCAAATAACCTTACAGACCATTTTGCATATGGTAACTTGGAGGAACACTGTAGCACGATATTATGTTTTAACTTTTACAAGTGTTCTTACAGTTAGAAATACATGTATTAAAAGAATATATTATTGATGATGACAGGCTGGTTTATCCAAAATAGCCACCTAAATAGGCATATAAATAAAAGCAGTAAGCAAAGGTGGCAAAGTAGATCTATTATTTATTCAGTAGTTGCAGAATTATCTGAAGAAACCAAACATGGTTAAGGTAAATGATTAGACTTAAATGATTAGTATAATAACAAGAGCACTGCAAGCGGGTGCGAACGCTCGTCTGTTATCATTTGGTATGTGTGGATAGGCCTTGTCAAGATGAACATGCAAAAATGAACGTTGTAAATGAAAACTTGAAGAAGTTATGGTCAATGTTAAGATTTCGGACGACGACAACAACGACGACAACGACAACGCGGACGCCGGAGTTACGACAATAGCTCGTGATTTCTTCGAAACAGACGAGCTAAAGATGCTAATCTTAATGCATTTATGAATAATTCTATAAAGGGAAATTTTGCCTAGAAGATTTTACCTAATATGTATACACTTATAAAAGTATGAAACAGGGAAATTCAACTTGATTCGGGCGATTGTTTATTTTGTATGTGGTGTTTCCTGCATTACTCATATTTGTACTTTGATTCAACGAAACAATTGACATAAACATACATTTTAAAGAAGTAGTAAGATTCCTTTACAATAAGTTACATGCATTCTGATATTTCCATTTTAGTGACAAGCTGATTCAGCAAATATGTTAAAAAACGAACTGACTACATTAGAAACAAAAGTCAATATAAAAAGTATGTCAAACATGTGGAACGATTTAACCAAAACATATCGAGAGCTTGGTGCAAAACTATTCTAACTCCTTCACAAAGTGAAGGAGTTAGAATAGTTTTGCACCAAGTCCTCGATATGTAATAATCACTTATGATATGATTTTCATCTTCACATGTGTTATGCAAGTTTTGAATATTCTGATGTAGCATTTTCCAATGATTGTATTCACAGTGTGTATCAGAAATCAAGATAAAAAGTTCCATTGAGTCTGTTCACTGACGATGGTTCTTTCATGACGCTCTGTGTATATATACATGTACCTTTTTAAACTATTGTTTTTGATGATGTAATTATTATTCAGATCTCAGGGATTTTTTATAGTCAGTTTGAACTGTGCAGTAATTCTTTTTGAAACAAACTAAGTTTTCAAATATTATGCAGGTTATCGTGACCTAATTGCCAGTTGTACATTGTGTATGTCGGTCTGTGATCAGGATCTTAGATGTTTGACACTTTTAAAATAAAACTATGCAAAGCATAGACTAATTGAATATACATAATTATATACGCAATACACAAAATATTGAGCAGGTGACAATTTTAAATTGAACATGGTACTTTCGAATTCATAGTTGTCCTAGCACAAATGCTGGATCATGCATCTAAGTTTCATCGAAATGCATACTATTGACACCAAGAATGTATGTTAATATAGCATAATGCTTTAAAAAGTCCATAGCATGTTTCAAGAGGCAGGCTTGTGTTTTGCAGTTTGTTTGTTTTAAAATGTATTTAGAGAAAAGAATATCAAAAAATATAAAAAACATGAATAAAAAATCTTTTTTCTATTTACATTCGGTTTTGACGGGATTAGAACCAAGGAACTAGAGATGCACAGTCGCAGCTCTTTCCCCTCGGCCACCGCTTGGGTCCCAATATATACGGCTTACGTGGTTCTATTTAAACGCTACAAAGGTGTGAAAAGCAACAACGACTTGTGAACGTACATACTTAATATGCAAATTATACAGACCCATTATTCATGAAATCTCCAAGTATAGATTTTACAAATGACATACTGTCAATCCAAACGCCATTGTTCAAACTGCATGGTGTCTTTTTACAACAGAAGTCCTACATAAAGTCGTCGGATTCTGAAAGTTCCATACCTTTCCTGTGGTATTTACAGAAGTCAGATATATGGTTGTCGGATTCTGAGTTAAATTCCCTTTTTACCTAGTCACTTATGTCCTTTGCAAACAGAGGAGACCCAGGTAAGAAGGCTCATAGAGGAGCCCTCTAATCAGGATCTGCACTGTTTGTCATGTTACACTTTTGTTTGGAAAAGTCCCTAATATTAACCATAAGCTCAGACTTGTTTGAATTTTGGAACAGCCCGTTTGAAAAAAAATCAGCGTTGTAATGGTTAGGTAGACCAAAGTAACATAATTGTTAGATTTTTGCAGAACATTATAGAATTGTTGGAGGTACATGAAATGGACACATAACCGAAAATAATTATTTGATTATAACAGCCACGGTTCATATTTCGATACACTTTCAACATTTTGTGAACTACTATGAAATATCGAACATCAATGGTACTATTTCTGGGGTAGAACGAAAATTGAAATGCAGTAATTCGATTCCATTGCGACATTACAATGTTTCCTGATGTATTTCATCAATGGTCGTGCGACGTTGTTGCTAAGATCTGGTTTGAAAGAAATAGAATTTCAAAAATACATGTACGGTAAAACCCCTCTAAACCAGACGTTAAATTCAGTATAAATATCAGTCTTGGAGACAGGTGGCAGCTTAATGCAGGATGAAAATCATGCAGAAAGCTCCTCCCGGAGCTTCCGGCATGACTTTCACCCTGCATTAAGCAGCCACCTGCCTAAAAGTATCTAAATTCTTATCTACTAGAAGTCGGGTTAAGAGGGGTTTACTGTATTGTAAAAGGGGACAAATCTATACTTTTGAATGTATTTCAGAGATTTACCAGTGATACCTTAACTACCCTAGGTATTTTGACAAACACACTTATGCAAATAGTGGCTACTATTTCTTTTTTTATTTATTGTTTTCTTTGCTTTCTTAAATGGCTACTAATTTCCACTTTTCATATTTCATTATAACTATTTTGTCCATGAATATTCAGTAGGTATTGAAATTTGGAATAAACATAGAACAGGGAAAGGGTTAAGGAAATTAGGATTTCTATAAATCAGACATTTCTGGCACATGTTTGGTACTGACCAAGTAATGGTCAGAATCATCCGGGATCCAGTCTAGACCTACAGTGTTCTCATTCAACGATAATGGTGAAATCGTTAATTCTATTATGCTAAGCACGACTTGACTTGCATCTGACCGAGTGTCAAACAGCTTGGATCCAGATATGTTGAGTAACCCGGCGTCTCATTTGGAACCAAACTGTTTGACAATCAGTCACTAGTTTCTACCACGCTGGAACGAATCGGAAGTAGGTTAAAATATAATAGATCAGACTTATTTTGATAGGATGGTAAGACTTAACCCATTCCCTCATATTGACGCTTGTTGGCGCATCTGTAATAGTCACTTCTTGAAACTATTGTGATAAATAGAGCATTAATTTGCTCCATAGGAGCAAATGCTCTATTATCACAATGGTTTCAAAACTAAACAATTCTAAACAAATTCCTTTTCTCTAGTAAATGCTCCTTTATCCTAATTAGATTTATATGGTCTAGATCTATTCTAAAATACTTTTACTAGATCTGCTACGGTACAGTACCGATGCCAGAAAGTGATTTTACAACACCCAAATGAACGCCATGAGACTGTGTATCTTAATATCTAGATTTTATTAACATAAAACGAGAATCGAAATTTTAAATACTGTTGATCTTAATTATTCGACATATCAGGCATGTCCAACAAATAAATAAGAATGTCTCCCATTTTAAAGAAAGACCAGATCAATGGATCGGTTTTTTTTTCAAAGTTCAGCTGGTAATGTATAGAGCATTCCTTTAGGCCGATTAATTCAAGCTTCTTGCTGTATCTTCCCTTCGAAACTAACACAAAATGTTATTATAGTCAAAGGATATAGTAAATGTACAGAAACTAACAATTCCTAACCAACACAGCCGTTAAATGATGTGTAGGCTAACTATTGCTTAGTCTATACATAGGGATACATAGGTTGATACTGGTGTTTTTGCCCACCAGTTAACTGCACATGCGTAAAATCGATAGAGTTGTTTACAAACGCCCATTTGCCCTATATGTAAGTTGGAACATTGTAGCCATTTTACAAAGTATATGAACATATATTCCATTAGCAAACAGAGCAGACCCTGATCAGACGGCTCCTATAGGAGCCGTCTGATCTGAGTCTACCCAGTTTTCAGATGCGTGAAAACACGTATATAAGGGAAAGTGTTGAATATGCCAACTTTTTTCGGAGACATCGGTTATTATCGTCATATACGTCTATTTTTATTTACTGGGGAATTTCCCATTAGCATCTATTTTAAGAACAGAACTTTCGACAGACTTACATGCTAAATATAAGCGTAAATTTGAATTTTTGTATTATATGGCGTTTTGACTGAACTCTGAGAAGTTTATAGAAAAGGTCTGTATAACAGAATGCATTATATTTGCCGTGGTTAGGTTAATATGGACCGACTGCATGGATTTCGGCTTGCAAAGTAGCTAATTATCATAAGCATGGGGTTTTGAAATAACTACCAGGTCGTAAGAATGACCCCAGGATTTTCATCACATTAGATGACTGTATCTGGATTTTGTACTTCGAGTTTAGCCATGTGTAGGGGCATTGTAAAAGGCTGTATGCCAGTATAGGCATTAACTAATGAAATCACAGTTTACTACAAAATACTAGTGGGTCATATGCAAATTGCAATGTAACATAGTTCCTGATTGGTGGAAAACTAGAACAAGAATGAAAATAGACAGCTAGTCGCTGAAAAAATGCAGATTTCCTTGTAAAACTTGAAAGCTTGCTGAACTCCAACAGTTACAATCTGGATGCCTCCAGTTTCTGTGACTGTATGGTTTTTAATACCATGCCTTTTACCTCCTCCTTCCACACATGAAACCCAGTGCAAACAAATGAAAATTTTAGTATTACACAAGAGCCGCATGCGGTGCCAATGCTCATCTGATTTGGTGCTTGCCAGTTGGAAAAAACGGGCAATAACTTGAATATTTTGAAATCAAGAGTTATAGTTCTTATGTTTTCCTCAATGAGTTCGACCAACCTATGAAGTTTCATGTTGATACCTCTTACACGTTTCGAGTTATGTGCTACATTAAAGTTTTTGCACACCGACGACGACAACATCTACAACCCAGTGATCACAATAGCTTGACCTTCGAAACAGACAAGCTAAAAATGACTAGACCCTAATTAGAAGTATCCTATTAGTACTGACCATCTAGAATCAACATTGTTTGATAAGCGTAAATGATCTAGACCTAGATCAGAGGAATCTTGTTGGATAGTGCTATTCTAAGTATAAAATGCAATTATTTTCTGTCATGTACATGCAGAATTGATTAATCTCTTGAGACGTATGAAAGGAATAAACATTTGATTATTATAGTATTTTGTGAAAGAATAGTTATCCTTTGAAGAGCAGTAATGATTGGGTTTAAAAATTAATCAGTTTTTTTGCTTCTTCTGAATTGAGTTACAAGCCTATTGCGCTGAGCCCACTATATGTTTGCGCTGAGCCCACTATATGTTTGTGCTAAGCCCACTATATGTTTGCTACATCAGTTATTGAGTTACAACCCTATTGCGCTGATCCCACTATATGTTTGCTACATCAAATCATGTCTTTGCTACTTTTGCAGTAACCTCTTATATGAAGTAGAACGTGATGCAAAGGTATGCTTGGACGAGTTTTCAAGGGAGTACAAGGAATCATACAAACTACTTCGAGATAACAGAAATTCGAATCATTCTATTTCTAATGCGAACACTTTCACAAGTTCCCAGCTTAATGCAGGTCTAAGGTAATACTGAAAACTCATGTAGGAGCGAGCTATCAGCATTACTTTCTACCTATACTAAGTTCCAGTTATCCGAGTTCGATATCGAAATTCATCTGTACTTGAAATATACGAGAACTAGCGTGGCGATGAGGTGTTGGGGCGCTAAACCCCTTTTTCTGTCCCTGTTCTTCTTTAGCTTGACAAAGTACTGATGCACCTTGGGGATTTAATTCCGCCACCGGCTTTAAACGTTTTGTAAATGCCCGTGCATTGACTTCTTATCCCATTCAAGACCAAGTTTTCAAAATCTGATGCCACTGCATCAAACAGTTTGGATCCAGATGAGACGCCGAGTTACTCGGCGTCTCATCTGGATCAACACTGTTTGCATGTGCTACAAATAATTACTTCATCGTGTCAAAAGTTTAAACAAACCATACACGTCAACATGCAAGATTTCATCTGAAGTATGTGTGTTACATTGTGTTGGTATTCTGACGTTTAGATCAATCAAGCTATTACAGACTATTGAAGAAAGCTTTCAAAAGGTGATTAAAATGTCTTTCCCAAACTTTTGGCAGGTATTCAAAGAGGCAAGTTAATTGCCTAAACTCTTAAACAGATATTTGTTATTATGTTATTTTGCTAGAGTATACAATGAAGCCTCTTCGTAAAAGAGCAACAGATACAGTAAATGTGTGTACTCAAATACTAAAATCGTAATTTCTCCACCAAATCCTAAGTTGTGACGGCTCTTTAGAATCGTCTCTTCAAGACGATTCTAAAGAGTGGTCACAACATAGGGTTTGGTGGGGGAAATAAGGGAGTTCTTCCGGAAAGTGCTTTAATTTACGCATCTTATCTGGACCTCTGTCAGACTAAGATGTAACGTCCACTAAAATTCAATCTAATTATGTGTTTAGAAGTCAGTTGGAAGATTAAACATTATATAAATCACGCATATATTGAAGATGGGTTATAAATATGATTGACCAGTTTCAAAAGATTTCCCTGAAAATCAGAAATAACAGATTCCATTGCCATCGTGATTTCTTGTTCTTGTACAAAATATTATTCCATGTCAGGAACACGTACAGAACTACAGTTGACCTTCAATATCTAGAACATCATGGGAACATACAAATTACTCCGAGATAACAGAAGTTCGAGTCATCCTATGTCTATTTTTTGACAGTTTCTCCAGTTCATAGCTTAATGCAGGTCTAAAGTAATTCTGAAAGCTCCTGTATACAGGAACACTCAACAGTACGTACGATCTTAAACTGTCACATGTGTTTCCTAGATATGAAGGTTGAACTTTTAATGAATATTTAAAATGAATCTTGGCATTTTAAACCAATCATTCTTTAGCAATTATTAACATGGAAGCGCCAGAGTTTCGATGCTCGTCTAACGACACAAACAATACATGCATTGAATAATAAATATGTTGTCATGGTAATATGTACCATCTATTTTCATATTTTAAAGAAGAAAAAGATACAATAGGTCAAAAAGTTTTTTCAAGAGGCTTTGACAGAAAACCATTGTTTCCTAAATGGCTAGTTTGTTTGTTTGTGCCGCGTTTTACCTCGCTTTAATAGTATGTCAGTCATGCCGCCACGTCAAGCTGGAAGACACCCAACTGTTGTCCGTGTATGGAATAAGTTGCATTGTATCGTGCACAGAAGAATACCAGGGTAGAACCACTGGCCTACCGCAAGCCAGCTGGATGGTTTCCTCACATGTAAATTCCGAATGCTCAGGCCGGGATTTGAACCACAGCGGTACTTAAGGTACAGTGCTCCCTCTCTACAACGACACCCTTTGGGATACGAAGATTATATGTGTTGTTCAGAGGGAGTTGTTATAGGGAGGGAATATAAAACATAATTAGCTTGTTTGCTAATCCCCAGATAAGGTGTATTCTAAAACCGTTATGCCTCAATCAAACCCTATGCTGTGACCACTCTTTATAATCGTCACAAAGTGACGATTCTAAAGAGTGGTCACAACATAGGGTTTGATGAAGGCATAAAGAAAATACGATGGAAAATGTTGTTTCCGGAGCCTTGTTGTTTCGGAAACAGTGACATGCGTTGTTGAAATGAGGGAATCGTTATTGAGAGGGCCGTTGTAGGGAGGGAGCACTGTAACAGTGACACGCGTTGTTGTAATGAGGGAATCGTTATTGAGAGGGCCGTTGTAGGGAGGGAGCACTGTAACAGTGACATGCGTTGTTGAAATGAGGGAATCGTTATTGAGAGGGCCGTTGTAGGGAGGGAGCACTGTAGTAAGTGATCTGTTAAGTGATGCTAAAATAGTGAACCGAAAACAATATAACATAAACACACTCTTTTCACTGCCATATATAGGTGATTCCATGATAATATTTGCAAACAGTTTGGGACCAGGGGAGACGTCTCCTCAGGATCCAAACTGTTTGACACTGATTATATTGTTGTAAAGTAATTGAAGAAAATGCCACCTTGAATCCTGAAGCAGACGATTACCTGAGCAGATGATATTTACTTGGCGCCAAAAGGGTTAAGAAACTGGCTTTCACTAATAGTAGTGTTTTGTACCACTTTATGGGATCATCTATTCATTATTTATTTATTATTATTATCCTTGTACAGATAAGTGCATGCATGGTTCTAAATTAATCAACTAAGTGGATTTCAAACGGTTTTGTTGATTACCGCCTCATTCTGATTAACCCTTTACTTAACCCTGTCACTGCCAATGCCGGATCTGTGATCACCTATGCAAACAGTTTGGATCCAGATGAGACGCTGAGTAACTCGGCGTCTCATCAGGATCCAAACTGTTTGTTACTGTTACTATGTTTTTGAAACAAAAATGTAGAAAATCAAAAAAATGAAAATTTGTAGCATACGACAAAGTTAGCAGACGACAGAATTTGGCAGCGAAAGGGTTACATATATGTAACATTGAGCCATCTGAAAAAATGACGCCGCCTTAATCCTTTACGCCATAAATACGCCTGTCTACGCATTAGCAAACAGAGTATACCAAGACCAGACGGCTCCTATAGAAGCCTTCTGATCAGGGTATATTCTGTTTACTCATGGAATCATATTGATCTGATTCCTTAATCCGCCATGGTCAAACTTGCATGTGTTCCTGTTCCAGCATATAAATAACCGAATATATATTCATGACGTCATTATTTCTTACATGAATATTCATGGAGCAAAGGGTTATTCTTCAATATAATTACACAAGTTTCTGTTACTTTCGATTCGTTCAAGTGTTTGAAGAAGTATCGACCGAGAAAGTATCGACCGAGTGTGAACTATCTTGGATCCCGATGAGATGCCGAGTTACTCAGAGTCTGATCTGGATCCAATCTGTTTACATAAGCAATTACATATTCGTCATTTACTCCATGAATATTAATGTAAGAACAAATGACATCATGACTATGCGCTAGATATTTTAGAATGGCACATAGACACGGAACGTTTGGTCATGGTATAAAGTACAGAATCATATTTATATTATTGGGCTGCGCGTATCGCGCAGACCTATATTGTGTTTGGTTTTCGATGACTAATTTTCTTGCATTGATGGTAGATTTTTACCTTTTTCCACTGAAGAGCTTCGTTTCAGCAATGTGCCCAATGCGCCTCCTACTACCATCGCCCTTATCTCTACCTATCTATACAGTCTGCCGCATACTATCAAGGGTAAAGAAAGTGATTGCAAAATCTGTATTACCTCGATCACTATTTTAGGGAAATTGTAACACATTGCTTTTTTATAAGAGCTCATAGTTTAAACATTGACGCAAACGTAATCGGAACGTTCGGGCGTGAAGGGCTTTGTTTCAGCAATGTTCCCAATACGTCTCCTACTACCATCGCCCTGTTTTCTATCTGTCATAGACGATTCTATTTTTGATAAATTGACCGCCGCCATTTTGAATGTCCCGTGACCTGTCCGCTATTACATGACTGATAAACAATGCAAGAAAAGGCATCAAAGTTTTCACAAAATTTGTTTTAACACACACCCATTATGGATGAGCTCGAACATCATAAGTAGAAACACACATTAACGTTAAGATTATCATTATTTTCTATTTTTAGTTTTGCTCTATGACTTTTAAGAAGAAAATAATTATCTAACAGAATGATGCACAGGACTATCTATCGGCGAATCTTCGAGTTATTAAAAATATTACATAAAACTATTTAGTGGCGGCTCGACGAGGAATATATACAATATTTAAGAATTGTTAACGCACAGGGTCGAGAATTTTCTCTATGAATGAATTAATGTTAGGTTTTTTTTAGTTTAAAGTACGTTTTTAACATGATTTACTATCACTTTCGTCTAGCGAACTTTTGAAACAATTTGTCCCACTTGAAGACAGAGTCCAAAAGAAAAAATAATTATGGTACCCCAAATCTGCACCTCTGCATGAAACAGTGCAGTTTGTAACCGGTTTTTTTCTCGTTTAATATGCAAGCATTTATAACGTAATAATTAATACGTTCCAGATGGTTTGGTTCCAAATCCCTTCCCATATTATTTATAGATATCATGTAATTCGGTTCCAGATTACCAAAGTTTCATTTATCATACAGTCCAGATCAGCTACTTAACAGGTTGTGAATGACTAGTGCATGATAAAAATACAAATGTAATCATCTATTTTTTTTTTTTATAGATCTTTTTATCTTTTTACTTAACATATCAACACCCTAAAGACTTGGAATGGCTGAAGAATAACCCAACACGTTGGGATTTAAAGTTCTATGCTAAGTCATAGATCTAATTTGTCAAACTATAGTTTTCTTCTATTTTATAATTGGCACATTGTTTGGTATTCTTGTGTTAATAGAAGTATAGCTGTTACGTTATAATGCATAACTTTGTTGATAAGAAAGTGTGATAGATGGCAGTTATGTAATCACTGACCATTGTCCCCTGTTGAGATCATATGGGATTTACTGGCCATCTGACACCTTTGATCCCCATGTCTAGTTAGTAATTTAGCAGTATTAAGGCTGAGTAAGTCATGTTATAATATTGTTTCAAAGTGTCTAACACAATTTATTTTCATGTATTCAAAACAAATTGTTTGTATTGTTAAATTCTTTGAATGCGGGAAAGAAAGGTACACTGACATTTAAAAACAGTGTAGACCCTCCAAAAAGCAACCCTCTGATCTGGGTCTTCACTGTTTAGTATTCAAAATCATCGAGCAACTTTAAGTCTTATATAATGATTCATGCAATCTACAGTTAAACAATAATGGACCATTTCACTTTAAAAGTTCAGCATTCAAAGGTTTAATCATCACAACGCAACAGAATAAAAAGAAAGTTTTCATAGTTATACAATTTATAAAACATGCTTATTTGTTTAACCCTCTCCCTGTTCTTTTTTATTCAAAATTTCAATACTTACTGAATATTCATAAAACATAAGTTATAATGAAATGTGGATGGTGGTACATTGTAGCCATTCTAGAAACCTGTGCAGAGCAGACCCTGATCAGTTGGGATGATCCTACTTGAGACGTCAGCTCTGGGTCTGCTCTGTTTGCCAATGCGTGAACACGTTTATATGAGGGAATGTGTTAAAACCCTAGCTTAACCCTATATAAACGCATTTGCAAACAGACAAGACTCGGATCAGATTGCTCAAATTTAAGCTGCTTGATCAGGTGGTCTGCTCTGCTTGCTTATCCCATTACCATATACAGTTTTAACGCCTTTTGCAAACAGAGAAGGCCCAGATCTGAAGGCGCCTATTGGAGCCAAAAGATCTGAACCCAGTCTGTTTACTTATGAAACTTTTAACAGATCTTACTCTACAAAAGTCTTGTGTAACTACACCATTATCAACAAATCAGCTAATAAATAATAATTGTGTCATATTTTCTGACATAAATATTCATCAGGAAAAGGTTGACAACCAACCAGTAACCACTTGTCGGTAGGAAACGAATTCAGCTAAGAATGTAGATATTTAATACATTTCGTTGCCGTCTTTCCAAAACGCATCGGCCCAAATATGCCTGACCCTGTAAAACACATTCGGGTTTAGGGAGAAAACTTTCAAAACAACGACAAACTAAAAACTATACATGTAACTTAATAAATTACGACAGTTCGTGAAGATGGACTGAAGTCTTTTCAATTCATGGCTTTTAACCAGACTCTTCGTTTTACTGCCACCGCCGGCATGTAATGTAGCTTGAACGGCATCAAACAGGGACATTCTTTATGTTCTTTTTGTTCAATTTTGGGTAGTTAACAACATGAATTTTCCCGATCGTATTTTTTTCTGGCTGAATACACATCCAACAGCTACAGACTGCTTTCCCCCGCTCCGTTTATACGACATTTTTAGCTCACCAGAGCACAAAGTGCTCAGGGTGAGCTTTTGTGATCGCCTGATGTCCGTCGTCCGTCGTCGTGCGTCGTGCGTCGTGCGTCGTCCGTCGTCCCGCGTCAACAATTTGAACCTTTAAAAATCTTCTCCTCTGAATCTACAGGGTTCTCAGCTTTCATCTTTGGTACATAGCATCACCTATAGGTCCTCTACAAAAGTTATATAAATAATGCCCCTGGGGTCAAAATTGGCCCCGCCCCAGGGGTTGAAAGTTTTCAATTGAAACATATTGTAAACCTTTGAAAATCTTCTCCTCTGAAACCAGAAGGTTCTCAGCTTTCATATTTGGCACATAGCATCATGTTCAGGTCCTCTACAAAAGTTATATAAATTATGACCCTGGGGTCAAAATTGGCCCCGCCCCAGAGGTGGGAAGTTTTCAATAGAAACAAATAGTGAAATCTTTGAAAATCTTCTCCTCTGAAACTGGAAGGCTCTCATCTTTCATATTTGGCACAGAGCATCATGTTCAGGTCCTCTACAAAAGTTATATAAATTATGGCCCTGGGGTCAAAATTGGCCTCGCCCCAGGGGTGGGCAGTTTTCAATGGAAACAAATAGTGAACTCTTTGAAAATCTTCTCCTCTGAAACTGGAAGGCTCTCAGCTTGCATATTTGGCACAGATCATCATGTTCAGGTCCTCTACAAAAGTTATATAAATTATGGCCCTGGGGTCAAAATTGGCCCCGCCCCAGGGGTGGGCAGTTTTCAATGGAAACAAATAGTGAAATCTTTGAAAATCTTCTCCTCTGAAACTGGAAGGCTCTCTCAGCTTGCATATTTGGCACAGATCATCATGTTCAGGTCCTCTACAAAAGTTATATAAATTATGGCCCTGGGGTCAAAATTGGCCTCGCCCCAGGGGTGGGCAGTTTTCAATAGAAATATATAGTGAAATCTTTGAAAATCTTCTCCTCTGAAACAAGAAGGCGCTCAGCTTTCATATTTGGCACATAGCATCATGATCAGGTCCTCTACAAAAGTTATATTAATTTTGACCCTGGGGTCAAAATTGGCCCCGCCCCAGGGGTGGGTAGTTTTCGGAATAGAAACAAATAGTGAAATCTTTAAAATCTTCTCCTCTGAAACTGATAGGCTCTCATCTTTCATATTTGGCACAGAGCATCATGTTCAGGTCCTCTACAAGAGTTATATAAATTATAGCCCTGGGGTCAAAATTGGCCCCGCCCCAGGGGTGGGCTGTTTTCAATGGAAACAAATAGTGAAATCTTTGAAAATCTTCTCCTCTGAAACTGGAAGGCTCTCAGCTTGCATATTTGGCACATAGCATCATGTTTAGGTCCTCTACAAAAGTTATATAAATTATGGCCCTGGGGTTCAAATTGGCCCCGCCCCAGGGGTGGGAAGTTTTCAATAGAAACAGATAGTGAAATCTTTGAAAATCTTCTCCTCTGAAACTGGAAGGCGCTCAGCTTTCATATTTGGCACAGAGCATCATGTTCAGGTCCTCTACAAAAGTTATATAAATTATGGCCCCGGGGTCAAAATTGGCCCCGCCCCAGGGGTGGGTAATTTTCAGTAGAAACATATAGAGAAAACTTTGAAAATCTTCTCCTCTGAAACTGAAAGGTTCTCAGATATCATATTTGGCTCATAGCATCATGTTCAAGTCCTCTACAAAAGTTATATAAATTATGTCCCTGGGGTCAAAATTGGCCCGCCCCAGGGCCGGCTAGTTTTCTATAAAAGCATATAGTGAAAACTTTGAAAATCTTCTCCTCTGATTGTCTGGTGAGCGCTTCAGGGCCATTCTGGCCCTCTTGTTATCGTATGCAGTTAAAATAGTTATGAATCCTTCGGAGATGAGGTAAATCTGCCAAATATGTCCAGTCCAGTAATGGCGGACGGGGAGAGTAGTAAGGGTAGATAATCAGGTAAAAACTTTTTTTTCTGGAATCGTCTATACATACTGCCGCACAGCCTCACGGGTAAAGATAGTGATCGCAAAATCTTTATAATCTCAATCACTATTTCAAAGCACCAAGGGAAATTGTAGCCCAAAACCCATGTTCGTGATGAAATAACCGCTTTAGAGCTCAAAGAAACGTAATCGGAACGTTCGGCCAAAGGTGCGAATAATTTGTTTTGGGTTAAAACTACGTATTGTGTCATAAAATCGAAAGGAGTATCGATAATTAGTTTCGACCGATAAAGACGAGTGAACAGGTAATATTTTAAAAGTATTTCAGTTCAATATTGTTTTAAAACTGTTTGCTGTTATAAATGAGATTTATTTTCTTATAAAAAGCCACATTTTTATATATCATGCTAACTCTCATGTACAGTGACTCTCATTCCATTACAAAGTCCATTTCTCATGCAATACTTATACATTTTGCCAAAAAAGATGCGTAGTGCAGTTATTTGGAACTGTAAGTTGGATGAGAGTCTCTCAAACTAGTGTCAATTTAATACCGCTCAACTGTAATGCACACATGGTCTTCATCAGAGGTGGCAAGTTAGTACATGTCTCATATAATGCAAAGAAACCCTTTTATCTCTCTCTGCATTACATCCAGTATGCATTTGGTTGCGACCTGATGTAACAGCCTCTTCCATCTGCATTTCAGTTGTTGATGTGCTTCCTCGTTCACTGATATTGTTGCTCATGTATTATTATTTTCTGTACAATAGTGCACCCTCTTTACAACAATGATTGCCACTGCTGTCCAGTTCTAACAACAGAGCTCCAGATAAGAGTGTGTAAACACATTTTTTCTGCCGTGTGTTTAAAATGCTCCATCAAACCCTATGTAGTGTCCACTCATTAGAATCTTTGCTTTACTATGCTTCTACTGAATGGTTACGACATAAGGTTTGATACCGGTTTTAGTACTACTTCAATTTTATCACAGACAAATGTTTTTACCACTTAAAATAACACTTTCTATCTTCCCATATGCCCTCAGATTCACTGTTCCTCATGGTCTACTCGGGTGAGCGTTTTAGAGCCATTGTAACTTTTCTTACTCCTTCTACCCCCATTGAACAACTTACTACCTCATAATGTTTTAGAGCCGGCAAACTTTCACCCACATGTATGCTATTTTAATATTTTTGTTATGATGCCACCAATGTTTCTATCATGTAATTTACAGTTTAAATGGTCTTAACAGAGGGTTTTACTGTATATACTCTTTTGTTCATTACAATGTTTGTTATAATGCCACCTATGTTTCTATCATGTAATTTACAGTTAAAACACTCTAATATGACCACTCAGTTGCATTAATTATTGGATGTTTAAGAAAGGTGACTGCTTAAAACAAGCATAGAGAAAACCGGAAGGCTCCTTCAGTAGCTTTCTGTTTTACTTACTCATTGCTTGAAGCTACCACGTCTCTTTCTCACAATCACTTAGCCTTTGTTAAGTAGTCTTAACAGAGGGGTTTTACTGTGTATACGCTTTTGTTCATTACAATGTTTGTTATAATGCCACCAATATTCTATCATGTAATTTACAGTTTAAGTGGTCTTAACATAGGGGTTTTACTGTATATACTATTTTGTTCATTACACATTAAAACATTTATATCATTCCACATTAGTTTGTTATATCTCCCAATTTCTTTCCACTCAGATTATGACCAGCTTTTTTCTGGCGCAGCCCTTCTTCCCTTTGCTGTAAATTTACAGCAAGTTTTTACTTGTTTCATAAGAGATATTGATCAGACTGCTCCTACAGGGTCCGTCGTATCTAGTTCTACACTGTTTGAAAATGTGTACAAGGACGCGTTTATTGAGTAAAGAGTTAATTAATTAACTAATGTGTAACTAATTGGTATAGCTAACAGCGAGAGAGGGGTTTGACTGACAAACAGCGAGATAGGGGCTTGACTGACAAACAGCGAGAGGGGAACTTGACTGACAAACAGTGAGAGAGGAGTTTGACTGACAAACAGCGAGAGAGGAGATTGACTGACAAGCAGTGAGAGAGGAGCTTGACTGACAAACAGCGAGGGAGGAGCTTGACTGACAAACGGTGAGAGAGGAACTTGACTGACAAACAGTGAGAGAGGAGCTTGACTGACAAACAGCGAGGGAAGCGCTTGACTGACAAACAGTGCATGTCCTGATCAGAGTACCCCTCCGGGGGATCTGTCTGATCTGGGTCTAAGCTGTTTGTATATGTATCTGTTTCAGGACAGGTCAGGAGAACTATTTGCGAAGAATGCGAGATATACAATGAACCCTCATTATACCAGCATTCGTTACAATGGCACCTTCGTTATACCGGCTGTATGCATTGAACCAAAATTACCGTCCTTGAATCAACCACTGAATAAATAGGAAATGCCAATAAGAAAGCGTTCACCTGTTTAAAATTGACCATATGGTTCGTTTCATATTTGAACTCGTTATAACGACAATCTCGTTACACCAGCAAAATGTCTGGAAACAAACACCTCCGTTGTAACGAGGGTTCACTGTAGTTATGAATCAATTACATCAATCATATGCTCTTAGCATACCACACGTTAAACCACATCATGCCAAACGTGACTTAACTCGCATTTGCAAACAGCTTGGATCTAGATGAGGCGCTGAGTAACTCGGTGTCTCATCAGGATCCAAGCTGTTTGACACTCGATCAACAGTTTCGCAAACGCTAGTACGAATCAAAAGTAAGTAAAACTGAAACAGATCAGAGTTTTGCCAAACTTTTTTTTTCAGCACGAGCATAGACTGTTTATGTAGTGAGGCTAGTCAAATGATATTTTATACTGAATACTGTTTTGTGGTGTATGGAAAAATGTATTTTGAGCTTTAACGGAGGATTAGGCCCTCCGATTAATGGGATTTTTTATTGTTTGAGTAGTTCCAGGTAATGTTTTCAATTTGTTGCTGTATCAAATAACTTAGGGCATTTCCCTGAGGGTCCTTCAACTCAAAGACCAACATAGTTTCAGACACAAATGTGCATTTACAAATATATTTCCTGACGTGAAAGAAATGCAGAGATAAAAGGTAGCAATATATCACAATTCTTTGTATACCGGTGCGTGTGTTTGTTTTTTCAAAATAGACTGATACATCACAATGAGGCGATATGAATGCGTTCCAATATATCTGTTATGCCGTGCAACCTTTCCCTGTTCAATATTTATGTCAGACATTATGCCATCATAATTATTTATTACCTGAAGTTTTGTAATGTTGGCTGTTCATTGGTTGTTTTTGCTTGGACAAGAACTGAAGAATCAGATCTTTATCATGTCAAACAGAGCAGACCCTGTTCAGACGGCTCTTATAGGAACCGTTTGATCTGGGTCTACCCTGAAGTAGATCTAGTCAGAATTGCGCGCGATCTGTATTTGAGCACGCACTTTTTTCACAACAGGGTAAGACATAACACCCTCATTGCTCCGAAGACACGCCCACTCTTAAACTTTAAGCTGAAGAAAATGTCGAGGGCTTGGTGCAAAACTATTCTAACTCCTTCACAAAGTGAAGGAGTTAGAAAAGTTTTGCACCAAGTCCTCGATATGTCCAGCAGACAGCAATGCTGACACTGAGAGGGTTAACACTATACTCCATATATAAGCCTATCTACACATCTGCAGACAGAGTAAACCTAGATCAGATCTATGGGCTAACAGAGTAGACCCAGATCAGACGGTTCCAATAGGAGCCGTCTGATCAGGGTCTACTCTGTTTGATAAAGGCATTTGAAACATAGTTTTTTAACTTTCTAAAATGGCTACAATATTCCACCTTCCATATTTCAATGAAACAATTTTTATCCATGAATATTCGGTAGATATTAAAATTTGGTATAATCGTAGAACAAGGAAAGGGGTTAACAGTGTTTTTAGAATCTGATTATTGGGCCAATGAGCAATGACACCCAGTGCTGTCTAATTTTAACATCTTGCCTGCTAAGGGCGTCGTTGCTGTCATTTCCAACCCGATTGGATCCAGATATAACTCGGTGTCTCATCTGGATCCAAACTGTTTGCAAATACCAGCCAGGTTAAGCTGGATATTGGTTAACCATTTCCCTGTTCTATGTTTATTCTAAATTTCAATAACTACAGAATACTCATGGACAAAATAATTATAATGAAATATAGAAGTGGAACATTGTATCCAGTTTAGAAACTAAAGAAACAGATCTATCAGATTCCATAAGAAAACAGAGTAGATCCTGATCAGACGGCTCCTATAGGAGCCGTCTGATCTGGGTCTACTCTGCTTGCAAATTCGTAAAACGCGTTTATATGAAGGAAAGGGTTAACAAACAAAGTTTCTGATCGAAATGAATATCACCTGTGTGTATGATTGTGTGTATCATTACAGGTGGAGTTCCTTAATGCTCGTTTTCTCATTTCTCTAAGTCTTCTGTAAAAACGATCTCTGCTCGAATTCTGATCTGATCCAACTTTTGCTTATTTTCGATTTTTTTTTCAAACTTTTGAGAAATGATTGGCTGGGTATCAAACAGTTTGAGTCCTGATGAGTTTCTCGGCGTCTCATCTGGGTCCATGCTTATAAAGCTTTTAGTTGAGTCTGAGTTTTGATCTCAAGCTTTTGATTGGTCAGATTTGAGTTCTCAAGCAAAATCTTGAGAACGAACTCAGACTCAACCAAATGTTTTATAAGCATGGACCCTGGATCCTACCTGTTGGAGGATGCAATTCACGCCCCTTGGCAGACAACGGGGATAAGATTTACAATTCCTGGCAAGAATTTCCACAATTGTTTGTTTTGTATAATTATCCATGAACTTAAAGAGCATAAACTAGATAATAAATTTAGACGGAGTATGCCTTAGTCACTAGTGATCTCAGTCGAACAGTTACGGGATATCTCTACGTATTTCTGTTAAAGAGGAAGTCCCTTCAATGATCGCATGTTTTCAATAATATCATAACACTTGGTATTTGTTATGCTCTATCATTATTATGAAGGTTCCCAATTTGAACTTATATCGAAAAATGCCCCTGTAATACAAATAAACCGATTTCATCAATACTGATAATTTTTGTTCTACAACACAATGTTATATTACAATGTCATTGCTTCCAACCTGCATTAAGCTGTCACCTGCTTTTCTAGATATGCGTAGTGATATATTTAAGAACAGTTCTGTATTACAAATTTACTTTCAGTTTGGTTTGTTTTAAATCAAAATGCACTATAAGTATATCTTTAGAGATATATGACCCCTTCCATTTTTTATGTTTATTCCAAATTTCAATACCTACTGAACATTCATGGAAAATATGGTTATATTGGCATATGGAAGATGAAGCATTGTAGTCATTTTAGAAAGTAAACAAACAGATCTATCACATTCCATTAGCAAACAGAACAGACCCTGATTAGACGGCTCTACAGGAGCCGTCTGGTATGGGGTGTCTATATCGCAAATGCGTAAAAAGGCGTTTATATGAAGGAAAGGGTTAAAAAACAATTAAACATTCCGGGTTGATAACGTATCGGTGTTTATCAGACAGGGACTACAATGTAATTGGTTAGTTGTTTACAGTTTCTCTCCATAAATTAAAGTTTAGAGATTTTGAAATACCTCGAATATTTGGACACGCAAAGCCAAACATATAGATATGTTTCCCGTCTTACTTTGGATGTAAAACGCTCACTCCTTTTTTCATACATGTATATAAGGTTCTTTGGTGTAATTAGTACTGCTACTAATTAGCATCAAAAATCAAGGTGTATTCTTCAATTATGTTGCGAATTATTGTATTTATCACATCAGTTTAAGCAAAATACAAATTTATGGACAGAAATTCATTATACAATGGACTGTCATGCCAAGAAATATAAATTCTCTTTAACCCATTCCCTCATATTGACGACTTTTGACGACTCTGTAAAAGTCACGTTGTGAAACCATTGTGATAAATAGAGCATTTGCTCCTTTAGGAGCAAATGCTCTATTTATCACAATGGTTTCAAACTACAAATTCTAAAAGTTTCCTTTTCTCTAGTTAATGCTCCTTTTCAGTAGATTTATTCAAAAAGTTTTATCTAAAAATAGCCTATAAGGTAATGGGTTAAACAGCTTTATATAGTCACCAATCTTGTCTTTGAACACTGAATTATCTACTCAACCAAATCTGGGAAGGCAAGTGTGTAACAGCTCTGTAACAAAATCCAGAAAAATGGAATCATTCAAAACTTTGGTAAAGCCAAATACATGTACAATTTTGAGAAGAACTGTTGATATGATGCGTCCTGAACCATCAGAGAGGCGATTCTAACGAGTAGCAGCAAGATAGATTTTGACGGAAAATATAAAAACAAACAGTACAGTAAAACCTCTCTATAACGGCCACTAAATTGTGTTAATTAGTTGGTGTTTAGGACAGGTGGCGTGCTTAAAGCAAGGTGAAAGTAAAACAGAACGCTCCTATAGGAGCGTTCTGTTTTACTTTCATCTTGCTTTAAGCAACCACATGCCTTTAACACAAAATACTTGATGTAATTTAGTGTCCGTTATAGAGAGGTTTTACTGTACTTAGATTTCTTAAATACGCCTCTTTTCTACAGCTGTGTAAGATCGAAGATTTATCTGACTGTCAAATCTGCTGAATAAAACAATTGCACAACCTTAAAATAACTCAAGTGTCATGCATACAATCCCATTGTCACAATTTCTATCGAATTTTGAATAATCCTCCGAGTAGAAAATTCTTAAAAAATCAATTTAGATTAATTGTCTGATAAACCGAGATGTTGCTAGCCAGAATATCTCAGCCTATCAGCTTCTAAATTTCAATACCTACTGAATATTCATGAATAAAATACATGTAGTTATAAAAAATTAGGAAGGTGGAACATTGTATCCAGTTTAGAATCTAAAGAAACGGATCTATCAATTTCCATAAGCAAACAGAGCAGATCCTGATCAGACGGCTCCTATAGGAGCCGTCTGATCTGGGGCGTCTCTGTTTGCAAATGTGTGAGAAGGCGTTTATATGAGAGAAAGGGTTAACAATCAATGCTTGTTAAATAATTTCAGTAATAAACACATAACTCGTACATACACTCTGTATGCGATACATCGACAATTTTCGACTTTTCGAAAACAAAATTCATACAGATATGCTTTAAATAAACATCAAATAATATTTCATTTCAGAATTCAAACAACAACGATACATAATCAATTAACACTTGTAGGCATAATTGTGCTGGATAGTTTTCACTAGAAATTCACGTTGGAAGCGAAGTGGCTTTATCAAGTAGCTATATAAGGTGTAATTATAAGCCTTCTATGTTTGCATGTTCAAAGCAAATATTGTGAGAGTAACAAGTACTTTCCATTCAAAAACTTATTTGAACGCTTTCTCATGCAATACTTATCCCACTATCTGCGACTTGCTATTATTGGTCGGTTTGATGATGATGATGATGATGATGATGATGATGATGATATGATGATGATGATGATGATGATGATAGTAACGTTCATGGTATATTTAACGTTTTATTCCATAATCAAACTCTTCCGCAAATAGAATATACCCAGATCAGACAGTTCTTGTAGGAGTTGCCTTTTCAGGGTCCGTTTTATTTGTTTACAGGTTACTGATTTTCTTCTGTATTCCATGCATTTTTGTTTCATAATATGTATTTTAAGTACACCATTTGAAGTAATTTAACCCTTTACCGCATGAATGTTCATGGAAGAAAAACTAGAATCATGAATATATTAAATACGCTTATTGGTTTAAACTGAAAACAGGACCGTTAGCCATACCAGAGACTGCCGAATATTATCTATATTATTTCATAGGTTAAGACAGCATACCCTGATCGCATGCCTCCTACATGAGTTATCTGGTTTGTCTCTCCACTGTTTGCAAAGGCGTAGAAAGGGTTAAATGCCTACAGCATGTTCAGTCCCTCCATATATGCATACGCGTATAATGTGGGATGTACAAATAAGATATCTCTAAACCGAATGTTCAAACTGATATCAGTGTAGGTCTCTAAGATATATGGCAGCTTAATGTAGGGTGAAAGTCATACAGAAAGCTATCTTAACCCTTATCCCACTACCTGAACTCTTATCCGACTACCTTAACTATTATACCACTACCCGAACCCTTATCCCGCTACATTAACCCTTATCCTGCTATCTTAACTCTTATCCCGCTACCTTAACCCTTATCCTGCTACCTTAACT
Source organism: Azorinus chamasolen (assembly GCA_963576725.1). NCBI lineage: Eukaryota > Metazoa > Mollusca > Bivalvia > Cardiida > Solecurtidae > Azorinus > Azorinus chamasolen. The sequence goes on from OY755252.1 coordinate 54,329,227, forward strand.
CTTATCCCCCTACCTTAACCCTTATCCTGCTACCTTAACCCTTATCCCGCTACCTTAACCCTTATCCTGCTACATTAACCCTTATCCCGCTACCTTAACCCTTATCCTGCTACCTTAACCCTTATCCTGCTATCTTAACTCTTATCCTGCTACCTTAACTCTTATCCTGCTACCTTAACCCTTATCCTGCTACCTTAACCCTTATCCTGCTACCTTAACCCTTATCCTGCTACCTTAACTCTTATCCCGCTACCTTAACCCTTATCCTGCTACATTAACCCTTATCCCGCTACCTTTACCCTTATCCCGCTACCTTAACCCTTATCCTGCTACCTTAACCCTTATCCTGCTACCCTAACTCTTATCCCGCTACCTTAACTCTTATCCTGCTACTTTAACTCTTATCCTGCTACCTTAACTCTTATCCTGCTACCTTAACCCTTATCCTGCTACCTTAACTCTTATCCTGCTACCTTAACTCTTATCCTGCTACCTTAACTCTTATCCCGCTACCTTAACTCTTATCCTGCTACCTTAACTCTTATCCTGCTACCTTAACTCTTATCCCGCTACCTTAACCCTTATCCTGCTACCTTAACTCTTATCCCGCTACCTTAACCCTTATCCTGCTACCTTAACTCTTATCCAGCAACCTTAACCCTTATCCTGCTACCTTAACTCTTATCCCGCAACCTTAACCCTTATCCCGCTACCTAAACTCTTATCCCACTACCTTTATCCTTATCCCGCTACCTTAACTCTTATCCCGCTACCTTAACCCTTATCCCGCTACCTAAACTCTTATCCGACTACCTTTATCCTTATCCCGCTACCTTAACTCTTATCCTGCTACCTTAACTCTTATCCCGCTACCTTAACCCTTATCCAAATTAAAGGACATATTATAGTTTCTCAACGAGATAAGGGTTAAGTCACTTGTAGTTTTCTTTCCAATTGCGATTGTACCTGCGTCTAATTCATTTATTACTGATTGCACTTTCTGTTTGAATAATTTGATTGTACATATATGTAGACTTCGGGTATTTCAAGTACGGTACAGTACATAATTATACCTCTGTTTGATGGCCGCTAAAGACAGGTTCACAGTACACAGAAAACCCCTCTACGGCGACCACTTTCTGGATAAGGATAAACTCTTTAAAATCGGGTGGTTGCTTAATGCAGGTTGAAAGTAATGCAGGAAGCTCCTGTATCAATCTACCACCTGTCTTTACGATCTAGAATCAAACCTATTATTTGTGGTCGCTTTATACGTTTTTACTGTATTTGTGTTGGCATCAGTTATGTCGTCATATGGCTCGTTGCCCAAAGTCTTCAGATGATTGATAGCATCATTGAACTCTAGACTTCACGTCATTTTGTGAGACATGTCAATGATACTCCCTGTAAGCTGTTTTCACAGTCTCAGCTGTTTTGAGTTATGCAAACAGCACCGACTGGTTCATCGTGACCTCTCCAGTAATGCTTCATACATTCTTCTCTGAGTTCTGTGTATCATGTCTGTGTAATCGACATCTTTAGTGCATTTCCCTCTCTCTCTTACTTCATAGAGGCGCATTTAAACGACATTGCAATCAGAGTAGACCAAGGGTAATCTTTGTATGCTTATGGTATATTAATTAACGTAGAAATAATATACACTACATATTTTCCGAATAAAACTTTTCTCTGTACATGGTATGGGGGACGGGAAGGGGTGTTAAAGAGGGTGGGGCTGTATATCTGTAGTACTCTGCTCCTGATTTGATCCACCACCTGACTCTACGATCAACATCTTTTGACTTATTAAATTATCGTCTCGCCATACAATTGGTTTACTTTATTTTATTTCCAGTTTATGTTACATGCACTTCCGTGTATTTTAGTTCTAGTTCTTTTTTAACTTCTGTTGAGTAACGCTAGCTACGGAATTCCATTATCGTATAGATACATGTATATACAGTAAATCCCCTCCATAGCGGACGTTCAATGTAGTATAAATATCGACCTTGGAGGCATGTGGCAGCTTAATGTAGGGCGAAACTCATACAGAAAGCTCCTCTAGGAGCTTTCTGCATGACTTTCACACCGCATTAAGCAGCCATTTTCCTGAATCTAAATTATTCCCTACAGCAATTCCGGTGTAGAAGGGGTATTACTGTATATGCATATAAAGTTGCATGGGTTTGTTACTATAAACTGAATAGTTCAAGTATAATTCAAGCATAGTTTGAATATAGTTCAAGTATATTTCGCGTATAGTTCAAGTATACTTCAAGTATAGTTCAATATATCTGAAGTTTAAGTATTTTCTGTCCTGTCCTGTACACTATAATCCGCTTTAAAAGCAAACAGCCATAAAAACAAAAACAAAAAACCCCATAAAAAACAAAAAACAACCAACAATAAAAAAAACCCAGAACAGCATCTTCGCACGTAAAGGTTGGTACATAAAAAGCCATAGCTGCACTTACTTATTAGCATGCAGGAATTAATATCTAACCCGTTGTTGGTGAATCTGTGATTATAGTTTCAAACAGTTTGGATCCAGATGAGATGCTGAGTAACTCGGCGTCTCATCAGGATCCAAACTGTTTGAGACTCGGATTATTAGTTAATAGAAAAATACAATATATATCATAAAAAGACATATTTTTGATATACCAAACATGTCTTGCTAAGAGTGCAAGTGATTCATTCAGCAGATTAAAGATAAAGATTAGTAATACTTAGTCTGCGGCGGTATCATCTGCATTTAGTTAAGTAGTGTCAACTATAGATGACTTATCCGCATGCACTTAATAAATATTCATTTAACTATTTCACCCACATAAGCACTTATTCACGCCTTTACAAACAGAGTAGACCCAAATCAGACGGCTCCTATAGGAGCCGTCTGACCAGGGTCTGTTCTGTTTATGTCTCTTATAAAATTATAATATACCTGACTCTACATTTTCTACCAATTCCAAAATATCCTGTGTTTTATGCCATTATGACAAAACAACTAATTCATGACGTCATAATTTCAACAGGGAAATGGTTAGGAAATAATGACATGAATATCAATTAGCGAAATGATTATAATGGCATTGTAAACAATAGATATATTTACAATGGCAGAAACTGCATAATCTGATCTATATTATTTTATCATAACAGAAACTATAGAATTAGATATTCATGTAATATTACATCATACTCAAACAGAGCAGACACTGATCAGATGGCTTATACAGGAGCAGTCTGATCTGAGTCTATTGGCTCTACTCTGTTTGCAAAGGCGTGAAAACGCGTCTTTCTGTCAGGTAATGTTTTAGGCATTTACCCCAAACCCTCATATAAGCGCATTTTCACGCATTTGCAAACAGAGTAGTCCCAGGAGCCGTCTGGTCATGGTCTGCTCTGTTTGCTTAATGTATGATATAGATATAATTCTACAGTTTCTGTCTGAATCAAATTATACTGTGAATATGTGCCATTATAAAAACTTAGCAAATAATATTCGTGATGTCATTACTTTCTTACATTAAAAATATTGAACAGGGAAAGGGTTAATTTAAAAAAAAACAAAAAAAACAAAAAAAAAACATTCGCATGCATGTCAACCTTTTGTCAACATGTACATGTATCCAACGGAAATAAAACCAAAAACTGCGACTCCACTCTAATGTATTCTAGCTACTTCTAATACAGAAGTATATGTCTTAAACGGCCATTCATCTATTAAACATACATGTACGCGTCTTAAAACGCAGGCGATTGCTTAATACAGGACAAAAGTAATACAGAAAGATCCTATAGGAGGTTTCTGCATTACTTTTGAACTGCATTAAGCTACCACCTGCCTCACAGACTCGTAATTTAGACCTCTTTTTGATGGTCACTTAAAAAGACTGGTTATACTGTTCGCTGGAACGTTTTAGAAATTATTGGCCGACTGTCAAAAACAGTTTGTATACTAACGAGAAACCGAGTCACTATGTGTATAAGCTGGGTCTATGTTGTTTGCTATCACCAATCATGGCGCACTCAGGATGATGTAGGTTAAAATAACCACCAGGTTCCAAATGATTCTTAATTGAAGCTCTTTGCATAGTCACCTGAGGTTGAGATTAATAATAACCCTTATTCCGCTTCTCTTTACCTGACTAGCATTTTGAAAACAACTTGGATCCAGGTGAGACGCCGAGTAACTCGGCGTCTTATCAGGATCCAAGCTGTTTGAACCTCGGTCAACAGTTCATCAAAACCTTGATTGAATTGTAAGTCGTCGAGAATGAACTAGATAAAAAATTGAGCAGACATTATTTTTTACAACGGTGTAAGGGGTTATGATGGTTAATTAATCATAGCTGGCACAGACTGAAAGAACAGGATTAGGGGTTTGAGTTACAAAAATGTACAGTAGATTTACAAGTAATCAACATAAAGATTCCACACAGACAAGATGGATACATTTCACCTAACAAAATTTGCAGTTGCTATTTTTCTCTCTTATACTGCCGTAAACAGTTCTGTTAAAAACCCTTTACATGCTGTTTGCGTGTGTCTGCATTTGCAAATAGTGTATACTCATATCAGACGGCTCCTACAGTATCTGTCTCATATGAGTCTGCACTATTTGCCAATATAATTAAGTGGCTGCAATTGATCCAACTTGGAATGGTTCAGCTGATTAATATTCATAGCGGACTGGTTCACATTTGAATATTTAGCATGAGAGGGGCTAAAACTCCGGCATGTTGTAAATTTTACTTATACATGTACATGTAGTTCAGATTTGTTTAGTTGTTGGGAAACTACCTGTATTGGCGGACTGTCAAACAGTTTATATCCAGATCAGACGGCGAATGGCCAAGATAATATGTAACTGCTAGTTCGATTATGTTAGCAGGATTAAATGAAAGTAACCGTAATACATATACGCTGCAACTCCTTTTCTTAATGTTTAACAGAACATATATAGAACATGACTTCTTGGTTTTGAACTTCCTATTGATTTGCCATGGAAGAAATTTTAGAATCATAATAAAAATGTATCATAAGCAAACAGAGCAGACCCGGATCAGACGACTCCTATAGGAGCCATTTGATCTGGGTCTACTCTGTTTGCGCAGGTGTAGAAATTCGTATTTATGGAGTAAAGGGTTAAACGCTAATTTCCAATTTTAAGCGATCACCTTAAATATTTATACTGTATTGCATTTCGTTTTTATTCTCCAACATAATGTTATATTTCTGTCAAATTAAACCATAAAAGTCTGGTTTTAAGAGGGTAAAAAAGAACATTCTGGAACAAACTGTATCAATATGTTCCTCCGCTTTATCCGCTCGGCGTTCGGTTAGAATCCAAACTGTTCTAGACATTTCGTTGAAAAGAAATGAAATCTTAAAGCAGGCGACAATATTAGCAGACGAAATTTATTCTGCGCCGAAAGGTGCGCCGAAAAGTTCAAAACGGCCAATAAAATTTAATCTGTCCGGTATATATTTTATATATAGATAAAAACCAGTGGCATGCGGTAACAATTTGAAGAATCTTTTTTATGTTAAATGACTGAAGACCAACCTCGTTTTAACTGGAATGACAGTAGAACCTGTCCTAAGCGACCATTCATTTATTCAACATAGGAGTCTTTAAAAGCAGGTTGTTGCTTAATGCAGGGCAAAGCAGACGGCAATATTAGCAGACGATATTTATGGTTAAGACTAAAACCTCTCTAAATCATACGTAGAAGGTCTGGCATGCAACTGTGGATGTGCAAAACGGTCCATAACATTTAACCCTTTCGCTGTCAAACTATGTCGTCTGTTAACTTTGTCGTCTGCTACAAATTTTCTTTCTTTTGAATTTCTTTATTTTTGTTTCAAAAACATAGTAACAGTAACAAACAGTTTGGATCCTGATGAGACGACGAGTTACTCGGCGTCTCATCTGGATCCAAACTGTTTGCATAGGTAATCACAGATCCGGCATTGGCAGCGAAAGGGTAAATGTACCTGGAAATATTATTGGATAAAAACAAGTGGCATGACTTATGAATTTGAAGAATGCTAGAATGTTAAATAGGTAATCACCAACCTCATTTTGACTGGAATTTAGTGTTTACATGTACTTATAAATAGTGCTGAGAAAATTTGAAACCCATTGTTTTTTCTCCATGTCCAGATACGATGAGTTTTATTTTCATAACTGTTTGAAAAAGGTCGATAATATTTCGTTGCAATACAAATGTAGATATCGACGAAAAACCGTTTATTATGAATCACAGGATAATTTTTCGATATAAGCTACAAATGTAGAATAACTGAGCATAACCAACATCGTGTTTCTTGTAGAGAATATCATTTTAGAGGTTGCTTTCCGAAAAGACACGATTCATTTTAAATGTTTACGTCTGCTTCGGCTCAACAGTCATATGCACTTTTATCCCAACATTTCGGTCTGAAAGTTTGCGAATTGTTGCAAAGCACTATAGCGGTTACTGAACACATTTTATAAGATGATGTTGGAAGGCTACTACATTGTATATGTAATTCGACCAATAATTGACGTCATTACTGACGATGAAATAATTTTCATAATATCTACTCAGTCGAGCAGAACGATTTTTATTGCACGGTTTTAAGGGCGGGTTCAGGGGATTAACCCTTTATCTGATGAATAATACTGTAAGATACAATCACAGCATGAATATTTACCAGCTTAAGTTTCACAATCGTGGTATGTTAAGACATGACTTTCTGCCAATGGCAGAAACTGCAGTATTAGATTTATATAATACCTAAGTGAACAAAGCAGACACTGTTCCGGTGGCTTCTATAGGACCTATTTGATCTGATTCTACTCTGTTTGTAAGGTGTCAAAAGGGCCCTATAAGGTAAAGAGTTAAATCTGTATTAATTATGATTGCGTATTATACTTCAAAAGTGCTTGAATGGCTCGGGGCATTATCAGCAACGAACTTTATGCTATCTATAATCATGTTCTGGTTTGTCTAGTAAGGTTTATCATGATAAGACGAATTCATAGATGACGATGCGAAGTTTAACCCAGTCCCTCATATTGACGGCTTTTGACGACTCTGTAGAAGTCACTTTGTGAAACCATTGTGATAAATAGAGTATTTGCTCCTATATGAGCAAATGCTCTATTTATCACAATGGTTTCAAACTACAAATTTTAACATTTTTCTTTTCTCTAGTTAATGCTCTTTTTCAGTAGATTTATTCAAAGAGGTTGGATCTAAAATAGCCTATGAGGGAATGGTTTAAAGTGGTAGCCTATACAATAAACGTTTAGTTTCAATAAAAAATAATGAAACATGGAATTGGTTATGTTCAAATATATTTATGAAGAGTTGTATAGAAAAATATCACTATAAAAAGTAAAACCATCTATATTTTTCGTTGTACATTAAAATTTTATTGGCTTAATTGAATAGTAACAAAACTAAAACGCGACCCGAATAAATACTAATAAATCGGCGAATAGCATCGGGGATTTCGACATCAAACACATGGAAGTGTTGTCTTCCTCTCCGTTTTCACTGGTTTTGTTGCTACATACTTCTTTTTGATGATTAAATGATTAACCCTTCGCTTGCTATTCACGTCAATACACCTATCTGTAAATGGTGAAGACCCAGATGAGACAGCTCCTGCAGGAGATGTCTCATCAGGGTCTGCACTATTTACAAGTTGATTGTGCAATCAGTGCACTCCACAGCAGTGATTGCACAGCGAAATACGTGTAAACAGTGAAGATACATGTATGTGTATAAACATACAACAGGGCATGGGTAAAGAAGGAGAAATGTAGGCTATTTTAAATTCAGCAAGAGAAAGGTTAAATGATTAATGTAATATCATGCATGTAGAGACTACCATTTAAACCCTTTCCCTAATAGAAACATATATTGACGCCTTATGAAAATACAGCAGACCCAGATCAAAGTTTGATTATGGCATGATATTGATCTGATTCTACAGTATTTACCATATCAAACTTATCAGTTTTTACTATTGTAATAATCCGATATTTAATATTCATCAGTATTTCTTTTATGAATATTCCTCAGGTAAATTTTTAATGGTTAAAAGTGATTCTAAATTGTTTTCCTATCATTATAGTTTCATTCAAAGTTTATTCCTTTCCTTTATATAAACACCTTTTCTCATTTAATAGCAAACGGAGTAGACCCAGATCAGGCGGCTCCTGTGGGAGCCGTCTGATCAGGGTCTGCTCTGTTTGCTTATGAAATTATAATAGATCTGACTCTACAGTTTCTACCAATATTATTATACTGAGTAAATATGACAGTATAAAAATAATAACTCAATATTAAATATACTAGGTAGATATGGCAGTACAAAAACAGCAGCTGATTCTTATTCATGGTGTTATTAAATGTTTTTGCAAATAGAGTGGTCTACACTGTTTGCATAAGCGTGAAAATAAATATCTAGAGTATCTATATACTTGCAATGTATTCTTATAAACTATTTCTATTTACATATACTCTTGTATGATCTCTTCTTTTCGTTTCGTCGCACGGTCAGTTACTATAAGGGTATTTGTAAAGAATGAGTTTCCTTTAGATGAAATGATGCAGCTTAGTGCGGGAATAGAGGTATTGCAGGGAGCTTCTCTGGAAGCTTTCTGCAGTGTTTCTGTCCTAAAATGGGTTGTAGCCTGTCTTAGGACGAGCACTGTGATCATTTTAGTGTCGCTAAAGAGAGGGAGTACTGTATAACACGCCTTTTCATTGACATGTGATGTAATAGTATGTTCATTTCAGTGTAATTGACACTCAATTTTCTCTGCATTATCTGCATGTTCTCATGTGTATTGCATCATGTTTATTTTGTCTTAGTTCTTGTATATAAATGCATGTGCTTTGTAATCTTCAATTTGGAGGAAATAAAGATATATATATATATCACTATGCCTATCAAGAAACGCATGCGACAGCTTAATGCGTGTCTTAAGTAATGCTGAAAGCTCCTACAGGAGCTTTCAGCATTACTTTAGATCTGTATTAAGCTGTGAGATTGAGATATTGTTCAGATTAGAAATCGGATGAATCGAACTACTGTTATCTCGAATTAATTTGTATGGTCCCTTGAAGTTCGAATTATCAACGTTCAACTGTATATTTGACATATTTAGTACTTGTGTATATTTGTAATTAGTGGTACCACCCAGATAACGTGTATACACGGGGTCCCTAAAACATAGATCTACTGAAATTTATTGTACTATGATCATATTCATATAATTGTGAAGAATTCGCCCTAGATACATTTTTAAATAATGTGACTATTGATTTTTGTCTATTTTTTAATTAATTTCTCGTTCAATCTCAATCCGTATCCCGTATTCTGCAACCTGACCCACATTTGCAAACATCTTGGATCCAGATCAGACGTCGAGTAACTCGGCATATGATCAGGATCCAATCTCTGTTTGACACTCGGTCAATAGTTTCTCAAACGCTTAAACGAGTCGGACGTAGAGAAAGTTGAACATATGCATTTTTACAGCAGTATAAGCGTTGAACCTGGTCTTATCAAATTGATATACTAAGAGGCTGGTTACATACGAATTATCATCAAACCATCTTAATGAATTACTGAGTAATAGATAAATGTGTGTACTCAGCTTCTGACGTAAGGTCTAACTCTTTCACCGCCAATGTCGCAAAAATGCACCATGACATATAGTGTAGTCCCATATCAGACACCGCCTTGTAAAGGCGGCGTCTGATCAGGGATTTTGCTTTTTGTCTCAAGCTCTGTTTCTATATCTGTCCTTTATTCCTTTGAAATTTGCTTAATGCAAGGTGAAAGGCATGCAGAAAGCTCCCATAGAAGCATTGTGCATGACTTTTATCCTGCATTAACCATCCACCTGTTTTAAGCTGCCACCTGCATTAAGCTTCCGTCTGTCTTATAAGGAGCCGTCAGATCAGGGTCTGCCCTGTGTGCTTATGAATCAAGTACTAGTATAATTATAGTTCAGGTTTTTGACTGCTTCTGTAAAGGCCAAATAAATATACTCATTTCTGTTTACACTTTTATGAAACGTGAGCTAATAAATATCCATAGGGTCATGGTTTGCTTCTCAAATTATTCTCCAAAGGGAGAATTTCAATACGGAAATACGGAACATGTTTCTTACAGAAAAAAAACCTCAAAATTAACATAGATTCCTTCAAAAGACATAATTGAAAGAGTATATTAAGATAATGTGGTTTAACCCATTTCCTGATTGAGAAATGCCTTTTGGCGCCTTTACAAACAGATAAGATCCAGATAAGACGGCCCCTGTAGGAACTGTCTGATCAGGGTCTGCTATTTGCTTATGTAATTATATAGACCCGATTCCAAGGACAAATACACAAGGTAATCCTATATTAATGAATTTTTTATAAACATTTTGCTAATAAATAATCATGATGTCTTTGTCGTATATGAATAGTCATCAAGTGAAGGCTTTAAAAAGTTTAATAGCAGGGTCTGCTATGTTTGCCTATGAAATCATAATATATCTGACTGTATGTTTTTACCAACATCAACTACCGGTAATTATGTCTTCGTATAACAGAGCTACAGGTAAAGGTGCGCACTCAAATACTAAAGTCGTTATTTCTCCATCAAACACTATGTTGAGAAGAGACGATTCTAAAGAGTGGTCACAACATAGGGTTTGGTGAAGAAGTAAAGAAGTTATACTTGAACTTATTCTAATTTACGCATCTTATGTGGACCTCTGCCATAATAAACACTTAGCTTATAAGTATATATGATGTCAGTGTTACATGTATATGACTATTCATTACGTAATATTAATTAGGTAAAACACGTACTGTGCGATACCCCGTGCACCTGTGATCTGAAAGAGGTGTAGAGAGTGTGTATTAAGGGGTCGTAAGGGTTTGTGATTTTCGGGATGTTCTAATCATATTTAACCCTTTACCTGATGAATAATCATGTGAGAAATAATGGCATCATGGATATTAATTAAGCATTTTTATGATGACACATTTATACATGAATATTTGGCCGTGACAGAAATTGCAAACTTACATCTATATTATTTCATAAACAGAGAAGACTCTGATCAGACAGCTCTTACAGGAACCGTCTGGCTTTGGTCCACTCTGTTTTCAAATGCATCTCTTTCAGGTAAATGAGTTGTTGCTTTTTTAGATTAACAACAAAACTTATCTATCATGAGCAATATTTTACTCTTTGTAAACATTTAGACATAAAATTGTAATTTTGTCCTTAACAACGTAACAACGAACACGAGAGTATATATAACAACAACAAAATGCATTAACCCTGTTTAACATGTGTTAAATATTTCATCACCTCATTAATATTCATGAACAGAATCAATAAAATGGAATCCTGGAAAAGGGATGTTTTTCACCAAGGAGGAAACTGCAAAATTTCCATTTATAAAATTCCATAAGCAAACAGAGAAGACCCTGATCAGATGGCTCCTACAGGAGCCTCTGATCTGGGTCTACATGGTTTGCATTTGTGTGAAAACGTGTTTATATGAAGGAAAGGGCTCACGCGTACTTCGCTGCGATAAAAAACAATATCTATTAAAAATTTGGATCTAGTGTAATTGTGACTTTTTCCGAGTCCATCAAGATGTTGAAAAACTATTGATCACTATATGACCAAGTATGAAACAGTTTGGATCCTGATGAGACACCGAGTAACCCGACGTCTCCATCAGGGATCCAGACTGTTACAATGTAGCAAATGCGAGTCATGTTGCGGATAGGGGTTGAAATTGTCATGACAACTGAGTTCGTTATTGAAACACTTTGCTTTGAAACACAACACATAAAAGCAGGTTTGTTTGATGGTGAAATACACATACCAAGCTTAAGCATCATTTAGCGCTGCTGTAAAAATGGTATCGGCTTAAACACTTATTTAACTATTTCGCTGCCAATTTTTGTCGTCTGCAACCTTTAACTTCTGCTGTAAGTTTCAATTTTTTACATTTCTTCATTTTTGTTTTAAAACACAGTCACAGTAACAAACAGTTTGGATCATGATGAGACGCCGAGTAACTCGGCGTCTCATCTGGATTCAAACTGTTTGCATAGGTACTCACAGATGCGACATTGACAGCGAAAGAGTTACACAGTTTTACTTACTTTTGGTTCGTTCAGGTCTTTAATGTGCTACTGTCTTACTTGTCAAACAGCTTGAATCCTTATGAGAGACCGGGTTACTCGACGTCTCATTTTGATCCAAGCTTTTTGAAATTGACAACTACAGTAAAACCTGTATTAAGCGGCCGTCAAGGATGAGGTCTAATTGTGGGTCTGTAATGCAGGTGGTAGTTTAATGCAGGTCAAAAGTAATACAGAAATAGGAGCTTTCTGCACTACTTTCACCCTGCATTAAGCAAACTATCTGCGTTATAGCATTCCTATGTTCAATACATGAATGGCCGCTTAGGACAAGTTCTATTTATACCGTGCTTACATGTAGTAGACAAATGTTTAAAACTTTCGCTACCATTTTTTTGTTATCTATTAACAGTACTATCAGTATCAGAATATAAATGGTACTGTCTTCCATTTTCTGACAAAAAACATAGTTTTGTGTCAAACAGTTTGGATTCTGATTAAACGCCGAGTTACTCGGCGTCTCATCTGGATATTGAAAGCTTGCAAAAATTCACGGATTTGGCCACGTCAGCCAATAGTTACACGGAATATAAATTGAACTTCGCTTTTAGCAAATAGCGTCATTGAACAATTATGATAATTCATAAAAAAAATATAAGATCATGTATATCAATTAACTGACATTTTATAATAGCAAATGAGCACATGGGGTTTAGGTTGTATCAGAAGTTGTAGAATCATAACTATATTGTTCCATGGTAAACAGAGCAGATTCTAATTAAACAGCTCCTCCAGGATTTGTCTGATCTGACCTGTTTGGTTTGCAAATGTGTTAAAAGGTATATACAATTGAACATCGATATTTCGAACCCGGATAACTCGCACTTCGGAATAACTCGAACAAAAAATTTGGTCCTTCCAAATTTAAAAATACAGAATTGTTCTGAAATGTATCACTACACATATCTAGAAACACACGTGACAGTTTAATGCAGGTCGAAAGCAATGCTGAAATCTCCTATAGGTTTCAGCATTACTTTAGACCTGCATTAAGCTGTGAACTTGAGATATTGGGCAGATTACAAATCGGAGGACTCGAACCTCTGTTATCTCGAATTAATTTATATGGTCCCTTGAAGTTCAAGATATCGAAGTTTAACTGTACATGTATGTAGAATAAAATATTGAAATGCACCCGTTGCATTGGAATTGTGGCATTATTATTAGGGTTACAACCGTCAAATTGAGCATGTATGATAAGTATACCTAGATGTTGATACTGAAAAATGTCAAACAGGCTAGACTTAAACCAGTCTAGGTATACATGTTTGCGTTTGTTATATAGTACATCATAGTTACTCCATTTGCATTAATTTGAAATAAGCAATTCTTCATGAAACCATGGCTACATTTGAAATAAAGTTTGTATCATCATATAGTGTAACACTGTTTGTAATTGAAATAAGGTATGCTTCATCACATCATGACTACGCCACAGGTAGCAGTATCAAACTAACTATGCGATTAAGAAAACATGTAGAAAGCATTATAATATTGTAGAAAACAGGTAGAGAACATGTGGAAAACGTAGAAATCATGTAGAAATTGTGTAGAACTTCACACTGAACTCTCCTGAAATGAGACCCAAAACAGAGCGTCTGTTCAATTCAGCAAGATCAAATATCATTATCTACATGTATATACAGTTGAACTTCGATATCTCGAACTCGTCGGATAACTCGAACTTCGGAACTTTGGTTCTTCCAAAATTTACGATACAGAATTGTTCTGAAATGTATCACTACACATATCTAGGAACACACGTGGCAGTTTACTGCAGGTCGAAAGTAATGCTGAAAGCGCCTACAGGAGCTTTCGGCATTACTTTAGACCTGCATTAAGCTGTGAACTTGAGATATTGGTCAGATTATAAATCGGATGACTCGAACCTATGTTATCTCGAATTAAATTGTATGGTCCATTGAAGTTCGAGATATCAAAGTTTAACTGTACATCACAACGTCTCGTTGATACCAGTACCTGTGGGCGACACTGTTTGTATGTGATATACTGTTATTTCCATCAGATCATCGATTACTCTTGCTTTATGTTTTCACACTGATCTACATCTTACAAGGTCCCATAGTTTACGTCTATATTCAGCGTTCATAAATATGTAAATGAATGGACGAATAACGCTATTAAAGAAGTAACTTCTTAAGAATACATGGTATATGATTAGCGATACCCCACTTAAAGAGCCGGGTATATGTGGATTAGCATACCTAACACACACAATGACCAGGAATGGCAAATAACTCAGCATATAGCATATTGTAACCATCCTCATTATCAAAGTGTTTTGTTTTAGAGAAACTTCTTTTATATCCACAGAGAATTTTCTATGCGCTGCTAATTGAGTGACTCGAAACTTAGCACTGAAGTCCTCACTTTGAGATCGACGAAGAAACAAGGGTTTTATGGTATCTGGTGGCGCAGTCTGTGGAGAAAAGGGCAATAGGGGTTTCTCACTCCCTGCACTCATATCTGAAGTCTTCGAGTACCTGGGATCATTGTCCTTAATGTCATTCACATCAAAACCTAAATTTAGTCTCAGGCTCTCGCGAGCAGAGTTACGTTTGGAACCACTGGCAGACAGTTTTAAGCTCTCCCGATCAGTAGCATTGCTTACGCCTTTACCGAGAGGTACAGAACCCCGTCGACGTTGTTGTGGAACCTGGTCATTCCCAGCAGTTTCTATAGAACATTCAATATCACCGAGGTCAGTTTCGCTAATTGGTTCAACATTGCAACTCTCCGTCTCCCCGTTCCCAATAACATAAACCTGTTTCTCTTTGTCCGTTTCGGCGCTACTCTGTCTACTTGTCTTCCTTCTGTTTTCAGTTGGTTTTTTAGATGGATAATATACATTATCAATGCTCGTCGTTCGAGAACCTCGGCTACAAAGCGCAGATTTTGGAATAGCTCCTGTAAAGGCCGATACGACGCTTTGTCTGAAGAGCTTGCGTTTAGGCTGATTGTCACTAATGCTCACTTGTGACGCCAAAAATAACTTCCTACCAATATGCATATATACCGATATGAATATAATGAATATTATGACATGTCCTATGAACAAGAAAGCGTAAAATGCATATAAATAGTTCTGGTTTGACTCTATCTCAACAAAGTCATTGGATACGAGACACGTTTTCGCTTCTACATAAAATGACAAAGTCTGGTTCGCGATTGTTAAATTTAATGGAATGTTGAATTTATATGTTCCATAAAAGAAAAGTGACGGCCATTGCGTGAGTATTGACAAGACCACGGCGCCTATACAAGTCCTTTTAGCGTAAGGTATATCAAGATTCTTGCCTTTGAACGGGCGACACACCATCAGAAACCTGTCCACGGCGATTGCAACGAGAACAAAAGAGTACGAAGCCGAAACAATATAAGATGTAAATCTGGATACTTTACAAATGATGTGGAAATCGAACTGAATGAATCTGTACAATATAGTAGCCTCTACGGGCATGTTCAGAACACAGCTGACGACATCCAGAAAGGCAAGCGTCAGAATGAACACGGTGTTCTTATTCTTCCTCCATTTAAAACTGAACACGTATATCACAACACAGTTCCCGATTAATCCAACGAATATATACCCTATAATTAAAGAGAATGGGTACACGAACACTTCAAATACTTTCCGTACTGTGGCCTCAAAGATCGGCCCGTCTGTAATCCTGATTGGTGCCGAGTCTGATCCATTTGCACTGGAATTGTCCCCAGGAAATAAGGACACGTTCACAGACATGTTAGCACGAACTGAGTGTTCCGTATACACATGCGTTGCGTTATACACCAGGTATTTGCGTTCAGGTCTTCCACACGTTCAGTCTAACTGCTACTCATTACCTTTGTTATATAAATCTTTGGAATGGAATGCCACTGTGTAAGTGTATATTCACAAATGTATGGAAAACAAATTCGCAGATTAACAGCCCGATATTCCCATTACACAGAAATTTCTTCCTGTTTGTGTTGTTTTTTCATCTTCCGAGGAAACTGTTTTCCAGTTTAGAGAGTACTTAAGTCATAAGATGGAATGGTAATCTGTTCTCTTGTACGCAGGAGTCCCGCCCAATACTAGTAATTAGAAATACAGTAGATTATCTCACCAGCGACATCCAAATGAATAGAAACTCTCCTCCATAGAGATGAATTTTAACACCATTGCAAACAGAGTAGACCCAGATCAGAGGGCCCCTGCTGTTTTATAGATATGTGCAGTGGTGAATTTTAGAACAATTATATATTACATAATTTCGAAGAGGTCGAATTTTTAACCCGGTGTATATCGAAGTTCGAGTTATCCGAATGGTGTATATTTATGTACAGTTCATCTCAAGTTCGGCGCGTTTCCTTCCCTTCATTTATTCCTTACAACAATTTACCCCTTTAATTTGACAATATTTTTTTCAACAGAGTAGACCCTGATCAGACAGATCTGTTTGCTTATGAACTTATGATGGATCTTACTCTACAGTTTCTGTCATTCTTAAATTATCCCTCGTTCATCGTGTATTTATAAAAAAAACGTTAAACACATATTATTCATTCAGTCATTATTCCATCAGGTAAAATATCAATGAAAAACAATTCTTCAATGTGCTTCATTATGGAATTCAAACAATTATGAATATATTAAACACTTGAACACTAACGGTTTTTCAATATATCTTATATAATGCTATAAAACTATAAAATCCTAGTTTTAACATACCGCCACAGATATCGCTACTTGTCAGAAAACAAATAACTTAAACCGCACTACAGAACCGCACATGTTAGTTTCAACTATTCCCGATGCTTACAATTTCTGCTTGCAGTGTAATCGGAACAACGTTGCTTTTTTCTACCTCGCTGTTTTTGTCGCACAGTAATGAATAGGCCGTTTAAACCATTCTCATGATAACTGCTATCCGACTGGTATGTGCAAACAGTTTAGGTCCTGATGACAGGCCGAGTAACTCGGCATTTCCTCAGGATCCAAGCTGTTTGGCATGCACTCGGTCATCAGTTTCTGAAAAAAACATTGTATGAATCGGATCTAAATTAAAACTGTACTACAGATCAGGGATTTAATAAATTTTAATTTATTCAGCAGGAGGAGGTAAATACTTTTGAATGCGGAACACACGTGCACTGGAATTTGTAAAAAGGTGTAGACCCAGATCAGAGGACTCTTACATAGAAGAGCCCTCTGATCAGGGACGCACTGTTTGTCATTTCAAAATCCTCTAGCAAGTGTAAACCTTTTATTCTGAGTGGACTCTATTCCATTGTGATAGTTCAGCTTTGAACAAAACAAGATTAACCCTTTCACACTGAGTGGACTCGTTAGTTAAGCACTGATGGACTATTCCACTGTAATAATTTAGCAGTGACAGGGTTAAGTACAGGTAATTATACAAGTAGTTTGAATGTTATCCAGATTGTTGGTGGCTTTTGGTACTTGTTATCTACATGAGTCATGTGGCAGCGTAAACAGGTTCTAAGAAAATAACAATTAACCCTTTCCCTGTTCTATGTTTCATTACATGTACCTACTGAATATTCATGGAGCTATAGTTACACCGAAATATGGAAGGCGGCCAATTTAGAATGCGTGAAAGTCATTTCTGGTGCAGTAAAGTCACTTTAAAACTGGCGTTAAAATAAATAGCAATGCTAGTCTGTAAGACAGGTGGCAGCTTAATGCAGGGTAAAAATCATGTATAAAGTGCATTAGCCAATTATCTCATATGCTATTTTTAGATCCAACCTCTTTGAATAAATCTACCGAAAAGGAGCATTTTAGAATTTTGTAGTTTGAGATCATTGTGATAAATAGAGTATTTGCTCCTATTTTTATCACAATGGTTTCACAAAGTGACTTTTGCAGGGTCGTCCAAAGTCGTCAATATGAGGGAATGGGTTAAGCAGCCGCCTGTCTACACTGAGATAGTTTTACTAAAGTTCCGGTTTAGAGGTGTTTTGCTGAATATGTAATCTACAGCCGAACCTGTCTTAAGCGGTCATTCATTCATTGAACAAAGGAGTCTTAAAACGCGTGGCTGCTTAACCCATTCCATCATAGAATATTTTAGACACAACCTCTTTGAATATATCGACTGAAAAGGAGCATTTATAAGACAAAAGGAATGTTTTAGAATTGTGCACTTTTAAACCATTGTGATAAATAGAGCATTTATTTATCTTAAATGGTTTCAAAAAGTGACCTTTACAGAGACGTCAAAATGCGTCAATATGAGGGAATAGATTAATGAAGAGAGACGTACAGTAACACTTCTCTATAACGGTCATTAAATTCCATCAAGTATTTTGTGTAGGAGCGTTCTGTTTTACTTTCATTTTGCTTTAAGCGGCCACCTGCCGTTAATACCAAATAATTAACACAACGCAGTGGCCGTTATAGAGAGGTTTTACTGTAATGCAGAATGCTTCTATAGGAACGAATACATTTAAGCATTTCCTCCATAAATACGCCTTTCTAAGTCTTTGCAAACAGAGAAGACCCAGACGAGATGGCTCCTATTGGAATCATCTGATCAGGGTATACTGTTTGCTTATAACGTAATATAGATATGTTTGTTTATTGCGTAATACAGATCTGATTCTCTATTTTCTACTTTGGTAAAACAATCATGTTTTAATATGCCATTTCAAAATTTAATCTAATTACTATCCATGATGTCATCATTTTTACATGAATATTCATGGAGTTAAGGATTAAAGTGTTGTTACATGTACACCAGATTTTCCATTGGATCACAAGTTTATAATCATTGTACGAGTACGTTATATACCTGATAACAAATAACCTGTTGAATATTCATGTATGAAATAATGACATCATGAATATTTATTAGATTGATGATTTTGATAATTGCATATGAGAACAGGAATGTTTTGCTATGGCAAAATGTGTAGGATCAGATCTATGTTATACCCTCCTTTCCCTCACTCTCTCAACTATTTCGCTGCCAGTGTCGCTTCCATGAGTACACATGAAAACAGTTAGGATCCAGATGAGACGCCAAGTAACTCGGCGTCTCATCAGGATCCAAACTGTTTGTTATTATTACTGTTTTTGAAACAAAACTTAAGAAAACTAAAGAAATGAAAGTTGTAGCAGACGACAGATTTGCAGACGAAACTTTCAATATTTAAAACGTTCGTACTGTACACCATTGCTTATTTATTTCGTGCGCTTTTCTATGGCATTTCCCGCCTGTTTTTCATTTTCTGTTTTTGCTTCCAATCAGTTTTCAAGTGAGCCATACCTTGCTAAATTGATTAACAGTGATTCTGGGAATGTGTTTCTAAGTAGTTTGTAAATTAGGACCTAAACTGTTTTCACATTTGACTCAGCTGCGATAGAATCTCTCTAAAAGTGTCATTTAACCCTTTTCCTGGTTTCGTATTAATTAAAGATATCACAACATCATGAATATTAATTAGATTATTTTTAATGGTGTATGAACAATGGGCATTTTGACTCAGACAGAAAGTGTAGGTCGGGTCTATATTATACTATAAGTATACGGAGCAGACCCTGGTGAGATTTCTCCTATTAGAGCCGTCTGGTTTGGGTCTACAGTGCTCCCTCTCTACAACGACACCCTTTGGGATACGAAGATTGTATGTGTTGTTCAGAGGGAGTTGTTATAGGGAGGGAAAATCAAACATAGTTAGCTTGTTTGCAGATCCCCATATATGGTGTATTTCGAGAGCTAAAACCGTTATGCCTCTATCAAACCCTATGCTGTGACCACTCTTTAGAATCGTCACAAAGTGACGATTCTAAAGAGTGATCACAACATAGGGTTTGATGGAGGCATAAAGAAAATACGATGGAAAAAATATGTTTCTGGAGCCTTGTTGTTTCGGGAACAGTGACATGCGTTGTTGTAAGGAGGGAATCGTTATCGAGAGGGCCGTTATAGGGAGGGAGCACTGTAACAGTGACATGCGTTGTTGTAAGGAGGGAATCGTTATCGAGAGGGCCGTTATAGGGAGGGAGCACTGTACACTGTTTGTAAATGCGTGAAAAGGTGTTTATATGAGGTAAAGAATAAACGTAACGTCATGAATATTTATAATGGCATATGAACACATGACATTTTGGCTCAAGCAGAAACTGTATAATTATACCTATATTATACCATAAGTAAACAGAGCAGATTCTGATCAGATAGTTCCTATAGTAACCGTGTGATCTGGGTCCACTCTGTTTGCATAGGGTTAGAAATGCGTATTTCATGGAGTGAATGGTTAAATACAGAATGAACAAAATGCAGAGAATTAAAAACGGTAGCCTTATGTATTTTATTTATTCTCTTGCCTTAACCATTTCCTCCATAAATACGCCTTTCTATGCCTTTGCAAACAGAGTAGACCCAGATCAGACGGCTCCTATAGGAGCCGTCTGATCAGGGACTGCTCTGTTTGCTTATGATATAATATAGATATGATTCTTCTGCTTTAAATGCCAAGGCCAGATATTCCTGTCACAATGTGCTATTATGACATGTAATCTAGTAATATTCATGACGTCATTATCTCTGACATAAATATTCATGGAGTAAAGGGATTACCCATTCCTTCATATACACTCATTATTCACGCATTTGCAAACTGAGTAGATCCACATTAGTCGGCTCTTGAAAGAGTTGTCTGTTCTAGGTCTGCTCTGTTTGCTTATAACATTATGATAAATCTGACTCTACAGTTTCTTACAATACCAAAACATCGTGTGTACATATACGAGTATACCATTATAACAACTCAACTAATAAATATTCTCGATGTCATTACAACTCATCCTTCAAGGGACCATACCAATTACTTCGAGATAACAGAGGTTCGAGTTATCCGATTTCTAATCTGAACAATATCTAAAGTTCACAGTTGAATGGGGATCTAAAGCACAGGGGCCATTTCGTGGGTCTACATGGTCTAAAAGGTCAAAACAAATTGATTGGGTCGATTTAGTGTTATATTATATACGTATATAATATAACACTAAATCGACCCAATCGATTTTTTAACCTTTTAGGCCATGTAAATCCACGAAATGGTCCCCTGTGATCTAAAGAAATGCTGAAAGCTCCAGTAGGAGCTTTTAGTATTATTTTCAACTTGCATTAAGCTGTCACCCGTGATTCTAGATATGAACAGAACAGAACAGAACAGATATTTTATTAAGACTTATACATAAGTACATCGTCTAGTTCACATGAAAATATATATAATATCACGTGAGTATTTACAATATATACAGATATGCGTAGTCAATCCTGTATTGTAAATTTTGGAAAGTAATCACAGATGTGACAGCGAAAGAGTTAAAACTTGAGATTGGCTTGCTCGTGCACTGGTATCACACTTTACAGGAAAAATAAAAGTTTGTTCCAAAATCAGAACTCACACTTTGAATTTCCCTTATCAAATTATACATACAGTAAGGAAGTAAGGAATTGCAAGTAACCCTCTCACTGCCAATAGCGAATGTATGCTTACATATTGATATAGTATGGATCAATATGAGATGCCGAATAAATCAGCATTAGATCAGAATCTAGACTGTTTGGTACCGGTAATAAGTGTTTGGAAACAAAAAGAAGAAATTTGTACAAAAAAAACAATATTAAAGCAGACGACAAAACTTGCAGACGACAATACATGATAGCGAAGGTGTTCTCGGCTGTTCTAAAAGTGAACGTGATAATTGGTTTAAACATAGTAACTGATTTGTCAATCTAATTAAGATTTATGTTTACCTAAATTAAAACTCACCCTGATTGGAAAATACGATGTCTGCCAAAGTCTTGACCTGGTGCAATTTTAACTAATTCCAATGAGATTAAGCTTTTGCGAAACTATTGAACAAGTGTCAAACAGCGTTGATCTAGGCGAGACGCCAAGTTACTCAGCGTCTCATCTGGGTCCAAGCTGTTTGCAAATGCGAGTCAGGTCGTAAATAGCTGGACTGAGATTAAAACAAAATTGAGTTAGTGATTTGTCAACTTAAATTAAGTTTTACGTCTTCTTCAGTTTAAACCCTAGTAGAAAGACATGTCAAAGACAGAAACCAACTATCCATGGGTTTGCATGTACATGTACCAATTAAGCTATGGTAAACTCCTGTCATTACATGTATATACCCATCAATTGTAATGTGCACACTCGGTAATAGTCCCTGGCGGTCTCCCATCCGGCCAGTAACCATGCACGCAGTTTGTTGCTTAACTCCGCAACATTTCCAAGCTCTTAAACCGGATCGCCAAAGTGCTAGGTCCCTGGCAAGGAGAAATACCTAACAGCATCGGTGTTACGCAATGCCTTACAGAGATTTCTCAGTTAGATAAATTTCATATTTCAAAATCACTCGTCGTCTCATCTGGATCCAAACTGTTTGCACATGCGACTCAATTCGCTCATAGCATGATAAAGGTTTAACCAGACGGTAGCTTAATGCAGGAGTAAAGTTGTGCAGTAAGCTCCAATAGGAGCTTTCTGCGATACATTTGTCTCGCATTAAACAGTCACCTGTTTTTATAGACGCACATGTTAATAAACTATGACGGTGTTGTAGGGACACTAGACTGAACTTCATACTTAACCCTTTCCCTGTTCAATATTCAAGTAAGATATAATGAAATCATGAATATTTATTAGCTGATTTTTGATAATGTTAACTTTCTAGGGAAATATTTCGCTTTGACAAAAACAGTAGAATCAGATCTATATCATGTCAAAGGCAAACAGAGCAGACCCTGATCAGACGGCTCCGATAGGAGCCGTCTGATCTGGGTCTACTCTGTTTGCAATGCGTTAAAAGGCGTTTATATGAAGGAAAGGGTTAAGTTATAGAAGATGTATACAATTGAAAATACATGTAAGGAACCAACACAATAAAGTTACCAGCAGAATAAAGTTACCAACAGAATAAAGATACCAACAGAAAACAGTAACACATCGATAAGTCGAAATTTCGGTATAGAAGAATGTCGACCCTTTCAAGCAGGTGGCTCCTTAACCCTTTTCCTGTTCTATGTTTGTTCCAAATTTTAATACCTACTGAATATTAATGGACACAATAGTTACAACGAAATATGGAGGGTCGAACATATTAGCCATTTTAGAAAGCAAAGAAACAGATCTTTAAAATTCCATTAGCAAACAGGGCCGTCTACTCTGTTGCAAATGCGTGAAAACACGTTTGTATGAAGGAAAGCGTTAATGCAGGGTGGAAATGACGCAGAAAGCTCCCAGAGGAGGACACTTCATCATGCTAATGCCTTTTCTTAATGCAATTGCAAACAGAGTAGACTTAGATCAGACGGCTCCAATAGGAACCGTTTGATCTGGGTTTACTCTGCTTGCTAATGGAATTTGACAGATCTGTTTCTCAAGTTTCTAAAATGTTACACCTTCTATATTTCAATATATAACTATTTTGTCCATGAATATTCAGTAGGTATTGAAAATTGGCCTAAATATAGAACAGTGAAAAGGTCAAAGACCGATAATGATAGTTGTTCGAATATTTAGTTTCTACTGTAGTTCAATTCTGTTGTATTGTACATTAAAGTTAATCCATTACAGAACTGCAGGTCTGATTGTTCAGATAATCAAGATTTAACTCATTCCCTCCTAAACTAGTTTAGACCCAACCTATTTGAATTAATCTACCGAAAAGGAGTATTAACTATAAAAAAGGAGAATTTAAGAATTGTGTAGTTTTGAAACCCTTGTGATAAATAGAGCATTTGTTCCAATGGAGCAAGTGCTCTATTTATCACAATGGTTTAAAAATGTGACTTACCTAGGAGAAAAAATGCGTCACTAAGAGTGAATGAGTTAATAAAGTTCAATTTCGTAGCATTGTAAGATACAGTTAATCAATTACAGATCTGCAGGTAATCAGTGTGATTATACAATTATATGTTTAACCCTTTTCCTCATATAAACGTGTTTTCACGCATTTTCAAACAGAGTAGACCCAGATCAGACGGCTCCTATAGGAGCGGTTTGATCAGGGTCTGCTCTGTTTGCGGATAGAATGTGATAGATCTGTTTCTTTGCTTCTAACATGGCTACAATGTTCCATCTTTCATATTTTATTATAACTGTTTTGTCCATTATTCTTCAGTAGGTATTAAAATTTGGAATAAACATAGAACAGGGAAAGGGTATGTATTATGACTCTTGCAAGATATATTTACAGAGATAACTTCAGAATTATATTCAGAAGAATTAACCGTTTTCCTGTTGAGTATTTATGTAAAATGTAATGACATCATTAATATTCATTAGCTGAAGTGAAGTTTTATTATTGCTTAAGCCGGTGCTAGGGGTGTGAGTAGTGTTGCACTTTTAATTACTACTCATTAACAGACTCAATAAAACCGAGTCTTTTGGCATTTCCACTTTTGCTTTCGAAGGATCACCCATTTTCAAAATATATGTTGGTATAAGTAGAAACTGTAGAGTCCGAGTTCACCCCTTATGCCGCCTGATCTGGATCTACTCTATCTAAAAAGACGTGAAAATGTTTATACAGCAGAACCCCGCCTAATGCGAACACTTAATGAATAAACATGGGTGTCTTTATAAGCAGGTGGTTGCTTAATGCAGGACAAAAGTAATGCAGAAAGCTCCTATTACTTTTGTCCTGCATTAAGCTACCACCTGCATCTAGCACCCAGAATTATACCTCTTTTAGGTGGTCGCATTAGCGGTGTTTTACTATATAAGGGAAGCACATTTTCACACGTAGTTTTCTGTACGTTTCCATTTGATGGAATTAGTACAGAAATGCTGGATTTTTTTCTAATTCCACAAACAGGTTTCAATTAGGAAAGATGGAGGTACCAGTAAGGAATAAATCACTTTGATTTCAATAGCCCCATATGGTGATATATTTCAAGTTAGAACATGATGGAGTGTGTGTTAAAATTGGTGATTAACATTCTCCAATTTCAATTCAAATGTCGAGAGATTCGTTCAATTGTATTAATTGATGAACATGCACTTATCACAAGTTTGCCCATCAATTATTCATTGACCTTGAATAACAGTTGAAGTTGCATGGTCATTAATACATTACTTCATTAAAACGCATTTTAACGCATTTGCGAACTGAGTACACCTAGATCAGGCGGCTCTTGTAGGAGCCGTCTGACCAGACTGTCCTGTTTGCCCAATAAAGAATATACACATGTAGATCTGATTCAACAGTTTCTGCCATGGTGAAATATTCCATTGTGAAAAACAGATTATACTTATTGATGTTGACATTATGTCTAACATGAATGTTCATGATGGAAAAGGTTAATCACTAACTCTTCACTCCACACTTATCCCTTTCTATGCCTTTGCAAACAGAGCAGACCCAGATCAGACGGCTCCTGTAGGAGCCGTCTGATCAATGTCTGCTCTATGTGTTTATGGAATGATATAGATACGATTTACAGTTTCTGCCATATCCTAAATCTTCAGTGTCCAAATGCTAATATAACAATCAATCTAATTAATATTGATAATATCAGTAGCTCTTACATAAATATTCACGGAGTAAAGGATTAAACATTAATCATTAGTTATAAAATCATTATTGCATTAAAACCTGTCCTAAGCGACCATTCATTTATTGAGTATAGGAGTCTTTAACCCTTTCCCTCATATAGACGTGTTTTCACGTATTTGCAAACAGAGTAGACCCGGATCAGACGGCTCCTAGAGGAGCCGTCTGATCAGGGTCTACTCTGTTTGCTAATAGAATTTGAAAGATCTGTGTCTTCACTTTCTAAAATGACTATAATGCACTACCTTCCACATTTCATTATAACTATTTTGTCCATGAATATTCAGTAGGTATTGAAATTTGAAATTAACATAGAACAGGGAAAGGGTTAAAACAGGTTGTTGCCTAATGAAGGTCAAAACTAATGCGGAAACCCCATATTTTTCCACTTATCCCTTCTCCAGATCCTAAAGAGTGGTCAAAATATAGTGTTTGAAGAAATGACGGTATAAGTATTTAAAATACGCCAATTTTCCATTGATCTAATTGTTGCTTTATATAGCTTGACATAGAAGAGATCCATGGATCCCAAAGAGGATTATTCTGTATATGACCCCCCGCGACCCAAATTAACGTTTTGCTCCATAAATATGTAATTTAACACGCATTTGCAAACAAAGTAGACCCAGGTTAGACAACTGTTACTCCTGTAACAGTCGTCTGACCAGGGTTTGTTCCATTTGCTATGAGACAATACCAATCTATTTCTACAGTTTCTGCCAAGGCTAATACATCATGTGTTCATCTAACATTATAAAGATTAATGTAATTGATATTCATGATGTCATAACTTCTTTCATAAATATTCATGGAATGAAGGGATTAGTTAAAGAACGCCAGTATGTAAACAGTACAGTTGAACTTCGATATCTCGAACTCAGATAAGTCAATATTCGGGATAACTCGAACTAAAAGTTTGGTCCCTCCCAATTTACAATACAAAATAGTTCTAAAACGTATTACTAAACATATCTAGAAACACATGTGACAGCTTAATGTAAGTCGAAAGTAATGCTGAAAGCTCCTACATATTTATTCAGATAAGAAATCGGATAGCTCGAACCTCTGTTACCTCGAACTAACTTGTATAATGGTCCCTTGAAGTTCAAGATATCGAAGTTCAACAGCATTTCTACTGTGTGTGGATCTTCCATGTGTTAGAATGTTCTCGTTCATTTATGTGTACATTTATTATCATTTTTCTTTAACTATACTGAACCGAAAATGAAAGTACCAACTGTTCAAATAACTCCTTTCTCGTGATATTTATTCACCCTGCATTAAGCAACCACTTGCCTAAAAGTATCTAAATTCTTCTCTACTAGAATTCCGGATTAGAGAGGTTTTCCTGTGTACACATTCTCTTTATATAAACAGACATGTAGAATGGGTACCAGGTACTTTCGTTTTTGACACAGTAGAACTGATTGCTATTAATATGGCACTAATTAATGACAGTACCGCAACACGTTAGTCAATTTACTCAGTAAATACCATAATATAAATAAATACGAGCTCATATATAAACTCCTTTATTATCTACATCACCCTCTTCCTGTATAAACCCTTTCCCTGTTCAATATTAATGGAGTACATGGGTAGAGGAGTATTTGGCATATGGCAGAATCCGTAAAATAATACCTACATTATATCATAATGCATAAGCAAATAGAGCAGACCCTGATCAGACGGCTCCTACAGGAGCCGTCTGATGTGGGTCTACTCTGTTTGCAAAGGCATAGAAAGTATCCATGGAGTAAAGGATAAAACTGTTTCGTCGCCATTCACCAAACCATGATAACACATACAGACAGTTTGGATCCAGACGAGACGCTCGACGTCTCTCCAGGGTCAAAACTGTTTGAAGGTCTATGTTGTTTTAAAAGAAATGGAAAGAAAAAGACTTGAAAACTGAAACAAACGATGATCTTCAGAGACAAAATTCATTTTAGCATTCATTTTATAGTAATACCTTTTAACGTCCAGAGTAGACATGTGCATAGTAGCTCCGCTCTATTTGCTTAAAGTGGTATTCTCTACATGCAACGTGTTTTAAAAATGCCTAACAATTACATAAATCATTTGTTTATATGGTAAAATAAAGTACATGTATATCGCAATAAAGTCAATCGAATAACCGCCAAAGAAGACAAACCCTTGTGTGTTTGATATTGAAGACTTGATGGTATTCACCAATGTATTATTATTCATTTGTGTCGTGTTTTAGTTTCGTTAACGTTTCGACAAATATTTTGTTGTAGAACACAATTATAAATATCGATGAAAACGGTTTAGTTTGTGTCACAGGGGCATTTTTATACATGCAAGTTCAAATTGACTATCTTCAAAGTGAAGATTGAACATAACAAATACAAAGAATTATGTTGTTATTAAAACAATTCGTTTATTTTAGGGAACTTTCAATAAAGCCTATCGAATAAACGCCAAAGAAGACAAAACTTCTATGTGTTTTTTATATCGAAGACCTGATGTTATTCAACAATGTATTATTCGACAAATATTTTGCTGTTGAACAAAATTATAAGTGTCGATGAAAATGGTTTATTTTGTATCACAGGGGCATTTTAATGTTAATAGTTCAAATTGACAAACTTCATAATGAAGGTTGAACATAACAAATACAACGTTGTATGATGTTATTTAACCCTTTCCCTGTTCTAAGTTTATTCCAAATTTCAATACCAACTGAATATTCATTAACAAAATAGTTATAAAGAAATATGGAAATTAGACCATTAAACAAAATTTAGAAAGCAAAGAAACAGATTTATCAAATTCTATTAGCAAACAGAGCAGACCCTGATCAGACGGCTCCTCTAGGAGCCGTCTGATCTAGGTCTTCTCTGTTTGCAAATGCGTGAAAACACGTTTACATCAGGGAAAGGGTTAAAATGTGCCTTTATTGTAGGGACTTACACTTTAAGACATAATATAGATCAGATTCTACAGATTATGCGATGGTCAATTGTTCCCTTGTTTATGATGCTATTATAAAAACCGATGTCATTAATTTATAAAACAAAAACCATTATAAATCACATAAAAGGATTATAAATTACATTTGTGAGGGAGGCAATCAAAATATTCTATTCACAACATCGCAACTGATTATGTCCCCTGAAATGCTCAAAGACCAAGAACAACAATGCCAGTGGCTTAAATGCGTTAAGCTAGTAGCAGGTTAATTATCAGTGAACTTTGACCTTTACTTGATGCATATTCATGTAAGAAACAATGACATAAATAGTAATTAGCTGAACTTTAATCATTATTTTTTATATTGGCATATGAACACTGGACATTTTGGCTCAGCTAGAATCTATTTAATCAGATCTATATTAAATCATAAGCAAACAGAGCAGATCCTGATCAGACGGATCTGGATCTACTCTGTTTGCAGATACGCGAAAATGCGCTTACATGAGGGAAAGGGTTAACCATTTCCTACATAAATACGCTAATCTATGAGTGATCTAGATATTTGCATGCTATTGTAAAATCATATCTAATAAATATGCATGATGTCATTATTTTTTCATAAATATTCACCAAGAAAATAATTAAGCGACCATTAACAAGGACTTAGGTCTACTCTGTTTGCAAATTCTTAACAAGAGGGCCATGATGGCCCTGAAATCGCTCACCAGAGGGAAATATTTTTTAAGTTTTAACTACATGTATGTTTCTAAACAAAACTGGACACCTGTTTTGTGGGGTGTTATTTGACCCTTTGCGGATCCAAACTCTGTGCCATACCTGTTGGTCTTAATTCTGTTGAAAAGGGCCATGAAGCAGTCGATCTTTAATAAACTTTTGGACCTTTTAAACCCTTTCCTTCATATAAATGTGATTTGATACATTTGCAAACAGAACAGACTCGTATCAGATGGTTTCTATAGGAGCTGTCTGACCAGGTTGTGCTCTGCCGGCTAATAGAATACTCTTTCCACCATAAAAACGCCTCTGTAATAGTCACTTTATTAAACCATTGTGATAAATAGAGCATTTGCTCCATAGGAGTAAATGCTCTATTTATCACAATGGTTTCAAATCTACACAATTCTGAAATTCTCCTTTTCTCTAATTAACCCTTTCCCTCATATAAACGTGTTCTCACACAAAGTAGACCCAGATTTACCTCTTTGAATAAGAGACAAAATTTCTAACAGATGACAACCCTATCACTGCTTAGCATGACTTGATTGAAATTAGCACACAGTTTGGATTCTAATCTTACGCATACCGGTATGTAACTTTATATGTAGTTTGTACATGAGTAAATTTACTCCTATAGAGCAAATGCTCTATTTATTACAATGGTTTCAAATCTACACAATTTTGAAATTTTCCTTTTCTCTAATTAATGCTCCTTATCAGAAGATTTATTCAAAAAGGTGGGATCTGAAAAAAGCCTTTGTTCTACGCCTCTGTAACAGTCACTTTATGAAACCATTGTGATAGATAGAGCATTTGCTCCATAGGAGTAAATGCTCTATTTATCACAATGGTTTCAAATCTACACCATTCTGAAATTTTCCTTGTCTCTAATTAATTTTCCTTATCAGTAGATTGATTCAAAGAGGTAGGATCTGAAAAAAGCCATTGTGATAAATAGGGCATTTGCTCCATAGGAGTAAATGCACTATTTATCACAATGGTTTCAAATCTACACAATTCTGAAATTTTCCTTTCCTCTAATTAACCCTTTCCCTCATATAAACATGTTTTCACGCATTTGCAAACAGAGTAGACCCAGATTTACCTATCACTGCTTAGCATGACTTGACCGAAATAAGCACACAGTATTGATTTTGATCTGACGCATACCGGTATATAACTTTATAGTTTGTATATGAGTTAATTTACTCCTATAGAGCAAATGCTCTATGCTATTTATCACAATGGTTTGAAATCTACACAATTCTGAAAGTTTCCTTTTCTCTAATTAATGCTCCTTATCAGAAGATTTATTCAAAGAGGTAGGATCTGAAAAAAGTATTTGTGATAAATAGAGCATTTGCTAACCATTGTGATAAATAGAGCAAAAGCTCCATAGGAGTAAATGTTCTATTTATCACAATGGTTTCAAATCTACACAATTCTGAAATTTTCCTTTTCTCTAATTAACCCTTTCCCTTATATGAACGTGTTTTCACGCATTTGCAAACAGAGTAGACCCAGATTTACCTCTTTGAATAAGCAGACAACATTTCTAACAGATGACAACCCTATCACTGCTTAGCACGACTTGACCGAAATTAGCACACAGTTTGGATTCTAATCTGACGCATACCGGTATGTAACTTTATATGTGGTTTGTATATGAGTTAATTTACTCCTATGGAGCAAATGCTCTATTTATCAAAATGGTTTCAAATCTACACAATTCTGAAATTTTCCTTTACTATAATTAATGCTCCTTATCAGTAGATTTATTCAAAGAGGTAGGATCTGAAAAAAACCTTTGTGATAAATAGAGCATTTGCTCCATAGGAGTAAATGTTCTATTTATCACAATGGTTACAAATCTACACAATTCTGAAATTTTCCTTTTCTCTAATAAATGCTCCTTATCAGTAGATTTATTCAAAGAGGTATAATAGTCACTTTATGAAACCATTGTGATAAATAGAGCATTTGCCTTTGTGATAAATAGAGCATTTGCTCCATAGGAGTAAATGTACTATTTATCACAATAGTTTCAAATCTACACAATTCTGAAATTTTCCTTTTCTCTAATTAACCCTTTCCCTCATATGAACGTGTTTTCACGCATTTGCAAACAGAGTAGACCAGATTTACCTCTTTGAATAAGCAGACAACATTTCTAACAGATGACAACCCTATCACTGCTTAGCACGACTTGACCGAAATTAGCACACAGTTTGGATTCTAATCTGACGCATACCGGTATGTAACTTTATATGTGGTTTGTATATGAGTTAATTTACTCCTATGGAGCAAATGCTCTATTTATCACAATGGTTTCAAATCTACACAATTCTGAAATTTTCCTTTTCTCTAATTAATGCTCTTTATCAGTAGATTTATTCAAAGAGGTAGGATCTGAAAAAAGCCTTTGTGATAAATAGAGCATTTGCTAACCATTGTGATAAATAAAAGCTCCATAGGAGTAAATGTTCTATTTATCACCATGGTTTCAAATCTACACAATTCTGAAATTTTCCTTTTCTATAATTAATGCTCCTTATCAGTAGATTTATTCAAAGAGGTAGGATATGAAAAAAGCCATTTGCTCCATAGGAGTAAATGCTCTATTTATCACAATGGTTTCAAATCTACACAATTCTGAAATTTTCCATTTCTCTAATTAATGCTCCTTATCAGTAGATTTATTCAAAGAGGTATAATAGTCACTTTATGAAACCATTGTGATAAATAGAGCATTTGCTCCATAGGAGTAAATGCTCTATTTATCACAATGGTTTCAAATCTACACAATTCTGAAATTTTCCAAGAAACAGGATCTGAAAATAGCTTATGAGGGAATGGGTTAAAAACAGTGTGAACAAACAGACACTAATTCTGAAGCAGACAACTTCATAGAGTTTTGACCAGGAACTTGCCCTCTCAAGTGATTGTGTAACACAGATGGAGTGCTAGCTCAGAGGAACCTTTATAGTGTAAAGGTCAATTTTAAAGTATAACCAACAGGGCAGGGCCAATTTTAACCTCAGAACTATGATATTAATCAATGTCAATAAGGTATACTAAGAAATCTATACACTAAATATCTAAGCTCTGTGACATGTAGTTTTTGACAAGAAGATTTTTGAAGTTTTCCCCATACCTAACCTAAGTGAGCCCAGCATTCTGCTACTTGTACAGAAAACAACAGTCAGCTAGAGAAAACCGGCAACCCCTGGGACCGTGGCGGGCCAATTTTGACTCCAGAGACATAATTTATAGAAATTTTGTAGAGGACCTATAGGTGATGCTATGTGCCAAAGATGAAAGCTGAGAACCCTGTAGATTCAGAGGAGAAGACTTTTAAAGGTTCAAATTGCTGACGACGCACGACAAACGCCGACAGATGACAGACATCAGGCGATCACAAAAGCTCACCCTGAGCACTTTGTGCTCTGGTGAGCTAAAAAGTGGATTAATCAAGTAAAAGGTTAATATTTGAACATAAAATGAAATATTCTTCATCCTTTCCTTCATACAAACGCCTTTTCAAGCTTTTGCAAAAAGAGAAAACCCAAAAAAGACGGCTCCTAAAGGAACCGTCTGATCAGGGTCTGCTCTGTTTGCATATGGTATAATGCAGATATAATTCTACAGTACAGCAAAAACATATATCATAATAAAAATTCTGCTAATTTATATTCATGATGTATTTAATTCCCTAGATAAATATTAAACATTTAACCCTTTCCCTGTTTAATATTCAATTAAGAAATAATGACATCATTAATATTTATCAGTTGATTTTCTGTAATGGCATATGTACACAGAATCTTTTTTGTATTTGGTAGAATCTGTAGAGTCAGACATTTTATAAGTTCCAGAGTAGCAGATAAACGTGCATACTCAAATACTAAAACAGTCATTTCTTCACCAAGCCCTATGTTGTGATTAGTCTTTAGAATCATCTGGAAGGGACACTTCTAAAGAGTGGTCACAACATAGGGTTTAGTGGAGAAATAGAAGACTTATTCTTGAAAATGTTTCAGTTTCCGCCTCTTATTTGGACCTCTGGGTTCATAAGCAAACAGAGCAGACCCCGATCACACAACCCCTACAGGAGTATTGGTCTACTTTACAAAGACATGAATAGGCATTTAAGTTAGGAAAACTGTCAAAGAAATACAGACTGAAAACCAGTTTGGATTCTGATGAGATGATGAAGTAGTTTTCTGCATGAAGCAAGCACCAGCTTTTTAAAGTTATGTCAGAAATAAAGTAAAACCACCTATGTTTTAGATGAAAGTAACTTAGTGTCTGACGGATCCATTTAACCCTTTACTCCATATATATGTCTTTCTGCACCTTTGCAAACAGAGCAGACACATATCAGATGGGTCCTACAAGAACTGTCTGATCTGGTGCTGCTCTGTTTGCAAATACAATAAAAGTTATCTCCATCAAGTAAAGGGTTCATATACCAGAGCTACAGATAGAAGAGCGTACTCAAATTATAAAACAGTGCTACAGAAAAAAGAGCGTACTCAAATTATAAAACAGTGCTACAGATAAAAGAGCGTACTCAAATAATAAAACCGTCATTTCTCCACCAAACCCTATGCTGTGACCACTCTTTAGAATCGTATCGAAGAAACTATGCTAAAGAGTGGTCACAGTATAGGGTTTGATGGAGAAATAAAGGAGTTTGTCATGAAAACGTATAAATGTATGCATCTTATATGGAGCCTTGATATACATACAGCCGCATGTAGCCACATGGCTAGACGATTTCTTTATCAGCTGGGTCAACAACTCAGATAATTACAGACATTTACTAAGACGGATAGACAATTTCTTTATCAGCTTGGTCAACAACTCAGATAAATACATATATAACAGAGAACAGAAAATCTTTTCATTATTTATTTATTTCAGTAACAACTAATGATAAATCATAAAAGTAATAAAAATTATTGTACCCACTATCAATAAATATAAAATAATTGATCAAAGCACATACTTCACCCTCCAATCTATTACTCCACTATTATTCATGTCAGAAATACACATAATGACTTGATAATATTAGTATATACATGTACTAAATTTTAACAAGAGGGCCAAGATGGCCCTTAATCGCTCACCTGATTACCATAGATTTAAGATTTTTGCAGGGTAGCCCATGGGTAGGGTCAATATTGAACTTAGGGACAATATATGAACAATGTTGATAGTGGATCATGAGCAGTGGATCATGAGCAGTGGTTCTGCAGAACAAGATTTTCAAAGATTTAGTATATTGATTTTATCAAGACAATGATTCTGACCAATGAAGATTGCGCTAAAATATGCTCTCTAAAGTATTTTTCTAAGATTTGACCTAGTGACCTACTTTCTATTCCCACCCAACCCATGATCACACTCAACCTTGATATCACCAAGACAAACACTCTGTGCAAATTTGAGGAAGACTGGGCTAAAAATGTGGCCACTGTAGTGTAAACTAGATTTCTCTAAGATATGACCCAGTGACCTACTTTTTGACCTCACATAACCCACTTTCAAACTTGTCCAAGATTTTATTAGGACAATCATTCTGACCAATTTTCATGAAGATTTGGCTATAAATGTGACATCTAGGGTGTTCATAAGGTTTTCGTACTATTTGACCTAGTGACCTAGTTTTTAACACCACTTGACCTACTTTCGAACTAGTCCGAGATTTTATCAAGACATTCATTCTGACCAAGTTTCATGAAAATTGGACTAAAATTGTGACCACTAGAGTGTTCACAAGGTTTTTCTACTGTTTGACCTAGTGACCTAGTTTTTAACTCCACTTGACCCACTTTCGAACTCGTCCGAGATTTTATTAAGACATTCATTCTGACCTAGTTTCATGAAGATTGGACTAAAATTGTGACTACTAGAGTGTTCACAAGGTTTTTCTACCGTTTGACCTAGTGACCT
Source organism: Azorinus chamasolen (assembly GCA_963576725.1). Lineage (NCBI taxonomy): Eukaryota > Metazoa > Mollusca > Bivalvia > Cardiida > Solecurtidae > Azorinus > Azorinus chamasolen. The sequence goes on from OY755252.1 coordinate 54,364,699, forward strand.
AGTTTTTTACCCCACATAACCCATTTTTCAAACTCCTCCAAGATTTTATCAAGACAATCATTCTGACCAAGTTTCATGAAAATTGGGCTAAAAATGTGACCTGTAGAGGGTTCACAAGGTTTTCCTACTATTTGACCTAGTGACCTAGTTTTTAACCCAACTTGACCCACTTTCGAACTCGTCCGAGATTTTATCAAGACATTCATTCTGACCAAGTTTCATGAAGATTAGACTACAATTGTGACCACTAGAGTGTTCACAAGCAAATTGTTGACGACACACGACGCACGACGGACGACGGACATTCAAGTCTCCCAAAAGCTCACCCTGAGCTTTGCTCAGGTGAGCTAATAACTGCAAACAAACAGATATTTTTGGTCATGGCAGAAGCTATAGAATCAGAGCTATAATATTCCAAAAGCAGAATAGACCCTAATCAAACAGCTCCTACAGGAGTAGGGTCTACTCTGTTTGCAAAGATGTATACATAGAGTGAAAGGTTGACCCTTTCACTGTTCTATGTTTATTTCAATTTTCGATACCTATTGAATATTCATGGACAAAATATTTATAACGAAATATAGAAGATGGAACATTGTAGCCATTTTAGAAAGTAGAGAAACACATCTTTCAAATTCCATTAGCAAACAGAGCAGACCCTGATCAGAGGGTGTCTATAGCAGCCATCTGATCTGGATCTACTCTGTTTGCAAATATGTGAAAACACCTTAATAAAAGTTAATATGAAGGAAAGGGTTGAAGTGAACTAGTCCATCTGTGATTAATTTCCCTTCAGAATAAAGAAGTAAAATTTGCAGAGGATTTCGACTGAGAAACAGTACATACCCTGATCAGAGGGCTTTTCTTTGAGCTTTCTGATATGGGTAGATGTATGTGGTTCTGTTTTCTAGGTGCTACCCTTTCCCTGTCATATATTCATTATCTTTTTATTACCTAATGAATATTCATGGACATACCCATTTAAATGGAATATGGACAAGGGATTATTTCGAACTTGGCAGAAACTGCAGAAATAAATCTTTAACCCTTTCCTCCATAAATATGAGATTTTTAAAGTAAAATCTGTTTTAGTTAGAAATACTTACCTGCTGTGAAATATGCTTAGGTTATTTGATTTAACCCTATGACCGGAATAAAAAAGTACCGCATATACCGTATGGCCCGCCCGTTAGCCATACCTCATTATAAATGCTCCCAGCATTCCACAATTAAGATCATTGGTTATTTGCTCCCAAAAACAACAACTAATTGCGGGGTGGGAGGAGGGCAATCCCTTTCACAGCAGGTAAGTATTTCTAACTAAAACAGATTTTACTTTAAAAATCTCATTTTAGTAGCAAAATACATTACCTGCTGTGAAATATGCTGACTTTGTCGCAAAGGTGGGAAGGTATACTCACCAGAACAACACCAAGACTCGGCTGTAGAAATTTCTCGAAAAAATATAGTTTCAGGAGAAAATATTCTTAGATATACTGCTTTCATAACTTTTACTAGTAACCGTAATTGGTCGCACCGTAGGCCAAGAACACGGAATGAAAGCCAATGAGTTAAACAACTCGTTGAGAGGCCACGAGAGGACCTAGAGAGAGCAGATTGCTCTGAAGAGTCGCAAAAGAGCGCAGATAAAAGGAAGAGAAAGTAGAACTATTCTTCCAAGAAGCAGCCCTGAGAATCTCATCCAAGGGCGCATGATTAATGAAAGCCCAAGAAGTAGACAGAGCTCTGAGCTCATGTGGCCTGATCTTTAAAAAGCCGAGATCTAGATCAGATAGGTCAGAGTAAGCCAATTTGATGGCAGAAGCAATCCAGCGAGAAATAGACGCTGCTGAGATTTCTTTATGACCTTTAATAGGGATAAAAAGCCTTTTTCTATTTCCCCTCAGGAACTGAACCCTCTTAAGATAGAACTTAAGGGCTCTGACAGGACAGAGGGTTCGATCAGGGTCCGAATGATCCAAATCTTTCGAGAGACTGGGTACAACAAACGGATCTGAAGCTACTGACGGAAGCTGGGTTTTAGCTAAAAAACCAGGCTGACACATTAAGGAAACTGACCCGTCAGAATTCCAGCGAAGAAAGCCTTCTTCTACAGATAAGGCATGAATTTCGCTTCTGCGTTTAGCCGCAGCAAAAGTGAGGAGAAACACAGTCTTCCACGTGACATGAGTCAAGGTCGCTTTATCTAATGGCTCATAGGGCGCTTTAGTAAGCGACCAGAGAACACACGACAGATCCCACTTAGGCAAAAGAGAGCGAGAAACCGGTCTCTGAAGCTCCAAGGCTCGAACCAATTCAGAAAGGATTGGGTGAGAACCGATGTCCTTAATATCTCTGAAACTAAGGGTATGAGATAACATAGCTCTATACCCTTTAATAGTGCTGACAGCTAGATTCTTCTCTAGAAAGAGGAAAACTAGAAAGTCGGCAATGTCTTGGATAGTGGGACAGATTGGATTAATCTGTTTTGAACGACACCAATCCGAAAAGATTCTCCACTTGGCATTGTAAACAATGGTAGTGGAGGATCGTCTGGCCTTGGCGACGAGGTTGGCAACCGGTTGAGAAAACTTTCTCTTTCGGAGACCCGTCCTGATAACGGCCAGACGTGAAGATGGAAGATAGCGGGGTCCCTGTGGAGAACCCCGCCCTTCTGAGAGAGTAGATCCCGACTGGGCGGGATCGACCGTGGAGACTCGAATAGGAGACTGAGAAGATCGTTGAACCAGGCTCGCTGAGGCCACAGGGGGGCGATCAGGAGGATCCTGCAATTCGACAGAGCGATCTTCCGGAGAACCGTGGGGATCAGAATGAACGGGGGAAAAGCATACCCGAACAGTCGGTCCCACGGAAAAGACAGAGCATCGACCGCCCAAGCTGCTGGATCCATGATTGGAGACACATACAGCGGGAGTCGATGATTGAACCTGGTGGCAAAGAGATCCACTGACGGAAACCCGAACATGTGAAAGATCTGAGCCACTACAGTTTTGTGGAGGGTCCACTCGGCAGGTAGTACTTGACGTCTGCGAGAGAGGCCGTCCGCCAAGACATTCAGTCTGCCCGGCAGATGCTTGGCGAGCAGAGTGATCTGTCTGTTGTGACAAAATAAGAGTAGATCCCTCGTGCCCTTGAAGAGGGAGAGGGAGTGTGTCCCCCCTTGTCTCTTGATGTAAGACACAACTGTTGTGTTGTCTGTCTGTACTAACACACAAAGGTTGCGAACCTTCATCTCGAAGAATTCCAAGGCTTTCAGAACAGCCAGGAGTTCGAGATTGTTGATATGGAGCTGAGACTCGGCATTCGACCAAAGGCCCGAAGTCATGAGTCCGAGAGGCTCCAAATGGGCTCCCCAGCCCTGATTGCTGGCATCCGAGATCAGAAAAAGATCTGGATCCGGAGGAGCAATCGGCACTCCTTGAAGGAAGCGATCCTTCACCTTCCACCACTGAAGAGCAGTGTGGAAAATAGGTAGGAGTGGAAGAGAAACGGACAGAGCGTCTAGACGAGGACGCCATTGTGTCAGCAGGTAAAACTGGAGCGGGCGTAAATGAAGCCTGCCTAGAGACACAAAATCTGCTGCGGAATTGAGAACTCCCAGTAGAGACAGAAGAGAGCGAGCAGAGCAGCGATCCTTCTGACTGAACAGAGAAAGCAGGTGTAGGGTATTCTCTACACGTTGAAGAGAAATCCTGACTAAGCTGGAGTTCGTCAGAAAATTTAATCCCACGAAGACAAAGTCTTGAGACGGGATCAGATCTGATTTTTCCGCATTCAATACGAGACCCAACTGAGAGACAATTTTCCAACAGAATTGGAGATTGAGAAGTAGGGTCTGACGATTGAGAAGGTGTAACAGCCAATCGTCGAAGTATTGAATAAGAACAACTCCGCTCTGGCGGAGAAAGGCCGCTACGGTCCCCATGAGTTTTGTGAAGACTCTGGGTGCCGTAGAAAGGCCGAAAGGCAGGGCCCGGAATTGATAGACAGCGCCCCTGTGGCAAAAGCGAAGGAGATGTCTGTCTGAAGGATGAATAGGTACGTGAAAGTAAGCATCCGACAGATCGAGGGAGACGGCCCATTGGTTTGGTTTGATTGCCAACCGAATGGTAGCTACCGTCTCCATCTTGAAAGAATCGATCTTTAAGAACCGATTTAGGGTTGAAAGATCGATGATGGGCCGAAACATGCCGTTTTTCTTTGGAACGAGAAACAGGCGGCTGTAAAATCCCGGTGTGTTCTCGTTCCGAACCCTTTCTACCGCCCCTTTTTGCAGAAGTGACATAACTGCATTCTGCATATGAGGGTGATCCGACGAGAGATGTAGGGGGACCCTGGAAAGAGGGGGCTGTCGATCCAGCGGGATACGATAGCCCGATTCCACAATGGAGAGAGTCCAGGGGTCCTGAGTAATGTTGCGCCAGGCCGTGGCAAAGTGCAGGAGCCTGGCGCCCACTGGCAAAAAGGGTCGGATCAGAGGGGGTGGTAGAAAGGGCGAGTCCCTAGGGCTGGTGCCTAGAAGGACCAGACCCTCTCGAGAAAGGGCGAGAGGGCCGGTTCTGTCCCTGTGCTGGGCCTCTATTCTGAGGAGAGACAGGAGCAGGGCCTAGGCGGGCCCGAACAGGGCCCCGATGGCGGGGAGCAGGAGCTGGCTGAGCCGACTGCTTCCTGCCCGACTGTTTGGTGGATTTTGCCTTAGGCACTCTAGGAATCCGCCAATTGGGAGGACCACTTGAAGCAGGAGCTTGAAGTGTGGTCTCATCCGCCTTTTCTTTCTCTCTGATGAGACCACCAAAAAGGGGCTCAGACGAGAAAGGAAGAGATCTAAGCTCGTCTTTAGACGTGTCCTGGAGTCTGGAAGCAGACTGAAGGAAAGCATCCCTTCTGCAGCGGAGCATCTCGGCTGCAGAGGCAAGACCTAGACGCAGAGAAAGTTGAGAGGAGAGACCCAATTGAAAAGCCAGACGGCGGGTTCTCTCTTGCGAAGGGGTGTCGGACAGGAGCTCCTCAGAGAGGGCAACCGACAAAAGATCCACGTTGGATGCTACCCCCATCTGTTGTCTCTGACGTAATTCCCAACGCTCAAGCATACTCATAGAGAGCGAGGGTTGAGAGGTAGGTCTAATACCGACCCGGGGACTATCAGAATCCAGAAGAGGAATTCGGTCAAAGAGTCCCGGGTGATTATCTACTGAAGCTGGAAGCCTCAGGGAAGAAGGAGGTACTAAGGAGCGCATAACCTTAGTAGAAACTGACCAACCTGCCTTCGGCCTAGAACGGAAGTCCGTGTCAATGTCAGGAAGGCAAGTGGCTAGACCCCGACAAGGAGGGAGGGCAGGTCGAGATTTAATCGGACCAACCGTTTCACCTCTTTGTGTCTGAAGGAAAAGGATCGAAGAAACTACTCCACTTTGACACAAAGGCTGGGGTCTAGGGCAGACAGAGGGCGGGAGGATGGCAAAGCAGTCCTCACAGGCTTTGTCAAAAGAATTAGAGTGACTTTCGGGCTCTTCAAGAGAAGATGAGAGAGAGTCTTCTAATTCAGAATTACCCTGGGTACCCAATTCTTGAAAGAAAGGGTCCTCTGGGTTAGCAAGGATTGATAAAACATCATCCTGATCCTGGTCTGGCCTGGTGGCCGTAGCCGTAGGCGGGACTCTAGGGACCGGAGGACCCGACACAGTAGCTTGTAAAGCAGCTGGAACAGGAGGGTCCAAAGAAAAATTTCCCGTTGAATAGACCCTAGGGTCATAAAAGAAGGGGGACCGGCTCAAGAGGGGATCAGCAGTCTGGTTGAAAGACGTCCCCTGCTTATCAGAGATCTGCGTCTGGATAGGTAGATCCTGATGGACACGAGATCCCTGATGAGGGCGGGAGCGAGCCGGGGGAGAGTCATAGGACGAAGACCTACGCCTCTTATGGCGCCGATGTCTAGTTTTAGAACTAGATCGGCGCCTGTGCCGAGAGCGTCGCGAACGGCGACTGTCGTCCGAAGAAAAAGAGGAACTGTGCCGACGTCTGTGACGATAGGCAGAGTCCGAGGACGAAGAAGAAGAAGAATACCGACGCCGTTTATGAGACCTAGAGGGTCTAATAGGCAAAGGAGATTCTGCTCGGCAACTCAGCTCAGCAGAGCTAAGAGTGTAGTCAGGAACAAAATTCGAAGAAGTTTGTTCAATAGACAAGCAAGGGTGTGTTGTTTCATTAGTGGCAGACACACTCGAAATGGATCCAAAGAAATTATTTGTGTTCACGGAGGAAACATCCGAGGAACAACTTACCTTAACACCGGTTGCCTTTGACTGACCAGTGAAAAACACCGGGGAAGAATTTACTATAGCACCGGTTGTAGCATGCGTGGCTGACCTAGTTATACTGGTTAACCCAACGCTGGTTGACCTAGTTAGGCCAGATGTTGAAATGCTACTAGAAACAGGTGTGGTTGACCTAGATAGGTGGCTGACCTGTTTAGCTAACCCGGATCCAGTCAGAGCGGTGGCAAGCACCGGGTGACCTGGAAGATGTCGACCAGGTAAACCTGGCGAGACCCCGCCGGGTGAAGCCAAGTGAAAGGCACCGGACGGTGACATCACTGGCAGAGGGATATTCCCTGGTCGGAATAGGGACCCTCGTCCCGGGACCGAAGTCGGGACTTTCACGGCAGCTAGTTGATTGATGGGCTGAGTCGTAGACCCAGAGGAGCCGCTGGAAGAAGAAACATTCTTTTTAGGTTTCTTTGGTTTACGTGAAAATTCACTGTCCGACCTGGCGGGGGTTGACGAACGCCGAGCTTGAGAGCCTCGACGAGAGGCTAACCCCCAGGTCTCAGAAGACCAGGCAGTAGAAAACTGACAAGGGTCCTCTGCAGAGCACCCGCAGCAGGAGAAACACACAGAGGAGTGTGTATCCCAGTCTGCGGTAAAGTGTCCGCAGGAAGCTTTGTGCCGAGAAGCCATTGTGAAGGCACAAGGGAGACCGATTACACAGGAACAAAGAAAATAAAACACAAAAGTATATGCAGTATAATCTGTGTATAAAGTTTTATTGTAGGATACAGAATCCGGTAAGGAAGCTGCAGGCAAGGACTGTAAGAAGTCGAATAGACCCAGACAGCTAGCAAGGTTGAAAACTCGGGAGGCTATAAAAACGTTGACGTTAATGGCCGACCGGAAATAACCAATGATCTTAATTGTGGAATGCTGGGAGCATTTATAATGAGGTATGGCTAACGGGCGGGCCATACGGTATATGCGGTACTTTTTTATTCCGGTCATAGGGTTAAATCAAATAACCTAAGCATATTTCACAGCAGGTAATGTATTTTGCTACTAAAACGCCTTTCTATGCCTGTGTTAAAATCACCGATTGAAACCATTGTGATAAACAGAGCATTTGCACCCATAGGAGAAAATGCTCTATTTATCACAATGATTTCAAACTACAAAATTCTAACAATCGCCTTTTCTCTAGTTAATGCTCCTTTTCGGTAGATTTATTCAAAGATGTTGGATCTAAAAATAGTCTATGAAGAAACGGGTTAAGTAAACAGAGCAAACAGGCTTGTTGCAGAAAATACACAATTTTCGAATATTTTTCTGCAATTTGTGAAAAAGACACTTCTGAGGGAAAGGATTATTTCCCTCATACAAATGCTTTTTCAAACATTTGCAAACAGAGTAGACCCAGCTCAGACAGGAGCAATGTGATCTGGGTCTGCTCTGTTTGCTTATGAAATTCTTATAGACCTGATTCTAGACTACAGTTTCTAACAGTACCAAAACACCTATGTGCATTATGCCATTATAAAAATTCAGCAAATAAGTATTCATAAATACATTAATTTTTACATGAATATCCAACAGAAAAAGGGTTAAAAAATCAGAAAATTTTGTAGCCGATGACAATTTTTGCTACTAGTAGCACTAACTTAGAGTATAACTAATTTCATAAGTGAGGCTGGGCCCAAAGCCAAATCATACCTGCCAAATCCTTATTACTTCTACTACTAACCACAAAAGCATGCTCATGTCCTGCTTTACATAGTCGAATATCTCCATTCGGAAACTTGTCTTTCATGTCAGAGTAATATTCTTTGGGACACCAGCCATCAGTCAACCCATAATAAAAGCTAAGGCATGATATATGCTGTTGTACAAGCTCAGTGTCTAGATTGCTGACTCTCTGCATTTCCTGATTGGCCATAAACAATGAATTCCCTACTGCGAATGCATTCACCAAACCAGAAGTGGCCGAATAAACACACTTTGGTGTGTCTTCATCGTTAAAATGTTTTCTGATAAGCCATTGTTTCATCCCTTCTGGTACCAAGCTCAATATAGAAAGGACAAGAGGTGCCATCCATCGAAAATATTTCAAGGCCGGAGTGTAAATTTTACCATTCGGTGACAATGCCATCCTTTCTATCGTTGGAAAAAGCTGAAAACATCTACCAACACTGTGACCATCCTGTTTCAGCTGACTCAGCATTTTTAAGATGATGTAACAACCAATGGAATGACCAATCAAAAACAGCTTCACATGTTTTGGTATGTTCTCCTCTATAAATTGTATCTTGTGGTTTATTTGTCCTTCAAGTGTACAAACCTGGTTGCTCAGTTTGTCTGAAAGAAGATCAAAAATACAGTAAAATTACTCGAAACTGGAATTGACTACTAAATGCATAATGAAACTTTGGGAGCATATTATATACAAAGCTACAGATAAGGGTGCGTACCCAAAAACTAAAATCATCATTATTCCACCACACCCTATACTGTGACCACTCTCACAGAGACAATTCTAAAGAGTGGTCACGGTATAGGGTTTGGTGGAAAAATAAAGGAGATATTCTTGAAAATGTTTAAATCTATGTGTCTTATCTGGAGCTATGTATATACCTATCACTCTGCTTTCCCTGTTCTATGTTTATTCCAAAGTTCAATATCAACTGAATATCAGTGGACAAAATAGTTATAATGAAATACGGAAGGTGGAACATTGTTGCCATTTTAGAAAGTAAAGACACAGATCTTTCAAATTCTATTAGCAAACAGAGTAGACCCTGGTTAGACAGCTCCTCTAGGAGCCATCTGATTTCGGTCTACTCTGTTTGCAACTGCATGAAAACATGTTTATATCAGAGGGAAAGGGTTAAGCTACCAATTGTTTTACAGAACGGCACAGTAACTAATTTTAACATCCACTTTTGAAGGGTTTCACTGTATGTATAGTAAAACCACTCAAAAAATGACTGCTCAAAATAGGTTTAATTCTGAGTTTTTAACCCATTCCCATCATAGGCTATTTTTAGATCCAACCACTTTGAATAAATCTACCGAAAAGGAGCCTTAACTAGAGAAAAGGAAAAATTTTGAATTTTGTAGTTTGAAACCATTGTGATAAATAGAGCACTTGCTCCTATAGGACCAAATGCTCTATTTATCACAATGATTTCAAGAAGTGACTATTACAGAGGCGTAGAAAGGCGTATTTATGGAGGAAAGGGTTAAGAAAGGTGGTAGCTTCTAGTATTCTCTTGTTCATTATGCCAATATAATAATTCAGCTAATAAATATTCAAGATGCCATTATTCTGAACATGAATATTCAGCAGGGCAAAGGGTAAAGTTAACGTTTGTTTCAGATTTCAAAGAAGGATTTCTTAAATTTCTGTTCCATCCTTGATCCAGAATGTTTGCAAAAATTGTTACAGATTTGCCTAACACGGCAAAAGAGTTAACAATGCAAACACAAAGTTAGCAGACAGGGCAGACCCTGATCACTCCGCTCCTATAGGAGCCATCTGATTTGGGTCTATTCTGTTTGCAAATGCATGAAAAGGCATTTATATGAAGGACAAGGTTTAAAAGTCAATAGTGTGTAAAGAGTTAATAGTAAAGTCATATACCAATATCCTCTCTGACGGGTAATTTGTACACAGATGTTTATATGAATGAACTGTGTAAATGAGTGTACATGTATATAGGACAAGAGGCACATGTTGACAAATTAAGTGTATAAATTTTCTGTACACTGTAGAATAGCGAATGGTACTGTTTTGTTTCTCTAAAATTAGAGTCACTTTTGCTCCAAGACTCCTGGTAGGACATGGCAATCAGGAAATCTATTAATACTTATTTTCTTAACCATTTGCCTGCTTCGGGTAAATCAGTGATTTACCGTGGCTTTGCATAGAGTTTGGATCCAGATCAGATTCAGAGCAATTAGGCATCTCATCAGGATCCAAACTGTTTGACAGAGATTATGTCTTTGAAGAACAAGAGCCCCTTGTGTCAGAGCATTATACGCCCGAAGTATGTGCTGTCATAACATGCAAAATATTAATTTGAGTTGAAGGTCACCATGACCATAGCCTTTGACCAACCTCAAAATCAATAGGGGTCATGTACTGGCCATGACTAACCTTTCTATTAAGTATGAAGACAGCACACCTAATACTTATCAAATTATTGAGCGGACAATAATTTGAGTTGAAGGTCACTCTACTAGCCATGACCAAAATTCCTACTTAGTATGAAGACAGCAGACCTAATACTTATCAAGTTATTGAGCGGACAAGATTTTTGAGTTGAAGGTCTCTGCAACCGTCTGACCTCAAAAACGATAGGGGTCATCTACTAGCCATGACCAACCTTCTTACTAAGTATGAAGACAGCACACCCAATAGTTGTCAAGTTATTGAGCGGACAAAGAAGTGGTTAACTGACAGACACAGACAGACGGACGAGCGCCATACCATAATACAACCGAAATTACTTTCGGACGTATAACAAGCAAAAAATGCGGAAACCGCATTAAAGCCGGATTTTTTGTGTTAACAATTTACCTAATGATATGGGAAATATGCTTATTTTACTCGAGATATTGACTGCATTTAGAACTTTTAGTTACACATATGTGAAATTAACAATGAAAAAAACAGTTAACTGTAAGATAATGACCTTGACCTAATTTCATATATCATATCAACTGACGGGCCTTCACCCAAGCCATCTACATGACGCATGAAGACAGACATAGGATCATCCCAATAGCTCACCTTGGCACTTTGTGCCAGGTGAGCTAAAACAGCAAAATTCTAAAAATAGTGACCTTGACCCAATTTTGTGTATCCTTGTATCAACTCAAAGGCCTTCACCAAAGCTATCTCCATACCATACATGAATTGTCTAGCATATGTGGTTCAGAAATTAAGACAAAATGTTTAGGTTTTTCAATGATGGCCTACTTGTCAAAATAATGACCTTGACCTAATTCCAAATATCTTTATATCAACTGAAAGGCCTTTACCAAAGCCATCTGTATACCAAAGATGAATTGCCGAGCATTTGTAGTTTAGAAGTTATAGCAATGTTGAAGTTTGTTAAAAACGGCAATGTTTTCAAAATAGTGACCTTGACCTTGATCTGATTTCATGTATCCTTGTATCAAGTGAAAGGCCTTCACCCAAGCTATCTGCATAACAAATATGAAATGTCTAGCTTAAGTAATTCAGAAGTTATAAGCAATGTTAAAGTTTTGTTAACAACGGCACCGCCCGGTTTTCGCCAAACAATAAGCCGATATTTTTTTCGAAAATCCAGCTAAAAAAGGAAGCATATCTGCTTCGAAATCTGAATAAGAGGACAATTTTATAGGTGAAAGTTTACTTGGCAAACAAAGTCTAAATTTCTCCTTGAAACCTTATCTTGGCAAAAGCGTGTTAATATTCTGAGAAAAAATAAATGACTGCTTATCAAGAGTGATGATTTCTTTGATAAATGAGACAGAGTTTATGGAAATCTGTGGTCGAATAAGCTTTCAAGGACGATCGCAGTGAATGAACCCATTGATTTTTTAGCAGATTTCCGCCGGAATATAACTCCAAAGTTATTAGGGGGAGACAATTAAAAAAACCCAGGTGCACAACAACCTATGTTGGTCAACATTCCTGTGAAAAAAAGGTGACTCTAGCCCTACTGGTTTTAGAGATACGCATGACACAAGTTTGTGATGGACAGACAGATGGACAGACAGACAAACAACTCTGGGAAAAACAATATGTCTCTCAATAAATGGGGAAGAAATAATGATATAGATCTGATTCTACAAATTTTGTCACAGCGAAAAATCCCATGCAAATTTTACATTATAACAAGAGTGTTTGTGAAACACTTATGCCTCCAACCTTTGACCCTGAAAGATGACCTTGACCTTTGACCCATGGACCTGGGAGTTGAACGAGACACATAGTCTTTGTGTGGTGAACATTTGTGCCAGGTTATTTTGAAATCCATTCACAGATTAAAAAAAGTTACAGAAGGGACACGAAATTTGGACGGACGGAAGGACAGACGGATGGAAGGACAGACAATGTGATTACTATATGCCCACCGTTCATCTTATAAATATTTATGAGGTCAATATTTCTTACATGAATACTTAACATGGAAATAGTTAAAATAGCATGCATGTAACCTACTGTAAAGAGCTTTGTTCCCGTCCTCTGGGGTCACATGTCCTGCATGGGACACAGCCCACACTGGTACCCTGCCCTGATTCTCTTCATACAGGTGACACATGAACTGGTCATAGAATTCTGCCACACCAGGATTACCTAAACAAAAGATATTACAGCAAAACTCCAGGAAATGCTTCATGGCCACTACTCACTAATATTGAGTCTTTATTTCAGACTCAGATTCAGAAACTGCAAATGTAAATATTGTTGTAAGAACGCCATTTTTAAGAAATATTTGTCTAACCGTTACTTCATTTGCAAATTATAGACATATATTAAACAAGAGCATCGTCAACGCTCATTTGTTTGTCTGTAGTCCTTGTGACAGTGAACATATGTGTGAAGTTTCGTAAGATTTGCATGAATAGTAAAGAAGTAATAGCCAACGTTAAAGTTTCCAAATTACAATAACAACACAATGACAATGCCGAAAGCTGGAGTTACTTTGAGAAACGGTCATGCTAAAAATGGTGACCATTTAGTGGAAAATACATTTTGATAATTGGAAACTTTTCATGCATAATGAACAAGGTTTTGGTCTATTTTAACTTGTTTTGCATATTTTTAGCATTTTTATTACATTTTAGTCTCTGTTACTAGTGTTTGGATTTTTTACCCAATTGGAAGAAGTGTTACTTATTTTGCATTTGATGTAGATGCCAGAAAAATGCATGCTTGCAATGTCTGAGTCTCAAATTTAGACTCAGAATGTTAGTAAATATTGGCATTTACCTTGCTACTTGCAAATGGTACATGAGCCACAATATTTAACAAAATATAATTGCAAACATTGTAGAATTCTGCAGTTAACCCTTTGGTTTACGGACGTTTCGCTACACAGCGTTTTGCTACCCTGACAATTTCGCTACCCTGACCATTTCGCTACAGCCATTTCGCACCCTTACGGGAGGTCATTTCGCTACCCTGTCACACAATTAATTATAATTATTCACAGATTTAATTGATTTGGACGATAACAGTTTAACAGATGAAAAAGATACCTTTACAAATTTGAAATACCGAGCGTAGCAGCATAGGCAAACAGTTTGGATCCGAATGAAACGTTCACAGTAAATTAATTAATTCGCATATAAGACATAGCTGTTCGGAAATATGTTCAACGTAAGTATATCACAAAACTAACAATTAGGACTGTTCTATGTGTAGTATCCGAAACTTAGTTGACTGTTTACACATAATTGTAATTGTGTGAGATCATCTAGTTCCAAACTGCATCTAAAGAAAATAGCACCGCGCCGATGTCCCAGCTAGACTTCTGGTTTACTATGTAATGAATATACACGTGTAAATGAAATCTGATACACAGAACTAACCACCCAGCAACAATATTGGTTTTCCTATTAAATTTGATAGGTAGCGAAACGTACAGGTAGAGAAATGACTTCTCGGTGGGTAGCGAAATGACTGTAGCAAAATGTCTGACAACCAACCCTTTACTCCATAAATATGCCTTTGCAAATATAGTATACCCAGATTAGACAGCTCCTATAGGATCAGGGTCAGCTCTGTTTGTTTATGATATAATATAGAAATGATTCTAAAGTTTCAGCCAAACATTCCTGTGTCCATTGTGCTATTATACAGGGGTGTGATTGACCCAAGAGCTGAGGGGAGGAAATATTTCGGCGAGGGGTTTGGGGGGCCGCTTTAGGCCCCCAATGGGGTCCAGGGGCAAAGCCCTGGTGGGGGTCAGAGGGGGCGAAGCCCCCTGCCGAAACTGAAAAATAGGGCTTTAAAGGTCAATTGGAAAGCTCTCCTGAGCTATCCTGGTTCAAAATTTAAAACAAAAAACTCAACTGCACTGTACTAAATACCATTTTATTTCTAGAACTGGTGTTGAAGACAAAAACATAACTTCATAATGTTAATCCACTTTCACAACTTCTATTGAGGCCAAATGGTCTAGCACTTTTCCTTCTTTCTCATCAAACTAATTACAAATAACTGTTGGTACAAAATGTATGTGTTTGTTATTGTTGCTTCATCAAGGTTTAGCAAAACTGGTGTTTTCTTCAGCTTCTCTACTGTTTTCATCAAGTCTATGAGGCTGAAGTGCAAACCATACTCAGGTTCTGTAAAGCCTTGATGTCCTTCGCAAGTTCTTTGGCTAAGTCAATCAGGACCTGTACCATGGAAAGAGGTAGATTCCTCTCAGCAATGACACCAAGAACCATTGCCTGAAAAAAGAAGTGTGAAAGGAATTACTAATATGTAACTGTTTGTACAAGACAAACATCAGTTTGATGTCTCAAGTTCAACTTCTGCTCATGAACTAGTTTTTAACCCTTCACTCTATAATACTCCTTTGCAAACTGAGAAGGTCTGTAGGAGCAGTCTGATTTGGATCTGCTCTATTTGCTTATAAATAAAATCATAAAAAAATAATAATTCTTAAGTCTCTGCCATTGCCAAGAATTATTGTATTCATGTGGCATAATATAAATTAATCTAATTATACTCCATGACGTCTTTATTTCTGATATGAATATTGATAAAAAAAATAGTTAAGTACAAAAGAATGCTCTTGCAATATTCTCCAGTCTTTTTGAAGTAACCAGAAATTCCAGCATAAAATAAATGAATTTCCATGCACATGCAATCATAAACAGATAGATCTTAAGTATGGCAATATGTTGAATAAATGTAGAGACAGATAGAGAAAATATGGCCCATGGAATACTCTGGCTTAGTATGATTTAAAGTCTGGAAAAAGTGCCAACATGTTTCCAAGTGCAGAAATTGAATCTTTGTTATTGATTTTTTTTATTTATTTTTCTCATTGTAATTTATTTCCTGTCATTGAAATTTTTTACTAATAGTTGACATGCACCTTCTCATAAAATTCAGGAACCAGCTGCAGGTCAGTTATTAATTGAAAATCAATCCGGCATATTTTAAACACTTTTTTTGCTCCTACCTGTGCATTTGCTGTTCTGTCTCCAAGTAATACTACAGGATCCGGTGTTTCACATTCCTATGGCTTTGATACGTTTTGAAAATTGGGTGAATACCATAGTTTCTGTCATCTTCAGACCCCCCCCCCCCCCCCGGTTAGGGAGGACGGTAACTTACTAACTTTTTGTTGATCACATTTCCTTATGTGTGTGTCAAATGAAGAACTACGTTCTACAATAGCAATCTTCCCTCTTTAGCAATGTGTAGTCAATCTGTCGCACCGTTGAATCGTTGAATTTAGAGCCCCAATTGGCTCGAATGTCACTCAGGTAGGTGTCTAGGTAATTTCTTCACGGTAGTAATAATTACTCTGGTAAATCAGTATGTAATGTTTAATGATTGTTGAGAGAACTTCTCAGACGATTAGTGTATCTGATGAAGCTGTCAAGTGTCTCAATGAATAATTTTCTACATTCTTTCCATTGGTCGTTTTCTTTCGGTCTGCCTAGTAACATGTGGGCTGTAAAATCATAAATCCCAGTCTTTTGGAACAATTCCAGCCTTAGTTTTTCTCTAATTTGTTCCTGAATGTTGCAGTCTTCCAGGTAGTGGACCACGGTTTCTACCTGGCCGCATTGGCACAACGGGGAGTCAGACAGGCCTAAGTTAAATTTATAGCTGTTTAGCATGGTATATCCTGTTCTCAATTGGTGAATTATTTGTTGACATTCGTAGCAACATTTTACCCAGAGGTGATATGAATTTCTCTGGTTTAATGTTAATAGTATCCATCCAAGATTCTATTGTTTGTTTGATTGGCTCTAAGTTGTCTCTCATAAGAAGACGTGCCAATTCTCTGATTGAGAGCTCTTCTCTTCTTAAATCCAGTGGAAGGATGTTTGCTTCTACTTGAAGTGCTTCGATTCCACCTGAAGCAGGAATTCCTAAACAAGCAGCTAACCCTTTACGTTGAATACTATCTAGTGGTTGGCAGTATGCAATTTGCCAAACAGGCGCTGCATATTCAAGATGTGGGATCACAAGACATTTGTAGATTTTTACCATGTTATTAGGGCTAATTCTTTCTGTTTTCCCCATAATTAAGAGTGCATTCAGTGCTTTATGTGCCCTCTTTTCTACATATTTGATGTGTCTGGAGAACGATAACTTTTCATCAAGTATGACTCCTAAGAGCTTTGGGTTAACAGCCCTTTGTATCCTTGTGCTTTTCACAGATATCTTAATGTCTCTTGCAAGAGTGTTGGAGTCTTTAGAGAACACACAGAACTCAGTTTTGTCAAGGTTTATCTTCATTCTCCATCGCTTGACCCATAATAGAACTTCTGTCATATCCTCTTCTAAGCTGGAAGCTATATCATCCAGACATTTTCCTGTTTTCCAAATTGTACCGTCGTCAGCAAATTTTACTTTTTGATTTTTCACCTTGTCAAATATATCTGATAAATACAGGTTGAAGAGAATGGGAGACAACACCGATCCTTGTGGAAGACCTAGATTAGTCTGGAAGGTATTTCCTTCTGCTTGTTTTAACATACAAAAGGCTTTTCTGTCTTTGAGGAAATCATTCAACCAGTGCCAAGTCCGACCTCTGATACCTAGTTGGTGGATTTTGGTGAGCAGGCCTTCTCTCCAAACCGTATCAAAGGCCTTTTCCAGATCAATGAATACTCCTATTGTATGTGAGCCATTGTTAAACCCATTGAATATGTCTTGTGAGATTCTAATAAGAGCTCCTGTTGTGCCTTTGAAATGCCTGAAGCCCTCTTGTTCATTGTCTATGAGTTTAAGATGTTCACTGAAAGCATATAGGCGACTTTCAATGGTTTTCTCCATACATTTCCCAATGCAGCTTGTTAGACTAATTGGTCTGTATGCTGAAGCTTTATGGTATGTTTTTTTTCCTGGTTTCTTCAAAAATTGAATTTTTGCTATTTTCCATTTTTCAGGTATTTTCTTGTCTTTCCATGATCTTTCAAACAGCTTATGTATGCTTAGTTTCATATTTTCACCTGACTTTATCAACATATCAGACATGATATTGTCTTCGCCAGGAGATTTACCTTTTTCAAGTTTTTGGATTACTGCTTGAACTTCATTATAAGAAATTTCCCTGTTCAGGAACTGGTTTTCTTCAGTTATATCATCTTCTAATTCTTCAGTACAAAATGTATTATATTCAGAGTCTATGATTTCCTTGAAATCTTTGTCAAAGTTTTCATTTTCCACATGAATACCGCTGAAGAAGGCATTTTCAAGGATACGACACTTGCCTTCCATGTCAAAAATTGCCTCTCCTTGATCATTTAATAAGGGTAATACACCACTAGCATTTCCGTCTTCATAGGAGGCTAACCGTTTAAATTGCCTCCACATTTCCTTTGGGTTTCGACATGTATTGATTTTTTCGCAAACACCA
This sequence comes from Azorinus chamasolen, assembly GCA_963576725.1. Taxonomy (NCBI): domain Eukaryota; kingdom Metazoa; phylum Mollusca; class Bivalvia; order Cardiida; family Solecurtidae; genus Azorinus; species Azorinus chamasolen. The sequence continues at coordinate 54,382,592 of OY755252.1, forward strand.
TTTACCCATCTGTCTTTGGCCGCCTCACATTCATTTTTGTACTCAATTTCTAGTTTTCTAAGACAATCAAGGTTTTGGTTTGTTTTCCTTAGCCTATACTTTTTCCTACAGATATTGAGAGCATTTTTAAGTTTTCTGGTTTCTTCATCTTGCCAGGGAGCTATTGTTCGTCTTGATGATTTTTTGATTTTCACCTTGGTCAGACATTCATTTATACATTCAGTACAAGTATTTAAGAATGAGGAGTACATTTCATCAACATTTTCATGTTCAGTGTTTTGTTGAAGCCAAATCTGGAATTTTTGGTCAGATATTTCTTCCCATTTTAACCAATCTGATTTTTCGAGGCTGATTTTTTCCACACAAGTGTTATCGATTTCTGATGTTGTTTCAAAAATTTCAAGTAGTACACCGTAGTGATCAGAGCGAACTATTGCATGTGTTAAAGTCTGGCAAAATGAAACTTCTCTGATACTTTCAGTGTTTACAAGGAACAAGTCTATAACACTGTCAGAATGTTTGTACGTTGGTTGAGGATCATTTAGACATACCAAGTTATTGCAATCTAAACAATCTTCTAAAATTTGTCCACTGCTATTTATGTCTATGTTACCCCATGTTTGACTCTTTGCATTTAGATCGCCTGTTACAATCACATTTTTGTGGTGTGTTTTAACTTTTGATATTAGTTTACAAAGTTTTGTCATCTGGTCTGTTTTGTTAGGTGGTATATATGCTGTTATAATTATGAATTCTTCTTTCTTCATGTGTTTGACCCTAATTGTCACTGCTTCAAGACTATCTTCAGTATATTCTGTTAATTCTTCTGTGATGAATTTATCTGAGAAACCACTGAGGACTGCAACACCTCCTCTTCCATCAGCTCTCTTCTTATTAACACAAGAAAAATTTGTTATTTGAACATCATTGTTATCATTTTCCCAAGTTTCAGTGAGACACACTACGTCAACTTGATAATCACTTACTAAATTTCTAAGATCACTTTTAACAGTTTTAAAACATTGACAGTTCAGGGTGAGAATCCTCATATTTACAGATTTACAATATTTGCTTCTGTCGGAGGGATCTAAGCTTGACTTTGAAAGCTTCACACTTGGACGAAGAGGCTGGGTGCTTGCCAGAACAGTTAGAGCAGCTTGCCGGGTTTTTGCACTCTGTGAGTTGATGATCAGACTGTCCACAATTCTCGCATCTGGTTGGTAGACAACAATGAACAGCAATGTGGCCAAAGCGCATGCAATTATAGCAGCGTACCACTTTGGCTTTTCTCTGCGGTTCAACATAAGCCTCTATCCCATGTAATCTGAAAGGTAGTTTGATTTTTAGCGTTTTCTGCAAGTCTAAATTGGTTTCGTGGAATAATTTAACTACAGGCATATATTTGCCAGTATTCCTGTTAAATAATCTTTGTACTCTTTGCACTTTGCAACTGGAGGGTAGACCGGATTTCTTCTTCTTTTATTCTAGTCAACGTTTTTGCAAAATCCTGTTGTTATATTTGATTGACAGTTGCCTTTCGGATTATGCAAGTGCTCCTCTTCACCGAGTGTACCCTTTATCCAAGATTTTTCTGCACTGGCTTTGGACTCAGGGTCTTTGAATTGTACCACAATACCTCCTTGGGGTAGAGAGTAAGCGCTGCTAAACTCTGTAATACTGTTCTCTTTCAGTTTCTCTTCTATTTGTTTTGATTTTTGGATTCCTGTATGAGTGGATATTTTATCTATAACAAGGACTGAATCCCCTTGGCTGGAGCTTGATTTGACAATACTTTGCAGATCTACACTATCTTCGTTCTGTCGAACTTTGTCTTCCGTTTGCTTGTTGAAGAGGGTGTTTTGTGTAAGCTCAATGTCCAAAATATTTTTCTTTACCCACGGAGAGTTATTTAAAATACAAATTACACACGGATATTGTATTTTACTATCCGAAATGACTTTCACACTTAGTTTATCTAGACTTGCACACTCAATATGCCACCACAGCTCACAGCAGTCGCATTGGATCCATTCTGTCTTATTATAGCGTCTCAGGGGTGGTTTTTCTTTCTTGCAACCTGCGCACAATTCAGCATCAATTTTATTGGGGGATTTTTTTGTGAGGTTGGTTATATTGTCAGTTTGTTTTATGGGGGTTTTGGTATCTTGTTATTCTTACTCTCCGAATCAGATGTTTTTTTATTCAACAAACTTTCACATTTTCTCTTCTGGATTCTTCTACTTCTCTTCATGATTAGGGATGTGTGATAACCACATTTTACATAATAAGAACGGGGAGGTATTAGGCGAATGTAAGATTAAACATCTTACCTTTAGAATCCAAGAAATTGAAAAAAAACAACACTGTCCTTCCGTACCAAAACACCGGATACTTGACCTTGACACTATATAGGCTATCAGTACAGTTCCATGATTGTGTTCCTCATCATCGTTGAATCGCTCACAATTTAATTACAAAAAATTGTTTATTCTCCTTAGTAACCGTTGTTAAGCTCTCTTTTCCCAAGGATTTTCACTTAAATATTCGAAATAAATCTAAATTTCGAGTTCGAATCTTTCTGGTTCACGAAAACACACTTTTGGATACTATAAACCTCTGAATTGCACGATAGAATAGGTTTGTTTACATTAATTTTGATGGCTGCGCATTATGAGTCCCGCTCAGCTGTCAAAACATTTCATCAAGTTATTTTACACTTCTCCGGCCGATGTTCTATTATTGACGCTAAATATTGTTGAAACACTTGACAATTTCACCAGAGCTCCAATTTTGAATTGTTTTAAGCAATTTTAATGGTTTTAAATAATAAATTAGTTAAATTTTGGTTTCGCTTTCGAAAAGACCGTTTATCACTCGCGCATGCGCACTCCAAAAAAAACAACACTTCGCTGTTTTCTGTCAATGACAAGTTCAGAGATGCACGAGGACACGCTGTCATTTTTCAGTTTCTAGCCGGTCCCGCTTGAACTTATTCCTACTGCCAGTGTCAATACGCAGAATTTCCGCTGAATCAGCTTTCCGTGCACATGCAATCATAGATGTTGTCACATTTGTTTACGTTTGTTATGAAAGTTCGCTAACAATTTGGGAGGAAACGGATTTGTAACTCATACAACGATAACAGCGATATGATTGGTGTAGGCACGAATTTTTGGCCAATCGGATTCCGCGTAGTATAGGTAAGATGAAGCTGAAATGGCACAGGGTAAATCCGCGGCGAGATCAGCGAGGCTAATTCCCGGACCAGACCGGACCTCCCCCCCCCCCCCCCCCCCCCCCCAATCGGATTTTCTCAACGGATTTAGACGTTTTGGAAAAATGGTCCTTTGGATCATTGGATCCGCGGAAATCCGCGGAAAAATCACACCCCTGTATTATAGCAATTAAATTATTTCATGGAGTAAAGGACTACAGTGCTCCCTCTCTACAACGACACCCTTTGGGATACGAATATTGTATGTGTTGTTCAGAGGGAGTTGTTATAGGGAGGGAAAATCAGACATAATAGCTTGTTTGCAGATCCCCAGATAAGGCGTATTTCGAGAACTAAAACCGTTATGCCTCTATCAAACCCTATGTTGTGACCACTCTTTAGAATCGTCACAAAGTGACGATTCTAAAGAGTGGTCACAACATAGGGTTTGATGGAGGCATAAAGAACATACGATGAAAAAAGGTTGTTTCTGGAGCCTTGTTGTTTCGGAAACAATGGCATGCGTTGTTGTAAGGAGGGAATCGTTATTGAGAGGGCCGTTGTAGGGAGGGAGCACTGTATTATTGACAAATTTTAATCACTTGATACATCTCACCAGGATCCAAACTGTCTGGCATTTAAATAATGTCTTTGAAGGGATACAGAAGAAAATACACTACAATATGTATGCTTGAATAATTATATATGATAGAATATTTTTATGCTAAGGCTAGCAATCATATTACCTGGTATTACAAGGAACAGGGAATCTGTATCTGGTTTGATGGTTCCAAACTTTATCACATGTGTCGGCATTCCCAGCACAGGGATAAATGCTGCCAGCCTTTTATCTCTATCCATCTGTAAAATAAATTTATTAACCCTTTACTCTTAGTCTATGAATTTTTATGCAAGAAGTCATTAACGTATGATTATTAATTCAAATCAGCTGGGTTTATTTGATGATCGTTACAACTCCTATAGAGCTTTTAACCATGACAGAAACTGTAGAAATAGATCTATGTAATATGATTTACAGAGCAGACCCTGATCAGATGACTCTAATAGGAGCTGTCTGATCTGGGTCTACTCTGTTTTACTGTTTGCAAACACGTATAAAGTATTTAAGGTGTATCTATGGATCAAAATGTTAATATCTTTTATCAAAGTTGCAAATTTAGCCAGTGGAAATAATACATTTGAGTTGCTTTCAGATATATAAACATTGTAAACAATTACTGATGATACATAAACTATGCTATCACTGAGCATTTATCAGTAAAACTTGGACCTGTAATCTGTATTATCTGATACAGGACAGTTAACCCGCATGTACATGTATACATCAAAATACTGGACTTAACCCTTACCCTGTTCAATATCCATGTTACTAGCTGAACTTTTATAATGTAACTTTTAAAGGGAACTTTTTGCTTTGAAAAAATGTGGAATCAGATCCTAATCATGGCAAAAGCAAACAGAGCGGACCCTGACCAGAGGGCTCCTATAGGAGCTGTATGATCTGGGTCTACTCTGTTTGCAAATGCATGAAAGGTCATTTGTTTAAAAGAAAGGGTTAATTCTAAATTTAATTTATACCCAAACAAACACTGGAGACTTAAAATTTGATTTCATCAGACACTGCAGCTAACTGCGTAACAAATAGATATCATAACTATGAACAATTAACCGCTTAGCATTGTCACAAAGGTGCCAGACACATGCTGTGATTCATCCACAAACCATGCCCCCTCCCATCTATAATATAAGTACGAAAAACTAACCTAAAACTATCTATTTGAATCCCAGAAAAACAAGAAAAACATGACCCGAAAAAAACATTCCTATCAGGTGTACCTTTCAATAGATAGATAGACCTGATTGGATTTTTTTTCTGGGTTGTTTTTTTTGGAGTGGTTTGGGATACAAATAGATAGGGTTAGTTTTGAATACTTTGAATGGAAGGGGGGGGCGTGGTAAGCCGTGGTTCGTGGATGAGTCCCAGCATGCCTCTGGCACCTTTGATTGTCACCATGCAGCTTTGAGGTGAGTTTTGAAATAGACATTTCTTCAATTTCTTTATACAAAAAGATTGGCAAACAGTTTGTATCCTGTGAGTTACTAATCCGTATGATGACAGTATCCAAACTGTCTCCATATGATATGATATCACAGACCCGTCTTCATGGCAGTTAAGTGATTAAGAAGAACACAATTTTAACACTCTTATCCATAAATACTCCTTTCTACGCCTTGAAAATTGTAAACTAGTCTCATTAATGATACACAAATGTGGACTAGTTGCAAACAGACTGTTCGGCCACAATTGGAATACGCTTCCACTGTATGGAACCCACATACAAAGGCCCTAGCAGACCGAGCAGAGATGGTCCAACGTTGTGCTGCCAGATACGTCTCTGAGAACTATTACAGAACAAGCAGCTTTGGAGCCATGCTCGACTCACTTGGTTGGGATAGCCTCCATCAGCGCAGCCAGGAAGCCAAGGCAATGATGATGTACAGGATCATATATGGACACGTCTCCATCAGTGTGCCTACAACCCTCCACCCACAAGGAGCATCAACAAGAGGCCACAGCATTTGGTTCATCCCCCAGTTCTGCCGGACCAAGACTATGAAGTCGTCCTTCTTCCCAACTGCTGCAACCCTGTGGAACCAACTGCCAGAGAGCCTAGTAACGGCCCACAGCCTAGAGGCCTTTAAGGTGGGGATCTCGGCAGCCTTCCAGTAGCTTTCCACATTATTTTATCCTGCTTTTAATCTATTTCTTTTTAACCACGGACCCTCCGTCACACATTTGTACATATCATACAAATTTGGTGCGAGTATGCCAGCAGATTGTGGCCCTGCACGACATAGCGAAGAAGAAGAAGACTGCTTTGTTTGCTTAGGGAATTACATAACACAGATCTGATCAAGTTTTTGCCATGATCAAAATGCACAGAGTTCATATGCCATTATAAATAATAATCTTGTTCTTATTCAGGATATCAGTATGTTTTGCTTTATAAATGGAACGGGTCAAATCCAGCAACCTTAGAAAGCGGGTGCGAGAAACCTCGTTACGAAAGAATCCAGGGTCGAATGATAAAAATATAGGAAAGATAGTTATCAATTTAGGTCAATCATATATGAGAAAATGTCACTTACCTTTGATCTAAGGTTATAGACCATAAAATACAGAGCCTTGGGAAACCAGGTTATTTTTTTCCACGTTGGACTATGAAGCCTAGTCGGTTCATGCAGAAACATATATCTACATACATGTATATATCTCTGGTTCATGTGACCAAAACGTCAAAGGACTTTGGACGTCGAAATGCTCTTTAACCTCAAGTACCTGAAGTAGATTTCACAAAATAAAATATAAACTCTTCGATCTATTTTATGATGCAAGCTAGTATTACGAATTTTTATAACTTTCAAGGAGCCGTCTATAAGGGTAGAGTAAAACTCGAGCTAATTGGGAGATTTTCTCAGAAAAAAATTGCGGGCTTTACATCCCGTTTCTATGATAGTTTCTTCGGGTTCGATGGGTATCTTGCCATGTGTAGTGAAATGGACGTTGCGGAATGACTGAAAACGTTATGTAAACACATTTAAACAACGATTTTAACCAGGTTTGCAAGTGCGAGCCAAGTCGCAGATATCGGTTAAGCCACTTCATATACAATACCCCCCCCCCTTAATGCGACCACCAAAAAGGTGTCTAGACAGGGTATTAGAGGCGCGGATTACCGGGTAGCCTAATACAGGGACTTTCTGAATTACTTGTGTCACCCATCAAGCAACCACTTGCTTTAAAATCAGATAATGCCTCTTCATTTTAGTGGTCACTTCAGAAGGTTCTACTGTATTTATATATAAGAGCTCAACATACGAAGGATACAACATAATTTTACGATAAAATCTACGGAGTGTCTATTTCCACGTAATCTAACCTGTCTTAAGCGATCATCAAATTAGGTCTTTTTTTGTCTGTAGGACAGGTGGTAGCTTAATGCAGGTTAAATGTACTACAGAAAGCTCCAATAGGAGCTTAAATTTCTGTAATACTTTAGCCCTGCATTAAGCAAGCACCTGCCATGTTCAATAAATGAATATAACCGCTTATGACAGGCTGTATTGCATTCAGATATCCATGCTTGGCCGGATTGTGTGACCTTTACCTGGTTAGTTTCGCTTTCGACCTGATAATTTCCAAGAACAGCTGATAGCTTGTATAAACGTTTACGCCTATAGATACAGGCCTACAATAGAACCTATCTTAAGCGACCATATATTTATTGAGCATATATAGGAGTCTTGAAGCAGATGGTTGCTTAATGCAAACATGGCACACATAGCCCCTATATGAGCTTTCTGTATTAGGTTTGGGTCTGTATTAAGCTACTACTAACATTACAGTCCATTAACACATTCCCTCCTGGTGACGCATTTTGGCTCCTCTATAAAAGTCACATTTTGAAACCATTGTGATAAATAGAGCATTTGCTCCTATGGAGCAAATGCTCTATTTATCACAATGGCTTCAAAACTACGCACTTCTAAAATATCCCTTTCGATAGTTAATGTTCCTTTTCGGTAGATTTATTCCAAGAGGTTGTGTCTAAAAATAGCCTAGGAGGGAATGAGTTAAACTAAGACCTCTATTTGATGGTCGTTAAGGAAGGTTCTGAGCACTGTACACACGTGCAGGTCTGTACACACATGCAGGTCTGTATACACGTGCATGTAGGTCTGTATACACGTGCAGGTCTGTATACACGTGCAGGTCTGTACACACATGCACGTCTGTATACACCCAATTACGCCGACTATATTAACCGCTTTCAATTTTAATTATGAATTTTCAGAGTGGAATAGCCTATCATTGTTTATTGATGGAGTTTGAATGCCAAACAGTGCAGACGCTGATCAGGTGGTCCCTCTAGGTCTTGGTCAAGTTTGTTTTCACCATTCGGATCACCTCAGCTATTTCTATCGAAACTATTCCGAACACTGACCGAAAACAGCGAGTGGTTACAATTGTGTTTGCAGGTGACAAAGGGTCAACTAGAATAAGCGTTGTAGTGAAAGTGAAAATAAGTTGTAACATGTAAAAATTAACAGGATAGAAAACAGATGGCATCGGTACGTGACAATTTCTGTTGTTGTTCCAGACAATAATCTGTTTATTTGTTTCTATCATTATTGCAACGTCATATTTTATTTAGTTTCAGTTCTCTTGAATCGCGCTATATAACGTCAAATTCATTGCCTCTGGCAAAGTAACCATGATTACTCCACTGAAGAATTAATGTGTGCTAAGAATTTGATTTCGTGCAACTTTCACTACTTTCGATTCGCTCAAGCTTTTTGGGGAAAATTGAACGAGTGCAAAACAGCCCGCCCTTGATCCCGAGAGACGCCGTTTATTCGGCATCTAATCTGGATCCACGTTGTTTGCGAGTAAGGTCACGGACAACGGGATACCCTAGGCTACAGTGTCTGGACTTAGGAAGTCTTGACCATTTTATTATATTGTTTCCATTATTTTGAAATAATTTGGTTGGTGTTGCAAATAAGGTGTTCTACCATAAACCATTTTCAAGTATGGATGAATTTATGAATGTAGGAGTGTAGAGATAACTCGATAATAAATACAGTAGAACCTGTCCTAAGCGGTCACTTAATCAGGCGTTGAAAATAGGAGTCTTAAGACAGGTGGTTGCTTAATACAGGGCAAGGGTAATACAGACAGCTCCTCTAGGAGCTGTCCTCATTAGTTTTTACCTGCATTAAGCAACCCTCTGCCTTACAGACTCATAATTAGCCTATTCTTAGTAGGCGGTTTAAAAGACAGGTTCTACTGTATTCTAAGAATAACAATCTAACGGCATGATTATGTACAGTGCATGTGTGCTATTTTTAGATCCCACTGGTTTCCCAATAACGATCATTCTATAATGGGTCTCGCACTGTCAAGACAAGCCTCTCGGTACAGACATCCAACAAAGTTAAATGGATACTCTTTGGATAGTTTATCAAGGTACATCCACCGTTATGTTCAGAAAGATACAAATACGGTACCGTTTCAAGTACAATGTGTAGTCTGGTACAATGATTTCTACAACTGGGCGGCGAGTTTGTTTTGGCGGATATTCTACAATAACCACTCCCAGGCAGTAGAATGGGCTGAGATCGTGGGAAGCTACAGTGAGATCTCGTGTGTACATGGCTCTGACGTTGATATGTTGACTTGTCGTGGTGCAGTATACGCTGATGAAAATGATATATTCCCAGGAGATTTATTCGGTTTGCTAGTTGTAACTGATGACGAGAGAATACCACCCGGATGCTGCTGGTTGCGTAGGTTTAGGAATAAATGTGAAGTGTTTGTACCCAAGGATCGGTATTTCGAATGCGAGGCTGATGGTGAGGTAGACGGACACACTCATTATCCTTGTCACAACAACATGGACAAAATCGTTTGCTATCGTGGCGCTGTCGTGAAGGGTCCAGAAAATAATGACTATTTTTCCAGCAAAATTTTCTCAAGATACCACGGAAAGAAAGGATTGACTGAATTTAAATTGATCAATCTGTTTCTACCTCAGTGGGACTCTCACGGACCTACGTTCACTCAAACCTACTTCGGTTTCTTCACCGTTGACGTGGCACTGTGTTTACGGTGCTTTGATGGATGGCCGGATTCTGCGAGTGACTGGGCAACACGAACACGTCCGTTTGGATGGCCATTACAGACACTGATTGACGATATTGTGCGCTCTGGCTTTGATGTCGTAGCAATACCATCGAAAATAACCGAAGGGGAAACTGCAGATTTAGAGTGGAGGATATCGTTTCGAATTGCAGAGACAAAACTTATCAAGTCATTCAACGAAACACAAAGAACATGTTTCCTTATACTTAAAATTCTAGTGAAACAAGTCATGGAACCGATGTTCCCGGATCTCGATCTGATTTCAACATATACAATGAAGACACTTATGTTTTGGATAGTGGAGAGGACTAATCCAGATTGCTGGAACGAAGACAATCTCCTTGGTTGCCTGCAGTTATGTTTTGACAAACTCTATGAATGGCTTCGTGACGGCTATTGTCCCAGCTATTTCATACCGACATACAATTTGTTCAGGACAAAATTGATTACTATGGAAGAAGTGCAGTTCCAAGAAAGACTTCAATCCGAACTAGAGAAAGGATGGGTGATCATTTTAGAGTGTGAATATTTCAGCAAACTTAGAGAAGTATGGGTACGTACAAAATGTACAGAAGAGGATTTCATCAACCTGATCAAAGAGAAACTGAAACACGGGGCTTACAACTGAACACGTGACTTAATCCACATTAAGACACGTGGTTTTAAGTCACGGATTTCAGTTGTAAGTCACGTGTTCAGTTTTAAGCGACGTGTTTCAGATTAATTAACAAAAACCAACACGGCGTCTCATCCAGGTTTAAACCACATGCATTTTAAACTCTGACCATGGTGGTTAGTTGTTGTTGTTGGAAGAGATAAAGTGGAGCCTATGAGGTAAAGCTGCACACATCAGATCTAGTACTGTATAAACTCCGCGAACTGTTTATTGCGTTTTTGTTTATCATTATTCACAGTCTGGTGCTTAATCCAATGAGTAGTTGTTAAGAAATGATGAATATACGACTATTAATAAACTGTTTATAATGTCAATATGAACAAAGATTTTTAGCAAAAACTGTATAAACACATCTATGATCTATGTTATTACATAAGCAAACAGAACAGACCTAGATCACACGCCTCCTGTAGGAACCGTCGAATGAGGGTCTGCTCTGTTTGCTAATGGAGTAATATAGGCCTAATTCGGCAGTTTCTGCTTTGGCAATATATATATATATATGTGTTAATATGCCCTTTTAAAATAGTTTAATATTCATGACGTCATCATTTCTAGCATGAATATTCATGGAATAGACGGTTAACCCAGTTACCCCGAATAGTCCAACATTGAAAGTGGTTGGAACAATATCGTTTTATTGTTTAAACTCTCTGCAATGGGGAATTGAAATATTTACCAATATCGTATACCAAGATCAAAAGGGACCTGCAGAAGGGACCCTTTACTCCATAGCATAAGCAAACAGAGCAGACCCTGATCAGGCAGCTCCTACAGGAACCATCTGATCTGGTTCTACTCTGTTTGCAAAGACGTAGACGTGGAGTAAATGGTTAATAGATGAGGGACATTATCTAGTCCCCCACACACATACATGTATACGGATTCTATCGTTGAAAAGGTTGACCATTCTATTTTGAAATGATAAGCGTTCAAATGGTTAACAATAATTGAATTATGTTGATTTCTACATGCAAATAATCAATATATAAATTAAATTACAAGTGTTTAGTTATTTATTTTCACCAGAAACACCACACGCACGCACGCACACGTGCGTACACGCGAACATAATTAAACACACAATAAATCCACACACAAACATACGCCACACACAAAACACACATTCTCTCTCTCTCTATCTATCTCTCTTTCTCTCTCTCTGTCTCTATCTCTGTCTCTCTCTCTTCTCTGTGTGTGTCTCTCTGTCTGTCTCTCTATCTCGCTCTTGCTCTCTCACACATATGCATACACACGCACGCACGCATACAAGTGCTCTTGTAATATTAACTCGTAGGTTGTCTGAAAAATATATAGTCTCAAATATATACAATAGTTTCAACATGGTTGATTATTGGTGTTTTAAGGTCTAAATATTAGCTTCGTTTCTCAAACATTTGCCCATCGTATGTAAAGAGGTATCTAACAACGTTTCTGATACAGTAACAATTCCGGTCTTTAATCATTTCCTTCATATTAACGTTTATTGCAACAGAGTAGACCCAGATCAGGACCTGGTCTGTTAGCTTATGTCATTATAATAGACCTGACTCTACAGTCTCAAACAGTACCGAAAACAAGTATGTGCAATGATGCCGTTATGCAATTTCTCAGTGAAGATACAAATGTAATATTTAAAACAAAAAGGAATTCAGATATTATATAAATATTTGAATAGCCCTGATCTAATATTTCGACCGCTACGGGCCTTTTTTCAAAGATTATCATGTCATGATAATCTTTTAAAAAAGACCCGTAGTGGGCTCGTAGTGGTCGAAATATTAGATCAGAGCTATTCAAGTATTTATATAAAATTTCTGTTATTATACTCTTCTCATTTTTCGTATAAACCAACTAATACCAACAGTTGTACACATATTTATATTCTGAATATAATGCTTGCGGTCCATTTCCCCCACGGAATATATGTATTCAGCTATATATTACTGAATATGAATACTTTTAAATCCTTAGAAACTCGCGGACTTTTCAATATACGGAAAACTGCAGAAATGTTCGGAGAAGTTCTGAATCGACTTAAGAACAACGCTTAGAATATTAAAATAGACGTTCAAATCAAAAGCTTACTCATTAGGTCAGCCCAAATTTAAAACAAAACGCGAAAGAAAATGTCTAATGTGTATCATGATGTTATTATTTCCTATATGAATATGCAATACGTTTAAGACTGATGACAACACTTAGCACTGAGAATGAACCAGACCGTGCTCAAGGACTTGAGAATGAGCCAGAGCGTGCTTAGTTAAGAATGATTTTTATACTCAGCTGAGCACAGTTTTTATACATGTAGGCACCAAATCGTGAGTCAAACTCAAGCATGAGCAACCTTGCGTCTGAGATCGTGCTCAGTGAAATGGTGTAGGCCCTGGGCCTGGTTCTTATCTTTTTCATAAGTACAATATGGTCAGCTACTTTGTTAGACTCGAAGTAAGTTGCTATGGTGATGAACAAACACGATGACAACAGACATATAATAACAGTCTACGCAACTGGCATCGTAAAGGATATACTCATTTTAAGTATATAATAATCTGTCTTAAGCGGCAAAAGAAAAGAGGTAAAATTAAGGGTCTGTAAGGCAGGCGGTAGCTTAATGCAGGCTAAACGTTTGCCTTGCATTAAGCGACCACCTGCTTTTATGGCACCTACGTTCAATGAATGGATATTCTAGGACAGGTTCCACTGTAAATCATTTTAATCAATTGTTTCTATTAAGGCATTTACTCATTCTGAAATTTTGCCAGACACCTTGTCTATTACCGACGAATGTTGTGCGCTCTCTGTGTGCGTGCGTACGTGCGAACGTGTGTCTACTTTAAACAGATGTTGTACTGAAATACTGTGACTCATGACATGATACCACACCCAGTCTCATTATAAACATACACCGGGCTGACAGCACAGGTGCCATACGCGTGACCGTTTCATAAATACACCTGAAAAACATATTCAAATACGTTTAGAAGTCATACTTTAGCAGAAAAAGATGTTTTGAAAAATAAATTCGTTAATATAATACTATGTTAAGGTGTGTAACTAAATGGTCTAAAATGGCAGAAAAATTGCACCAACTATACATTCCACGTCTTGTTACGACGTCACTAGCCGCTCGATTTCAATCAAATATGATTCATTACACGCAGAAATGCCCAGTCTTAGAATTACATGAATCCCTCATATGATCATATCTGGTTCTACACTGTTGCCTATCTCCTTTTTAAGGGACACTGGACACTAATGGATTAAAACATGTTGTAGTTTAATGCAAGACTAGCCTTATGCAGAAAGCTCCCATAGAATATATCTGCATAACCTCTGTACTGCATTAATCATTACGTAGACGCCTATGATAATTTATTAAGGGATCGAACAGTGGGTTCCTACTAGAAGTGAAATTATAATGAGTGTCAATGACCGCTCGCCCAGATCAAACATAAGGTCTGTAAGATTCGGTGAGTTATTTGGGTCTACAATACAGCACTTTTCTAAAGGAACCTTTAATTTAGCGATTTACTTCCTTGTATTAATATATTTTGTTCATTTGTATTATGTGTTATTGAATATCGTCTGTACGAGCTATATTCATTTGAATCAATGCCTTTGTTGAATTCTCAACCAATTAAGAATACCATAGTCAATAAGCGCATAGCACACTGGTACCCATCTGTTATACATGTGTGACTTTGTAGATATAAATATAGATCTGACTTTGTAGATATACAGTAAAACATCTCTATAACGACCACTAAATTACATCAAGTATTTTGTGTTAAAGGCAGGTGGATGCTTAAAGCAAGGTGAAAGTAAAACAGAACGCTCCTATGGGAGCGTTCTGTTTTACTTTCACCTTGCTTTAAGCAATCACCTGCCCAAAATGCCAACTAATTAAGATAATTTAGTGGTCGTTATAGAGAGGTTTTACTGAACGGTCAAACCTCGATTATTCAAACACTTTTAAATACTTATCATTATCGATCTTTTTACAGGTGGCAGCTTAATGCAGGTTGAAGGTCATACAGTCTTGGAGCTTTCTGTATGACTTCCATCCTGCATTAAACAGCCACCTTCATGAAAGAGTATTTTTTTTCTATATTCTAAAATTCGAATCATCCAGGGCTCACTGTAATATTCTATGAGATGTAAAATAATTCAAATAATTAACCCATAAACACATGTGACCCAGTATATGGGATATATGCAAACAGTGTAGACCCAGATCCGAGTGCCATGATGGAGTCTTCTGATCAGGGTTTGCAGTCTGAACCGGACGTTACAATTAACATCAGTGTCGTTCTTTCAGACAGGTAGCAGCTTAACGCAGGCTGTAAGTCATGCAGAAAGCTTCTTTCATCCTGCATTAACCCATTACCTCATAGGCTATTTTTAGATACAACCTCTTTGAATAAATCTACCGAAAAGGAGCATTAACTAGAGAAAAGGAAAATTTTAGAATTTTATAGTTTGAAACCATTGTGATAAATAGAGCATTTGCTCCTATAGGAGAAAATGCTCTATTTATCACAATGGTTTCATAAAGTAACTTTTACAGAGTCGTCAAAAGTCGTCAATAAGAGGGAATGGTTTAAGCAGCCACCTGCCTAAGCAGACCTAAACTGTTCTTAGATAAACTTCCGTTTTAGAGGGGTTCTGCTGTATATTTCTTTTGCAGGATTCATCTGTCATGAAGCGCGGATGGGTTTTAAATTCTAATTTTGGATGAGATTATCTCGAATATAATATGTTTTTCACGCCTTTGCCAACTGAGTAGACCATCTTGCATCCTAATAATACAATATAGATAGGAGTGTACAGTTTCTGTCATGGCCAACCATTCACGCGCACATTAAGGTGTTATTATACCAATTACTCTAATTTATATCCATGATGTCATTATGTACATGAATATTCACGGGGTGAAGGGTTAAGCAATCACCTCCTCAAATAGATCTAAATTCTTCTTAGTTAAAATGGTTGTTCTGTATAAGGCTTTTATTGTGTATCGTGTTCAAAGCGTCAGTAATTTATGACATTAGTTTCATTGTGTAAATCGTTCATCAAATGTAGCGCAACAGATAAAGGTGCGTCCTCAAATACCGAAATTGCCCTTTCTCCATTAAACCCTATATTGTGGTCACACCATAGGGATTGGCGGATAAATAAAGGAGTTATTCCTGAAAATGTTTGAATTTACATATCTTATCTGGTCACCTGTGATCAAATGGTAAAAAGTGCCAGTGTGAATTACACGTATACCGAAAATTCTACATGTAATTTTAAAATTAAGATAACTGAAAGGAACAAACATGCCACTGATTTTATTATTAATTATTATTTATTATCATGCCACCATGTAGCAGAAGGCAAGTGTCCAAATTGCTCTAGAAACAAAACAAACGTTGCATGTGTCTAATTTTAGATCATACTGGTTTCCCAACGAAAAGTATTGAAACTTAAATTACTTTTATAATGGGGATCGTGCAGTCAAGACATGCTCCGTGTTATAGACACCCGGCAGAATTAGATATACAATCACGGGAACAATTGTCTAGATATATCCTCCGATATGTTCAGAAAGCTACCAATACTGTGCCATTTCAGATAAAATGTGTAATTTGGTACAACAACTTCTATAACTGGGCGGCGAAATGTTTTTGGCGGGTTTTCTACAATGACTTGTCCGAGAAGATGGACTGGGCAGATGTCGTGGGAAGCTACAGTGAAAATTCCTGTATAAATGGCTCTGACGTTGATTTGTTGGGTTGCCGTGGTACGGTCTTTGCCACAGAGGAGGGTATATTCCCAACAAGTCTATATGGTTTTCTAGTTGTGACTGATGACGATAGAATACCACCCGGCTGCTGCTGGTTGCGAAGGTTCAGGAATAAATGTGAAACATTGGTGCCCAAGGATCGGTATTTCGAATGCGAGGCTACTGGTGAGGTTGACGGTCACACTCACTTTCCTTATCATAACAACATGGACAAAATTGTGTGCTATCGTGGAGCTGCCGTGAAGGGTCCAGAAAATAATGACTATTTTTCCAGCAAAATTTTCTCAAGATATCACGGAAAAAAAGGATTGACTGAATTTAAATTGATAAATCTGTTTCTACCTCAGTGGGACTCTCACGGACCTGCGTTCACTCAAACCTACTTCGGTTTCTTCACCGTTGACGTGGCACTGTGTTTACGGTGCTTTGATGGATGGCCGGATTCTGCGAGTGACTGGGCAACACGACCACGTCCATTTGAATGGCCATTACAGACACTGATTGACGATATTGTGCGCTCTGGCTTTGATGTCGTAGCAATACCATCGAAAATAACCGAAGGGGAAACTGCAGATTTAGAGTGGAGGATGTCGTTTCGAATTGCAGAGACAAAACTTATCAAGTCATTCAACGAAACACAAAGAACATGTTTCCTTATACTCAAAATTCTGGTGAAACAAGTCATGGAACCGATGTTCCCGGATCTTGATCTGATTTCAACATATACAATGAAGACACTTATGTTTTGGATAGTGGAGAGGACTAATCCAGATTGCTGGAACGAAGACAATCTCCTTGGTTGCCTGCAGTTATGTTTTTACAAACTCTGTGAATGGCTTCGCGACGGCTGTTGTCCCAGCTATTTCATACCGACATACAATTTGTTCAGGACAAAATTGATTGTCATGGACGAAGTTGGGTTCCGAGAAAGACTTCAAACAGAGCTAGAGAAAGGATGGGTGATCTTGTTAGAGTGTGAATATTTCAGTAAACTTAGAAAGGTCTGGATAAAGACAAACTGTACCGAAGAGGATTTCATCAACCTGATCAAAGAGAAACTGAAATGCGTGACTTAAAACTGATTACGTGACTTAAACCCAAACCATGTGACTTAAAACCAAAATATGTGACCTAAAACTGAACACAGTACCGATAAAAACACAGCATCTCTTTCGGGTCCAAAGGTTTTGAAACTCTGATTATGGGTTATTTTAACCCATTACCTCATAGGCTATTTTAGATCCATCCGCTTTAAAAAAAATCTACCGAAAAGGAGCATTAACTAGAGAAAGGGGAAATTTTAGAATTTTTTAGTTTGAAACCATTGTAATAAATAGAGCATTTGCTCCTATAGGAGAAAATGCTCTATCTATCACAATGGTTTCACAAAGTGACTTTTACAGAGACGTCAAAAGTCGTCAATATGAAGGAATGGGTTGAACACAGAAACAACTACCGGTAGTTTAGAAATGGTACAGACTACAGATAAATGGGCCCACCCAAATACTAACATCGTCATTTCTCCACCAATTTCCTATACTATTTCCACTCTTCAGAATCGGCTCTTCGAGACTGTTCTAAAGTGTGGTCACAGTATAGGGGTTGGTGGAGAAAATAAGGAGCTATTGTTGACAATGTTTGGATTTACGCATCTTATCTGGATATCTTGGGTAGCTTAGCATTCGAAACTCATATGATTTGTAAATATGTAGTGGACAAACTATATTCAGACGTCCAGATATGATGCGTAAATTAAAACATTTTCAGTAATAACTTTTTTTTAATTCTCCACCAAACTCTATGCTGTAGGCACTCTATAGAATCGTCTCAAACATAGGCTTTGGTGGAGAAATGACGATTTTAGTACGGACCTTTATCTGTTTGTATAATATTAGGGCGTTTTGGGTGGAATATCGTCTCATCAAGATCCAAACAGTTTGGCGCCCCGATCTGTAGTTTCTCCAAAGTTTTACCCTTCGCTTGCTGAATTTTAAAATACGTTTCTCCTTCTTTACCCATGCCCTGTCGTCTAATTACACATATCTTCAGTGTGTACAAGTATTTCGCTGTGCAATCACTGCTGTGGAGTGCACTGGTTACACAATCAACTTGTAAATAGTGCAGACCCTGATGAGACAGCTCCTGCAGGAGCTGTCTCACCTGGGTCTTCACTATTTACAGGCAGGTATATTGACGCGATTAGCAAGCGAAGGGTTAACGAGTCGACATTCAGTAAGACGTTCAACAGATCATAGAATCAGCAAACATTATTATGTTAAGTATGTGAAAGTGTTAACACCATCGCTTAACTCTTTATTCTATGAATATTCATGAAATAAATAATAACATCATGTATATTGATTAGTTTGTTTTTATAACGACCCATGAACATAGGACGCAAGTGTAGAATCATATCTATAATATTTCTTAACCCTTTCCCTCATATAAACGTGTTTTCACACATTTGCAAACAGAGTAGACCCAGATCAGACGGCTCCTAGAGGAGCCGTCTGATCAGGGTCTGCTCTGTTTGCTAATAGAATTTGATAGATATGTTTACAATCTTCCACCTTCCATATTCATATTTTGTTAATGAATATTCAGTAGGTACATGTATTGAAATTTGGCCTAAATACAGAACAGGGAAAGGGTTAAGGAAACAGAGCAGACGGCTCCTACTAAAGGCTTATTTATGGAGTAAATGTTATGACGTAATCTATGGCTTACTATATGACTATGATATTTTGCTATACCCTGTGAAAAGCACACAAAGCAGACCCTGATCAGACGGCTGATCAGTTTAAATGAGGTAAAGAGTTGATGCTCGCCCGTGTGTACAAACCGATGCCGGTTCAAACTAATACTAACCCTTTGGCTAATGCATATTTATGCATAAATTCATCTATTCATTAATTAATATTCATAACTTATTGTGAAATTTTCAAAGGAATTGTTTTGGCTTAGACAAACAAATAGAAATGGTCTATATAATTCCATAAGCAACCAGAGAAGACCCTGGTCAGACAACTCCTACAGGAGTCTCTGATCTGGGTCTACACGTTAAAATGTGTTCTATGAGGGAACGAGTTAATCATTGTTTAATGTTACTTATTTATTGACCATTCATATGGCGCTATTTGGAATCTACTGACCGAGGGTCAAACAGCTTGGAATCTACTGACCGAGTGTCAAACAGCTTGGATCCTGATAAGACGCCGAGTCACTCGATGTATCATCTGAATCCAAACTGTTTAGAAGTGTCAGTCAGGTCGTGTTTAGTAGGACAGAATTTGGATTAACCCATATGCGCCAAGTGGATTCTTCCATGTGTATATATTGGATTAGTCTATTTCTGCTTGGCCTAACATTTCGATTTCGTATTGTTTTATGTTGAAATTCATATCAGCAAATAGTGTAGACTCTGATCAGACGCCGCATTATGCGGCTTCTGATCAGAGTCTACACTGTTTGCCTGTGTTTCATATATGGGATCGTGGGAACAAATTGGTTAAGTTAGGTACATCAAACAACACTGTCATCAATTGTGCAAAATTTGTGACTTGACACCTTTTAAGTCTTGGATATGCTACGGAGTCGATTACAGCCACCCTGGTGGTTCGAAACGAGACGCCAAAATAATTAACACCGTTTAGTTCTGATGGTGTGTTCGAACAAAATGGAGACAACTTTCAAACAACTTTTTGCTTTTATTGACATTTGCTCGGCAGACTAACGGTTAGAATAGACATTAACCAAACGAGACATTATCCTAGATTTCACTTTAAAAGGCTTACATGTACATCTTCAGGAACAAACATTATGGATCAAATTTTGATGACCTTTGCAGTTTGAGAAGCCGAGTAAACCTGTAGACTTGTTTTAGGTGTACACTTGTCTGCTTATGAAATAATTATACATTTTGTAGATCTGATTACACACTTTCTATTATGGTCAACATTGCTTGTTCATAAAGCCATTTTTTTAAAACACTCAGTTAACCCATTCTTTCCTATTCACGCCGTTTTTTGAACCTCTGTAAAACTAATTTTTTGAAACCATTGCAATAAATAGAGCATACACAATTCTAAATATTTAAAGCAGACGACATTGCAAAGTTTGCAGACGACAATTACTTGGCGCCAAAAAAAGAGTCAAGCAGGTGTTAGTCACTGTGTTGAGAAGGGAAATCACCAACTGCCTAGTTATTTCTCATCAGCTTGTTGCACTATAATGTGCAATAATGAAATATTACATTGGACTTATTCAAAGCGCTTTACATGTATTATAATACAGTAGAATATGTTCCACGCGGTCATTCATTTATTGAACATAGGGGTCTTAAAGAGCAGGTGGTTGCTTCATACAGGGTAAAAAGTAATACAGAAAGCTCCTAAGGGAGCTTTCTGCATTACTTTTGACCTGCATGAAGCTACCACCTGCATTACAGACCCTTAAGTAAACCTCTTTTTGGTGAACGCTTACGACAGGTTCTACTTATAACATTGGAATTATTTAAAGATTCCAACGGATAATTATAATATTAATCTTGCAGGAAAAGAATGCTGTCTGCTTATGACCTGCTACAGTTTTATTTACGTTCGATTGATTGTCAGATCTAGTGTCAAACAGCGTGGATCCTGACAAAACGCCGAGCTACTCGGCATCTCTTCAGGATTCAAAATGTTTGGCACCTAATCATCTGGATCCAAGTTGTTTGCAAACAAAAACCAGGCCGAGCTTAACAGACGAAAATGTAACACACTTAACATGCTTAAGTAACATTACTCTGCTAAACATGTAGTCTGTATGAATTCTAAAATTAAATTACACATTTCTTCGTTTGTTTTCCTTCCTTTCGTTTTCAAAAACGTGTTTAGAGTGTCAAACTGGTCTGGATTTTAATAAGAAGCCGTCCATTTGATCTCGACGAATCCAAACTGTTCGCAAAGGGATTATTTATAACATTTATTCAATGTGTGAGGTTAAATATTCATTCTGGGTTTTTTTCGCCGCCATAGGCGGATCCTTCTTATTCTTCTTCCAATAATGTATCGATCCGACTCTGGAGCAATGTCGTACAGCTGTATATGTACAAGGTTGTGTCATGACACCTGCAAGAAGTTTGGATCCTGATGAGACGCCGAGTTACTCGGCGTCTCTCCAGGATCCAAACTGTTTGACACACTGATTATGCGTTTGAAAGGAAATTGGAGAATACTCGACTTTGACAACCGAAGCAGATGATAATCTTAGCAGACGTACTTTATTTGGCGGCGCCATAAGTTTAATACTTACGAAATACCTCATTACCATTTATTTGAGATTGCATGCTGTATGAGTGAATCATGATCTAACCTCTCCACCCTTGACAAATAGTCTTTTGCAAACACTGAATACCCAGATCAGAGGGAACGTCTGATCTGGTTCTGCGCTGTTTATCATTCAGAATTACAATGTATATAGATCATATTGAGTGGATTCTACAGTTAAATACTAATCGACTTTTCCATTTTAATAATTTAGGATTAAACATTTAGATTCGAGATTAAACATTTAAGGAATGACACAACAATCACGATTAACATCATTTTTGTATTAATGAATAGCCAGTTATCTCTATTGCCCATTGTTTACAGTGGTTCTGGCAGTCAGTGTTAATGATAGGGGCCAATAAGTATTTACCTGATCAATATTTCAAATAAGAAATAATTACACCAAGAACATTTATCATTTTGTTAAACCAGAATTTGTATAATGTAAAAAAGGGAATTATTTGTTTTGATAAAAGATGTACAATTAGATATACATATAAACCAGAATTTGTATAATGTAAAAAAGGGAATTATTTGTTTTCTGGTTTAACAAAATGATAAATGTTCTAGGTGTAATTATTTCTTATTTATATATATATATACAAACAATTTGACCTGGACCCTGATCTATATGCAGAATACATAATGAGAGAGAATAAAACTCCGCCGGTAAATCGTGAAGTCTATTCTCGCTGAAATTACGAGACAGCGATAACCCGTGCATATACCATGGTATAAGAAAACAGAACAGATCCTGATCAGGTGGCTCCTGGAACAGAAGTTTAATCTAGGTCTACTCTGTTTGCTAATCCGTGATATGAAGAAACTGGTTGAGTATGAAGCGGTTAATTATGAAAAAGTAAAGTATAACCCTTTGAATTCTGAATATTCAAAACGGAATCGTTCCTAGATGACAAACTGTATATACCAAGATAAGAGGGCTCCTTGCGGAGCCATTTGAGCAGGGTCTGCTCTGTTTGTCATTCAAAGTCATCTCACAAACTACAACCCTTCACACTGAATGAATTACGTAGTTATAGAGCAGCCCTCTGAGCAGGGTCTGTACTGTTATCATTCAAAGTCCCCTCTCAAACTTCAGCCCTTCATACTGTATGGTGTCTATATTAACCCTTCTCTTGCTGAATTTTCAAATACATTTCTCCTTCCTTACCCATGCCCTGTTGTATAATAACATATAGCTTCACTGTGTACAAGTATCTCGCTGTGCAATCACAGCTGTGGAGTGCACTGGTTGCACAATCAACTTGTAAATAGTGCAGACCCTGATGAGATAGCTCCTGCAGGAGCTGTCTCATCTGGGTCTTCACTATTCACAGGAAGGTATATTGACGTGAATAGCCAGCGAAGGTTTAAGTGCATCACTAATGGATCGTTCCACCGTGAATATTCAGAATTCAAATGGTTAAGGTTTACCCTTTCATGCTGAATGGACTATATTGCTTAACAATCGTCCATCATAACATAAACATTCACGAAGGAATGGGTTAAAACCATGCCCTGCAATATATCGATCCTGCTAACTGCGACCTAATTGTCAAACAGCTTGGGTCAAAATGAGTCGCCGAGTAGCCAAGGCCAAAAATTGAGCAGGCGGCATTTTTAACAATGATGTATTTGGTAATTTGATTAGTTTATTTATGTCTTACTTCCATGCATGTTTTACAAATATATACACAGTAAATTTACTATAAATAGCCTGCATAGAATCACTCAATGTTGAGTTATGGCAGAAAAGAAATCTTGACTACAATATAAATTTAACCCTTTATCCTGTTTAATATTCATATAAGAAATAATGACATCATGTATATTAATAAGATGGCCACCACCACCACCACTACTACTTTTCAAACAAATCGTGCAACAGCAATCTTGCTGATCCTGTTATTGATTGTCGACTTACAGATCAGACCATGTTTACAATGTAAGAAATAAAGTATTTATCCATGTTATGGTCTAAGGGAAGCAATTCTTACAAGCTTTTACATTCGGTGCACGGAACGAATACTTTCCTTCACTTCGGGAAATACTTCTCGGACCATGTAACTAGGCGCCGCATCAGGATCCGAACTCCTTGACACTTTGACAGTTTTGTTAAGAAAATAAATTGAACATAAATGTACTTTTAGAATGGAATCAGACGACATATTAGCAGATGGGATTTACTCAGGATGTAGAAGGCTAAATGTGATACAGGTTATCATTAATAATTTATAGATAATACGATATTCATAATGGAACATTGTGTATAATAGATAATTATCCTTCAGGCAATTCTAAACCGAAACTTAGTAACTTGAATCATGTAACAGTATTCTAGCACACATCGCCGCCAACTGCACCAGAACTTTGCTTAAGTGATCATTTATGGAAAATTTCATTGTCGGTCTTTAAGGCGATGGTAGCTTAATGTAGGTCGGAGGTGATGTAGAAAGTTGTCAGAGAGAACATTCGTTCTTCATTTAGCAACCGTCTGTTTTCATAGAGCATATATTTAATTAGTTTTTGTTCGTTTTAAAGAGGATTTATTGTAACTTAATGAATTGTATTATTTAGCCTATTTAATGGATTACATAAGAGATGAAACATCAGAGCTTTCTGTATAATTTTTGTCTAGAATTTAGCTACCGCCTGCAATTAAAATGTGTGTAATGCATGTAATTAACAATGGCGTATAATAATGACATGTAATAGTGACGTGTAATAACGCCGGTGAATTTCAATAATTTATATGAAAGTTTTGGAACCCAGACTTTAACGGCCAAGAATGGGGCGGACTAAGATAACACAAAATGGCAAGCATCATTTGTTTATCTAAACTATCACATTTTATAAATTTAACCCTTCTGAAAGAAATTATGTCAGCTCGATCACTGATCTGCTTATCTTCACTGACTTACCATCCGATCAAACTTCTGAGAAACTATTGATCAGGTGCCTAACAGCTTGGAACCTGATGAGACGCCGAGTTATTCGGCGTTTCATCTGGATCCTGGCTGTTTTCAAAAGCCAGTCAATACGCCCTAAGCCTGGTGAGAGTGGTAATGTTACGTTAGTATCCTTCAGTATAGTTTACTATTCTCTAAAAGCTTTATTA
Organism: Azorinus chamasolen; assembly: GCA_963576725.1. Lineage (NCBI taxonomy): Eukaryota > Metazoa > Mollusca > Bivalvia > Cardiida > Solecurtidae > Azorinus > Azorinus chamasolen. Next base: position 54,407,430 of record OY755252.1, read on the forward strand.
GAGCATCAAACAGGATTTACTGCGATGAAGCGTTCTGCAACAGTTTTCCGTTTGTAGGTTCGACAACAAATACGTCAACTGTTAGTCTAACGGTTGGGAGGGGACAGTGTCAGCTTTGTCGGATAATCACAATTGCTTTAATGACAAATTCATGATATTAAGTTATTCAAACAAATTGGATCCAGATGAGAGGCCGAGTAACTTGGTGTCTTATCTAGATCCAAGCTGTTTGACACTCAGTTAGTAGTTTCTCAAAAGGGACGTGGTCAAACTTGAACATATTCAAATTTGAGCAGACATTATTTTTTACAGTGAGATAAGTGTTAATTATAAATATTTACATTCGCCCTGCAACGTCCTTATATAACCTTATTCTAAAAAGAAAGTTGCATAACCTCATGAACACCGGAAGCACGTCATTCATTTCTTAAATATAAGAAATACAATGGAATATAAATATAAGAAATAAATGACGTGCTCCCGGTGTTCATGGGTTATGCAACGCATAGCTTTACGAGCAAAGATTCACGTGAAGCCCTTCGGGCTTCACTAACTTTGCTCGTAAAGCTATGCGTTGCATAACCTCATGAACACCGGAAGCACGTCATTCATTTCTTAATTATTATACCCAGAGTATACCGCAGGTAGTAAATTATTACCGTATCTTTTCAAAGCTGAATTTGCAGAATGGAATAGTCCAGAAGTATTTAACTGTAGAGTCCACACAGTATAAAAGGTGATTTTGAATGATAATCAGTGCAGACCCTGGTCAGATAGCTCATCTAGGTCCAGATTGCAACTTTCAGGCCTGTGGACGCGGGGAACGAGTTAACTGTCATTTGCAAACAATGTTGACCCGAGTACGAGCGCTCATACGGTACCCCCTTGATCAGGTTCTGCTATGTTTGTCATTCAAAATGACGCAGTAGATGTAAGTTTTTCCTAATGAGTATAGGCGTTGTAGTTGAATATTGTCTGGTCATGTCTGTTTGAATATTTAGCAGAGCAACAGATAGACGAGTGATCACAACGTAGGGTTTGGTGGAGAGATAAAGAAGTTATTTTTTATCGTGTTATTACCGTTCTCTTGCTGAATTTAAAATACATTTCTCCTTCTTTACCCATGCCCTGTTGTATAATAACATATATCTTCACTGTATAACAAGTATTTCGCTATGCAATCACTGCTGTGGAGTGCACTATTGCACAATCAACTTGTTAATAGTGCAGACCCTAATGAGACAGCTCCTGCAGGAGCTGTCTCATCTGGGTCTTCACTATTTACATGTAGGTGTATTGACGTAAATAGCAAGCGAAGGGTTAATTTACGCATCTTATATGGACCAGTCACCTCTTTTTAGCATTCAAAGAATTGACCCGTTGGTGTCAAGTGTCCGACATAGGCAACCAGTATAGACCCAGATCAGATACCTCTTGAAGGAATACTCTGATCAGGATCTACACTGTTTGCTGAACCCAATGTTGTTATCAATGGCTTACACCAACAATTATTGTCTTTGTTATTCCTCCTTAACATGAACTATTGATGGGTCCCAAATCAGATCTAGACGGGTTTTCATTAAATACAATGTGACAAAATTGGTTAGGTGATTATAAACACACAGTCTCGCTGTATGATCTCCACTGGGACTTGATATTTATAGTAAATCTCTATTTCATATCCAACCTATGACCCACTCACCTGTGTGATATAAAACAACTGACCTCTATAAATGTAATGCACATTGCATGGAGCCATTGTTTAAACTGATCGATGCTGGATATTGAACAGTCCCAAGTGAGTCTTAACCCTTGCCCTGATATTCACGACCTGACTCGCATTTGCAAACAGCTTGGATCCAAAGCCGAGCAGCTCGGCATCTCATCAGGATCCAAGACACTTTTCAACAGTTTTTCAAACACTAACAAGTACGAGTCAAAGAGTCAGTAAATTTATATGCAACATATCAGATTTTTGGCAGATTTTTTTTCTCCTCAGAGCGAATAGAGTTTAATTGTTCTATATTGAGAGAGGTTGTGATTGCTGATGATTGCTTCATTCTGTTTGTAACCTTTCAAGTGTCCTGTTCATATAATTCCAATCATATGATATAATTATTATAAATACTATTTGAATGTTTGTTTCAGCCAGGCGACACGTCATCAGGATACTGGCAATACTGAGCATTTTCTTCGCAACTCTTCAATGGGTAATCATCTTTAGAGGAATTGAGGGTGGATTTTTATCTCCTGAAAAATTTGTTTCAACCAAGGACACAAAGATATTAGAATTCAAAGATTCAAAGTTAAACTTGCCCACGAATATTTCTGTTTTCGAGCCGCTTTTGAACCAGACAGACTTTCAAATTCTAATACAAGTTTTCCATGCGGCTACGCTATTGCTTCAACAAAATGGCGTAGAATACTTCCTATTCGCCGGATCGTTGATCGGCGCGTATCGGCATCACAACATGATTCCATGGGATGATGATATGGATATAATGATAAGCTGGAATCAGAAACAGAATATTCGGAAAATATTCCAAAATGGAAGTGTTCACATCGACGGGATAAAATTAATGTTAACCACATTTAACGAAAAATTCTGGAAAATATACAGTCCCAAATCATCATCTGGGATTTTACAAAATGAAAATGGTGATATACTGTACTGGCCTTTTGTAGATGTTTTGTTCTATAAGGAAACTAATCTCTTGATATGGCTGGATGACCCGTTTAGCCCAGAGGTGTGGCTAAGAAGTAAAGTGTTCCCATTAAGTAGGAGACCCTTTGAAGGAACACTGCAACCGGTGCCATGTGATACGGAATATTTCCTTAAGGGGTCGGATAAGATTTGTGAAGCTGGTGACTGGAACCATCGTACGGAGACAAGAAAGGGGCACGGAATAACCGACTGCTGGCGTTTGTTCTCTTATATGCCTTTCGTTTTCCGGGGGACGAGTGAGAGAAATGACGTAACGGAGACACTTGCATTGAATTCAACTGTGTTGGGAACTTTCACGCCTATATCAAGATGTTAACCCATTACCTCATAAGCTATTTTTAGACCCAACCTCTTTGAATGAATCTACCGAAAAGGAGCATTAACTAGTGAAAAGGAATAATTATTTAGAATTTTGTAGTTTGAAACCATTGTGATAAATAGAGCATTTGGTCCTATAGGAGCAAATGCTTTAATGTATCACAATGGTTTCAAAAAGTGACTTTCACAGAAGCGTCAAAAGGCGTCAATGTGCGGGTTAACTCATAGGATAGATATGTAGATAATGATAATATTAATAATAATAATAATAATAATAATAAAATGTATTATCCAAGTAGTTCGGCACATTGGGGTCGAGGGCACCCTCCACAATGCGACTAACTCTTGTATGCAGATTTGAACCATTTTACGGATCTATTATCATATATCTACATACTTATACAGAGAAATATACACATATTAAAACAATTATAAATTCCACTGTTAAGTCAAAACTCGCAAACTATTCTCTCTAGTTAGAGCAAATTGTATTCTTTACAAGTTTTTTGGTTTTGTTTTTTAAAAAAAAATATATAACAAGGGAGGTAATCGAAACAATCTAACAGTTAACCCTCTCCTCCATAAATACGCCTTTCTACGCCTCTGTAAAAGTCACCTGTTGAAACCATTGTGATAAATAGAGCATTTGCTCCTATAGGACCAAATGCTCTATTTATCACAATGGTTTCAAACTACAAAATTCTAAAATTTTCCTTTTCTCTAGTTAATGTTCCTATTCAAAGTGGTTGGATCTAGAAATAGCCTATGAGGTAATGGGTTAAAATATTGATAATGCCGAAGTATACAACAAATTTGTAGATATTATCTATGTCTATATGTATGGATCATAATGAGATGCAGCTTTGTGAAATGTACTGTTAACCCATTACCTCATAGGCTATTTTTAGATCCAATCCATTTACACAAATCTACCGAAAAGGAGCATTAACAAGAGAAAAGGAAAATTTTAGAATTTTGTATTTTGAAACCGTTGTGATAAATAGAGAATTTGCTCCTATAGAAGCAAATGCTCTATTTATCACAATGGTTTCACAAAGTGATTTTACATAGTTGTCAAAAGTCGTCAATATGAGGGAATGGGTTAAACTAACCGTTTAACTCATGGATAAACATATAAGAATTAATGACTTGAGGAATATTAATTAGCTTAATTGTTATACAATAAACCCAATCTAAACCGGAATTTTGATAAAAAAGAACACTTTGGGTCTTTTTAACGCCAACACCCGGTTTAGAGAGCATTTCATATTTCCAGTTTCTTCGGAAGTTTTCTGTGTGACTTTCACCCTGCATTAAGCTGCTACCTGTCGTAGAAGTCGATATTGATATCAATTTGCACATCCGATTTAAAGAGGATTTGCCGCGTACGACTTATTTCATATATAATTAACGTAAACTGGAAATATGAAATACAGTAGAACTTCTCTAAACCGGACCTTCAAATTAGCATCAATTCAAGTCTGTAAGACCGGTGACAGCTTAATGCAGATTGAAAGTCCCAAAGGAGCATTCTGCAGGACTTTCACCATGCATTAAACAGCCACCTGCCTTAAAAGATCTAATGTTTCGAATGAGTACCGTATAAATGTACATTAAGCTTCTTTTTTTTTTAAAAAAATGGAAAATTGTAATTAAAATAATCTATATCAGAAATTCTGTATCATGATCATCAGCTCATTGTAACCGACAGGAAACCCATCGCATGAAAAATGATTACTGATTACGGCTAGCGCAAATTACTTCCCATTTATAGACTTGATACACATGTACTTACATATATGACAACTAATTATAACGATTTTTTTTTATCAATCATGCTTTGAAACCTTTTTCATTTGATGTCAATTTAGTTTTCTGTTTCTGGAATACCAAGTACATGTATAAACAAATACATATGCTTTTACTCCATGAATATGTCTTTCTGTGCCTTCGTATCCCAGATCATACGGCTCCACTAGGATAGGGTCTGCTCTGTTAGCTTATGGTATAATATAGATATGATTCTACATTTTCTGTTATGACCAAAAGTACACGTGTTCATGTAATATTATAAGACATATCTTAATTGACATTCTTGACGTCATTATTTCTTACACGAATATTCATGAAGTTAAGGCTTCAAACTACATGTACATGTATATCAAATCTTCAAAACCATCTAAACGAAAACTTATGCATTGCTTGCAATTATCACTAGCATCCAGTTCCATGAGAAACTTCCCATCGGCAGAACATGCTAGCCATACCAATTCTAAATTTACAGTTTTATTGTTCCATTCTTTGCAACAACAGATCAGCACAGAAAGTGCAAACAGTTTGGATTCTGATGAGATGCCGTGTTTTTTTGCATCTCAAAGGATCTCAGTAGCTGGCAAGTGTAACTACACTTCCGCATGTAGTTGGTCCCTTCAAGGTGAAAGATGTTCTTGAATTCAGCATTTTTGACTTGGAATTGTTGTTTTCCATTGAGATTTGGACCTTTACTCGTGCAACGTCATGGGTTAAAGTCGTGTAGAGTAAATGTAACAGCAAAAAAATTGGCGTGACCACTGACAACGCTTCCGGTTTTGCCATATTCTCCGGAGAAAAGTATTTTTTATTACAAAAAGTCGTGTAAGAATCGAAATAACAAAATCGGAGCTGTGCATTATCGCGCATTAGATCACAGTTAATCTTTGAGATGTGATTCCACATCGCAACTCCGATGATCTAATGGGCGATAATACACAGCTACTAATTTGTTATTTCTTAAATAACAAAGGTTGTCACCAGTATATGTTTCCGTTCTAGGAAAAACTCGCATGGAAAATAGATAGGTTCAAAATATGAACGACTTTACCTTATACACTAAGGGAGATAACACTTTACTCAATGAATATTCATATATGAACTAATGACATCCTGAATAGTGATTACCTTTTTTACAACGGCACATGAACATGTGAAGTTTTGGTCATGGTTCAAATATAGGTTAGACTGCATTAAGACAGGTCTTCATGAAATAGACCGGGCGGAGCGACAGCGAAGCCCGTCTATTTCATGAAGACTTGTCTCTTGCAGTCTAACCGATTTAAACCGCCCTCTAAATCCAAATAAGGCATATTGTTTCTAAATCTACGTCACTGTCTTTACTTCTGCTATTTGGCGCAAAATGTCTGACCACGGCGAAATTTTGGGAAATTTCTGTTTGGATGATTTAAACCATCCATTAAATCCAAATAAGGGACACTCTTTACAAAACCACGCCACTGTGTTCATCACTATGTCAGTAGATTTGTTGATTTGTTAATAAAAATGCGGTTTAAATACAATCAGCTTTATTATTCTGTAAACAAAGACAGCTGACAACTCCTGTAGGCACTAAATGAAAATGCCGATATTACCAGGTAAAGAGATAATGTTCCTTAGTGTTCGCTTAACCATTTACTCCATTAATGCTCATCTTAGAAATGATTACGTCATGAATATTAATTAGCTTAATCTTTAAAATGGCATATTAAAACGTGAATGTTTACCAGCGCAGAAACTGTAGAATCAGATTTATATTATTCAATAAGCAAACAGAGCAGACCCTGATTAGGCGGCTCCTATACACTATTTGCAAACGACATATTTGTGGAGTAAAGGGTTAATAATAAAGTAAACAATGCTGATGTCGATTTGAACCGCCCACTAGATCCAAATAAGGGATATTGTTTCCAAATTTACGTCACTGTGTACATCACTACGTCACGGTTGCTAGTGCTGTCCACGTGCTGGGTCAATGTTTTCAGCTGTCAGAAACGATAGTCAACCAATCAAATTTTCTTCTCGAGAAGACTGGATTATTGCCGCCAAAATGAATTTGGCGGCAATAATCCGGTCTTCACGAAAAAGGAAACACTGAATAACCAACTCTGATTGGCCAACGACACAGAGATTTCAAAAACTGCAGTTTAAACTTCAGAATTAAATTACATCTATATTATTTCATTAGCAAACAGAGTAGACCCTAATCAGGTGATTCCTATGGAAGTTTTATGTATATGCATAATAATTCACCACATCATCAGCGGTGTGACAGTTCCGAAATAAGAACCGCAAATTTCACGCCACCCATTTTTCACACGTGTGAAATTTGCGGCCCCAATTTTCACATAATTTGTGAAAATTGCGTTTTGCTCCTATACCCCCCCCCCCCCCCCCCCTTCAAAGCCCGACGCATTTTTCACGTATATGAAAAATGCACCGAGACGATGTGCTAAATTATTCACTTCAAAACACGCGACCCATTTTTCACACGTGAGAATATATTGAAGTTGACAAATTTCTTTCAATTTTTTTTTGACCTTATGACCTTCTCCTTGACCTTTGACTTACTATTTTAAAAACTTATTTTGACTGATGAGGAGAAGGACCATTATAATTTGCGTATATGATTTTCGATACACTCCATTTGTAGGAATACAAAATATTTGACCTGCTGACCTCTGAATTGATCTTATGCATACTTAATGAAAAACCTTACCACTGGCTATCACTTCTGAATCATCGAAAATGGGGCTTTCAAACTTTGCATGTATCTTCCTTGTTTCAAGACCTTTTTACGGTATGTAGCGTACATCGTGCGTATATCTATCGTGCGTTCATCGTATAACATGTGTATATCGTTCGTGCGAATATGTTGTACATCTCACGGTTAATATAATGGTTACTATTTTCATTTTATGGGATATTTGATTAATACTTTTTGTACTATGTGTATCATCTAAGGAAAAAAAGTGTTGTTCTTTATCTAGGTAATAGTAACGTAAGAAACCGTTCATTTCGTATTGTTTAGTGTGCGTATATGTATCATACGTGAATAATATATCATGCATGATCTATCGTAGATCGTGACAACACATATGCTAACATATTTTGTATCGGACTTGACACACCATCTTTCGGCAATAATTTGAGAGCGAAGGAAAAATTCTTTCTCCGACTCTGCGCTATGTTTCCAGATCACAACTTTGTTTGAAAAGAGATCAACGCAGAAATTTAAACCGAAAGTAGTTTAGTTTAGAATTTTCAGCAAATATAGGAAAAACATTGAAGAAAAATTCCCGCATTGAATTGTTTTGATAATCCTTATATCATTTCGGCTCCTGTAGCGTAATAAGGCATATTGGCGTTTTTGCGTTTCATAACTTGAGCATATATGAAGCAAATTGTTTGAATAGTTAGAGTTATAATGACTGCAGGCCAGTCTGTAAGGTGGGCCAGTATGATGATCGTAGGTATATGCATGTAAATGGGCGTTTGGTCAGCAGCCAAAATTAGCTCAGACACGGGTTTTTTTCGGCCCTGAAAAAACGCACGCTACCTCTGCTACCTCTATTCGTGTTATGGCTGCTATGGTGCACCGTACATTTGCAGCATCAAAGCAATCGTAGTATTTATAGGATCTAATGTCAATAGACAGGACACACACAAAATTGGCGCCAAAAGGTTTAAAAAAGGGCCATAAATTGGCCTCTCTTTTTTCGCACAGTACATCATGAACTTTTGTGACCTTCTTTAAATAGACGCGTACTGCCTATCTGGTTGTGCTTATCTGGCACCGAAACAAGTACACAAGCAACGTTGTTTAAAGCTGTCACCCTCACGCACTACCAGTTAACTGGCTTTAGTCTGACAGTACAATGAGAGTTTACTAAAAGTAATTAGACACATCACTGAGAGTGTACTGACAGTAACCTTACAATCCAATGATGGAAAATATTATATATATTACAGTGTTTTATTATTTTGTTTTATTAATTTATTTTGAATTAATCGATTAATCAATACCTTGTTTATTGTGATATTATCATTAATAATAATAATAATAATAATAATAATAATAATAATAATAATAATAATAATAATAATAATAATGATAATAATAATAATGATAATAGATAATAATAATAATAATGATAATAATAATAATAATAATAATAATAATAATAATAATAATAATATAATTATTTATTCATTTATTTATTTCGCCACATCACAGCATTACAAAAAATATTATCTTCACGAATTCATTAGTAAGACAGATTACTAAAAGCTACTCTACCGTAGACTGTCAGTTTACTCTAATTTAACCTTATTTTCATTTCGGTATACTCTCAATGCGCTGTCATTTTACTCTCAGTTTATTCTCAGTGCCCTGTCAAATTTTATATATGTATACATGTATTTACAAAACATTCTTATCATCTACGTCTGTTTTAAATAAGGTAATTGGATAATTCCTTAAATTATAATTTCTGTCACATATACTAAAGTACAGTCGACACTCATAAGCTTGAACTCTTTGCGAACATCACTACAAGACTTTAAAGAACTCCGTGATAAATGATTTTTATACACACAATACCCGGGTACCACGTTACGTTTTAAAATTTCTTTTTGGTCAAAGACACATTCTTTATTTCCATTGTTGAAAATGAAAACATAATCCAAAGCAATTTATATACAGACCAGACGCTGAGTCGCTCTGCATCTGGTCTGGATCAGAATTGCTTGCAATTAAAAAAAACAGCTCAAATGGCAGGGACTTAAAGTGGATTTCGGCATAAGCAGAAGTTCTACTTAACCGAATTCGAGATAACGAGAGTCGACTCATGGGGCAATACTGTCATAAACATAATTCAGGGACAAAGCTACCCTATCCGATATTTATTCAATGTCCTGATGGCTGTTAAAGATCTCTAGTGCGTAAGCATGTCAACAATAGCTAAACCATCTATTGACATATCTGTGAAAAATGCGTTGGTATTAGTAGGTCTTCAGAAAATGGGGTTAAAGGGGTGCCGAAATTTTCACAGCACGGTTTTGTGACAAATGGGGCCGCATTTTTTACACGTGTGAAAAATGGGGCCGCAAATTTCACCCGTGTGAAAAATGCGTCAAGCAATTTTTTACACGTGTGAAAAATGAATGGCGTGAAATTTGCGGTTCAACATAGCCAAATGTCAATATGCATAGCTTTACAGTATATACAATTAACAAAGCCGTATTCCACATGTATACTATTAGTGTATATTATTCCTCCACCATGTACATGTTTATTATAACGTCCAGCATCAAAATGTGTTAAGATATAGAGAATTTATTTTCCCTATCGATATGATAAGTTTAATATATTTTCAGGTACACAGATTTTGTTTATTTTTGTAAGATTTAGATACATTGCTGTCTCATATACAATTACTCATACAATTAATTGTATCGTGCAACAAGAAACATGTCGATGTTTACGTTACTAATATAGTGTTTGAACCTTTGAATAATATCCTTAACATGCCTGTAACGTAGAAACACTTAATTGTGTGAAAACAGCCTGGATCTATATCAGAAGCCGAGTAGCTCGGCGTCTGATCTTGATCTAAGTTGTTCGACAACCAGATTGTACTATTTCTGCAAAAACAAGTTTAGTAAGTATGAAGAAAAAATGCGCAGACGACAAAACTGGCAGACGGAACTCTTGCAGACGACAGTTGTCAGTTGTCCCAAGGATTGAGGTATATGACAATCAATAGAGACTATATATTTATTTTAGCCATACATATACATGTAAAGCAAATAAGTAAACCAAATACCATAGGGCTAAATGTATAGTTTATTTATATCAATACAGAATACATTAATAATACTACAGAATACATGAGTAACACTACAGAATACCTTAGTAACAATACAGAATGTATGACTAACACTACAGAATACATGGGTAACACTACAGAATACATAAGTAACAATACAGAATGTGTGAGTAACACTACAGAATACATGGGTAACACTACAGAATACATGGGTAACACTACAGAATACATGGGTAACACTACAGAATACATGAGTAACAATACAGAATGTATGAGTAACACTACAGAATACATGGTTAACAATACAGAACACATGGAAAACAATACAGAATACATGGGTAACACTACAGAATACCTTAGTAACAATACAGAATGTATGACTAACACTACAGAATACATGGGTAACACTACAGAATACATGAGTAACAACACAGAATGTATGACTAACACTACAGAATACATGGGTAACACTACAGAATAATTGAGTAACAATACAGAATGTATGAGTTACACTACCGAATACATTGGTAACAATACAGAATACATGGAAAACACTACAGAATACATGGGTAACACTACAGAATACATGAGTAACATTACAGAATACATGAGTAACACTACAGAATACATCGGTAACAATACAGAATACATGGGTAAACAATACTAAATACATGGGTAAACAATACAGAATACATGGGTAACCATACAGAACACATGAGTAACAATACAGAATACATGGGTAACAATACAGAATACATGAGTAACAATACAGAATACATGAGTAACAATACATGATACATGAGTAACAATACAGAATACACGAGTAACACTACAGAATGTATGGGTTACAATACAGAATGCATGAGTAACAATACAGAACATATGGGTAACAATACATGATACATGAGTAACAATACAGAATACATGAGTAACACTACAGAATGTATGGGTTACAATACAAAATGCATGAGTAACAATACAGAATATATGGGTAACAATACAGAATACATGGGTAACAATACAGTACACATAGGTGACACTACACAGAGTACACGAGTAACAAAACTAAATACATGAGAAGGAATACAGAATACATGTGTAACAATACAGGATATATGAGTTACAATACAGAATACATGAGTCGCAATACAGACTAAACAATTAAGAAATGAATGACGTGAGTCCGGTGTTCATGAGGTTATGCAACGCATAGCTTTACGAGCAAAGTTAGTGAAGCCCGAAGGGCTTCACGTGAATCTTTGCTCGTAAAGCTATGCGTTGCATATCTCATGAACACCGGGAGCACGTCATTTATTCCTTATTTTTATATTCCATTGTATTTCTTATATTTCAACGGATTTTTTTTTAATGAACGTTCATGGGATAATGCAACTTTCTGTTTAGAATAAGGTTATATAAGGACGTTGCAGGGCGAATGTAAATATTATAATATGCATACATTGCATGAATGGCAATACATACTATACGATTATCATAGGCATTCATGCATACGGGTACTAATACAGAATGCACGAGTAACAATACAGAATATTCAACTATCACAGACATAATTTGCATGAGCAACAATACAGCTGGCATACGTTTTAATACAAAATATACAATTGTCATAGCCATTCATGTATATGAGTACCAATGCGGAATTCATATGAGTACCAATACAGAATGCATGAGAAACAAAACAGAATATTCGACTATCACAGGCATGTTTTCCATGAGTAACAATACAGCTTGCATAAGTATTAATACAGGATACATGTATACAATTGTCATTTGCATACATGTGTATGAGTATCAATACAGATTGCGTTGTTAACAATACAGAATATACAAATACCTGAGGCATAATGTATATGAGTATCAATACAGGTTACGTTGGTAACAATACAGAATATACAACTACCGAGGCACACATGCATATGCGTATCAATACAGAATGCATGGGTAACAAAACAGAATATACAACTACCTGAGGCATACATTTATATGAGTATCAATACAGAATGCATAAGTACCAATACATAATGCATAAGTAACAATGCAAATTATACAGCTATCACAGGCATAATTTGCATGAGTAAAAATACAGAATATACAACTGTCGTAACTATGCATATACTGAAGCAATACGACCTACCCGATTATTTCAATGCCTGGACTGCTTTAAATGTTGCCGGTCCTGTTTATTGCGCAGTGAACGGTAACAGCACGTAGCTCGACGTTTATTTTATAGCACCCAGTACAACTGAGTTTACCGGGCTTTTGGACCTGTGTCAGGGGAAAAATGTTGGAGTTTTGCTAATTGTTTAACATACTTTGTTCATTCATTTTATTATGCATGACACTTGTATAGCACTTTGACTTCTTCGAAACATTGAAAGAAACGGCATAGTTTGGCGGAAATACGTCGATGTTATCGGACGACATGTAAGTTATATGGTAAAGACATGTGAACTGAATTAACGCTTATCATGCTGAAAACCTGTCTGCCAAAACTTTGATACATGTATGTTTCATTTTGTACTTACCTCTGATTTGTATAAGCTTTTGAGAATTTGTTGACCGAGTCTTAAACAGCTTGGATCCTGATGATGCGCCTATTTGCTCTGTGTCTCATCTGGATCCAGGCTGTTTGTAAATAGGGGTCAGATATCGCAAATCATGATAAGGGTTATATCAAAATTAAAGTAATGATGCAATTTTTTACAAGCATTTGTTGTCTTGTTAACGGTAATTCGTCGGCATTGTTTAGTAATCAATGCAAAATCACTTAATCCTTTCAGCCTGGAACATACATTTACATTCATTTGCAAACAGTGTAGACCTAGATCAGAGGGTTCCCACAGGAGCCCACTAATCAGGGTCTGTTTTCTGTGTTATACAAATTCCTCTAGCAAGTATAATCCTTTCAGACTGCATGGGCACTATAGATAAACACTGGTGGGCCATTCCAGTCCGGTGGGCCATTCAACGAAATAGTTAATGATATGATCTAGGGGTATTTTGTTGACAGAAATTGGTTGTCTGTGGTGACAGTATCATGCCAGTGAAATATACCGTGATTTATCTTATAAGGTTATGGAAACCTATCTAGACCCCTACGACAATATCCTGGGATGTTATTTTAATGACTTTCAATTTTATAAAGGCACATACATTTCATTTATATCGCGATGTCCAACTGTTTATCTGTGCATGGAACGCATTGCATTGTTTCTTGCACAGAAGAACACGTTGGTGGAACCATCGATCTGCAGTAAGAACATGCGGGTAGAATCACCGATCTGCAGTAAGAACATGAGGGTAGAACCACCAATTTACCGTAAAACATGCGGGTAGAACCACCAATCTACCGTAAAACATGCGGGTAGAACCACCGATCTACTGTAAGAACATGCGGGTAGAAGAACCGATCTACATGTACCTTAACCCATTTGCTTCTTCCATGTTATATTGGATCAGACCATTTTTATCTAAGGGGTGTCTGGTCTAAATTTTCATTTTTATTTTGTTTTATATTGAAATTCCTATCAGCAAACATTGTAGACTCTGATCAGACGCCGCATCATGCGGCGTCTGATCAGAGTCTACACTGTTTGTCTACGTCCCATATATGGGATCGTGGGAGTAAATGGGTTAAGTCAGCTAACACATAGAATATTCTTGAAGTTGTAATATCAATGTACATTGACATTACAACTTCAAAAATAATATTAAACATTTGCATTGTACCGTGTTATCATCAACATGGGATTTTCTCTTGGATGCCTCATAATTTGACATCATTTACAATCTTCTTAAAAAGTAATGTTTTGATATAAATTTCAGCATATCTCTTGAACACCTTAGAAATATGACCCCAAGGATAATCTAATCCCAAAGTAAAATGTTCCCTTATATGTAACGTTTGGATACAAATCTAAGCATTTTTCTTGAAGACCTCAGACATATGACTACAAAGGCAATCCCATAATAAATAATTTCTTAACAAATAAACAACGTTTTAATACAAATAAGAGTATAAGCATTTCTCTTGAAGACCACCTCAGAAAAATGACTTTAAGGATAATCTCATAGTAAATATTTCTTTAATTAATAACTAACGTTTTCATGCAGATATAAGCATTTCTCTTGAAGACCTCACATATTTTACTTCAAGGACAATCTTATAGTAAACATTTTCTTACTAATTAGATAACGCATTGATACATACGCTCGTATATAAGATTTCTCTTGAAGACCCCAGACATATAACAACAAGAGCAATGTTATAGTAAACCTTTCCTAAATAAATAAATAAATAATGGTTTATATGAATATAGAAATATGTCCACAAGGGCAATTCTATAGTACACATTCCTTAATAAATAAATAACGTTCTGATACAAATATAAGCATTTCTCTTGAAGACCTTATAGATAAAACTTCAAGGACAATCTGATAATAAACATTTCCTTAATAAATAAATAATGGCTTGATACTGATTATGATATAAGCATTTCTCTTGAAGACTTCAATAACAATCACATATAAACACTTCCTTAATAAAAAGATAACGTTCTGATACAAATATAAGCATTTCACTTAAATACCTCAGAAATATGACTTCAAGCATAGTCGTAGTTAAGATTTCCTTATTAAATAAAAACCATTTTGATACAAAATAAGCATTTCTCTTGAAAACCTCGGAAAAATTATTTCAAGGTCAATCTCATTGTAAATATTTCATTCATAAATATTTTTATATGAATTAAGCATTATCATTGGCTGCATAAATAAGTATATTTTATCATGTCAGAAACTGTAAACTTTGATGTATATTATATCATAAGCAAACAGAGCGGACTGACCCCATAGGAGCTGTCTGCTCTTGTTTGTCTCTGTTTTTAAATGCGCCATAAGGTGTTATTGAATAAAGCCTCGTTATACATGTAAATGTAAATATTTCTCCTGAAGACAATCACATAGGGACAGTCTTACAACTAACCGTTCTATAACAACTTTATAGTTTAACAGTAATGTGAGTATCTATCGATATCATCACTTCAAAGGTGCTTGCATTAGGCCTAACATTACAATAGAATAATGACTTTAACCCATTTGCTCCCAGTAGATTCTTCCATGCTTAAATACTGGATTAGTCTATCTTTTTATCTAAGGGATGTCTGGTCTAAATTTTCATTTTTGTTTTGTTTTTTTATATTGAATTTCCTATCAGCAAACAGTGTAGACTCTGATCAGACGCCGCATCATGCGGCGTCGGATCAGAGTCTACACTGTTTGCCTACGTCCCATATATGGGACCATGGGAGCATATTGCTTAAACAACATAAATGAGAGAATTTCTCTTAAATAATACACCACGCAAGGACTATTTAACAAACAAGTTACAGTTATAAAATATATATTTTAACAGTGGTGTAAGCAACTATACATCTAACTTCAATGACACGTTGAAAATTAACTTTCTAAGTAAAGATTGCCGTTTCTTCTCTAGTCCTAAGAAGTCATATTTAAAGACGATCTTATACTTAATGTAATGACGTCTTTGAAAACTCAGTCATACACCTGTAAGGACAATCGTACACTTCACAATAGTGTTTATGTATAAATAGTACATGTACTTATACATTTCATCTACAGAACATTAGAAAAATGTACGTACTCAAATACTAAAATCTTCCTCCTGAGACGATTCTAAAGAGCGGTCCAACATAGGGTAATAAAGCAGTTATTCTTGAAAATGTATTGATTTAAATATTTTATCTGGACCTCTATATTACATTTATAAGTTAGCATTTCACTTGAAGATCGTTGAACAACTTCAGGGACAATCTCACCATTTAAAAGGGACTACATTGATTTGAAGCATTTTAATAGTACCTAAGGGGTACGACTAAACTACTTCTCACCTTCATTACAAACTCATACTTTGATATTAGTATAAACACTTTATTGATGTAATATATGACCTGAAGATGATGTTAAATGAAAGATAGTAAACGAAAAACGTTTAAGCCAAATTATATATACAGTGAAACCCCGCTAATGCGACCACTTAACAAACAGCCACTGATGTCGTCTAAAGCAGGTGGTTGCTTAATGCAGGACGGAAGTTATGCAGAAAGCTCCTACAGGAGCTTTCTGCATAGCTTTCGTCCTGCATTAAGCTACCACCTGCCTCAGCCACCCAGAATTGTGCCCCTTTTTGGTGGTCGCATTAGCGGGGTTTTACTGTAATTGACAGCTTTTCAGAAAAAACTAAAATGCAGTCCTACAGGGAGCACCACCCACAAATAGGACACGTTTCCAAATCCATTCTCAGCTCACCAAAGGAACATTTCCGCAGTGTTTTGACACATTAACACCTTCATCACATTTGACAGGTACAGTGCTCCCTCTCTACAACGACACCCTTTGGGTTACGCATATTGTATGTGTTGTTCAGAGGGAGTTGTTATAGGGAGGGAAAATCAAACATAATAGCTTGTTTGCAGATCCCAAGATAAGGTGTATTTCGAGAACTAAAACCGTTATGCCTCTATCAAACCCTATATCGCGACCACTCTTTAGAATCGTCACAAAGTGACGATTCTAAAGAGTGGTCACAACATAGGGTTTGATGGAGGCATAAAGAACATACGATGAAAAAAGGTTGTTTATGGAGCCTTGTTGTTTCGGAAACAATGGCATGCGTTGTTGTAAGGAGGGAATCGTTATTGAGAGGGTCGTTGTAGGGAGGGAGCACTGTACTATCAACCCGTTATCTCATGAATATTCGTGTAAGAATTAGTGAATCCATGAACAATAATTACCTGATTCTTTACAATGATACATCACATCATGTTATTTTTATTTTTACCATGAGAAAAGAGTAGAATAAGATCTTATTTTTGTATAAGCAGACATATTTCTTCGTAGACAACCATTGGTGACGAAGAGGGAACCATTTCAACATCATAAAATTGGAATAGAAGTCGGGCAGAAAACTGCGCGCTCACATACATTTACAAAAACTGACCGTCAATAGCATAGAGGTCGGGCAGAAGAATTACGTACTCGTAAATACTTACAAAACTGACCGTTAATAGTGTAGAAGTTAGCAGAAGAATTGTGCGCTCACATATATTTACAAAACTGACCGTTAATAGTGTAGGAGTTACGCAGAAGAATTGCGCGCTCACATATATTTACAAAACTGACCGTTAATAGAGTAGAAGTTACGCAGAAGAATTGCGCGCTCACATATATTTACAAAACTGACCGTTAATAGTGTAGAAGTTACGCAGAAGAATTGCGCGCTCACATAAATTTACAAAACTGACCTTTAAAAGTGTAGAAGTTACGCAGAAGAATTGCGCACTCACATTTATTTACAAAACTGACCGTTCATAGTATAGAAGTCAGGCAGAAAAATTGTACGCTCACATATATTTACAAAAACTAACCGTTGTCTGTTTTTCACCAACAGTATATTAACCCTTAGCCTGCTATTAAAATGAGGTCTGCTTAAGCTCCGATCTGTTGTCTTTGTCACTTGATTTTCATTAGTTCAAGCTTGTGACATACAATTGACAGAGTGTCAAAGAGCTTGGATCCAGGAGGTGAGACGCCGTCTCACCCGGCTTCTCATCTGGATCCAATCTGTTTGCAAATACGGGTCAGGGCGCCCTAAGCATGATAAGGGTTAACAGCGTCGTAAACCAAACTCAATAAATATCAGCTGACGAAATTGTTTCGCCATACGTGACCTGATCTAATCTTAATTCAGTTACACTCTTTCACGTCAACATTTTTTTAAAGAAATACTATTAACGAATTTAACCAGTTTCGCCAGCGAGTCGCCAGCAAGCCACAAACGGGACAAGTTGCAATTAGCGGGCGAGTCCAGACAGGTTAAACCAGGTAAAATGCCGAGTTACTCGGCATGTTATCAGGAGTCTGTTAGACACACCACTAAGGCAAGACATGGAGGAAATGTCCACTTTTAAATATCAAGCACTTAGCACTATATGTAGACGAAAAATGTTTGGTGTTAAAAAACATTAAATAATGCACACTTATTTTGCCTTATTACTGAGTGCATCATATATAATAATTCAAACATTTACTCCACAAATAAACCCTTTAACATCATTGCAAAGAGAGCAGATCCAGATCAGATGGCTCCTGTAGTAGCCGTCTGATCAGGGTCGGTTCTATTTGCTTATGAAATGATTCAAATCAGATTATTCAGTTAATGCCATGATGAAACAAATTCTTATATTTATTATACTTATAATATTTATATAATTATTAGCGTTATACAACTTTCAATCAATTAAATTCCATATTGTGTCTTTATAAATATTCACGAAGTTAAGGTTAACCCTTCGTTTGCTATTCACGTCAATATACCTACCTGTAAATAGTGTTTAAACTTACTTCTTTATCGAACGTACATCACTACTACTAAAATATGCTTTCAGTGTCTAACCATCATATATAAAGAGGGAAAAACAGTTAACTATGAACAACTTTAAAGACAATGTGATTTCAAAAGTGAGTTTTTGAATTTGACATATCTCGCAAAGACGTTTTATCATCATCTATGATGATATGTATGGGCATGCATCATACTATTTACACAATTATCAGCACCACTCCATTCTATTAATGAAAATATTACATATCTCTTACCGATTGTATTCCGAGCACATGCCATTGATAACATATCACCATGGGAAATGCATGTATTGATCAACAGCAGTCTGCATAATCGAGCATGGAATATTATATTGAATCAGTGAAAGTAAATACACGAACAATACAAAAAGAGACATACAAAGACATAACAAACTTAAGAGGAAGATTTAATTACCGCGTTGAAACGGTCAGTGACAAGTAGCACTGAGTGTTTAACCAGTTTAAGGGTGCCAAACGTCAAACTTATTCCACCCCACCCTTTAGACGAACAGTGTAAATAAACGTTTCTCCTCTCCGATTAATCTACAATACAGTGGTAAATCCAAATGAAACAATTGAAACAAACTGGATCGACAAACTGGTGTACTCAATGATTGAGCTGTAAACAGAGTAACTGTAGACACGTAATAAAGGGTACACCACAAACGATACAGTACAAAGATCTGACGCAAGCAATGGTATATAGTAAGCCTATAAAATGTTTAGACACCGATCTTTTAATAGTACGCAGTTTTCGCTCACTTGCTAAACAATCGGATACAAGGACATACATTACAACGGATTTTCACTTAACGACATAAATCTAACGGGACGAATTTGAACACCGCATATGTATTCAGTACAACGAATTGTTCCACGCCGTATTTCGGGAAAAAAGAGATTGATATTATGGTCCCTTGTCCAAGATTTCTAGAAAATTAAAAGCAGCTACCCGTTTAATACTGTTACTTATGTTATGGAGCAGTCGGATAATGGGTTAAATTTATTTGCACTGTTCCCCTGGTTGGATGAAAATAAGATATTTAATAAGATAATAAATATGAGGTTGGACGCGTCCAATTACCACGGTTTTAAATCCCATTGGTAGTTTACCACTGGCCGTTCCAAGGTCTCCTTATCATAGTTGTTTCTTTTTAACATATGGATGTGTTTGTTTTATGTGTCATGATGTGTGTATGTGTATTAATGTGGTCTGTATATGCGAGCACGCACTTCGTTTTGTTGTGACTCGGTGCATTTGGAGTTTCACCACAATCATCACCGTGCGCTGCATGATATATTCAGTGTCTCAGTGCCCAACATTCCATACCATCCAATCCAGCCAATATGATACATTTTAGTTTTATTACGTAGTATCTTGTCTTATATTATGCGTGTAAGTTGTGGCGATATGTCTTGTGTGATTGATGACTTTGATTGTTTGAGTTTGCTTTAATGGCGCTGCGACACAAAATGCATCAATGGCGTGTTTGATGATATGCAAGAACAGAACAGTTCTTCGAAGGCTGTGTGTATATGACAGGTTTATTTGTTGATCTTGGTTGCTATGGACTTTCGCATGACATCTCCTGCTTGACTTCTGTTCTATATTTGATAAATAAATAGTATCATGTTGGAGATATTATTCAAGTGTTTGTCATTTTCGCTTTTTATTAAACTTTTTCATTTACTTGCACCGTCATATACACATCCGTCTTGAGTGAGCATATACATACATGGTACATTTCATCTTAACGACAGTTTCAATACAACGATAGTTTTACCGGTTGTATCGCGAGTTGAATGTACAGTCTATCTGAGTACATCAAAATTCGGCAATATCGATTGCATATGTAAATGGATACAGTTAAATATGTGACTATAAGTCTAACATAATCACGACTTGTAAAAGAGCAGCATTTGTAGTAAAGCCAGGCTCGATAGCTAGACCGATTGTTGCATGATTAGAGTCGATGTATTGCCGAAAGTGGACAATACTTTATTCTAAAGTGATATCCGCTTCGTGTATAAGACTCTTTAATATGTTTAAATTGAATTACAGGGACTCAATCAGCTTTGAATCCGACCGATGGTATTTTACTACTATCGTTAAAACTGCCAGCATAGGTGTTAACACGTTCAACCCGGGACATGCATGTACTGGCCGTTGCAATTAGTGTTGACCCAAATCAGAGGGCTCTTAGAGAGAAGCCCTCTGATCAGACTATGCACTGTTTGTTATTCACATTCATCTAACAAAAGTACAAAAATGAGTCATGCAGGAAACACCACATACAGAACAAATAGCTGTGCGAAAAACAACACAAGGAAACAGCAAATGAACATAACTATAAAAGCATCAAAAGACGCACAAAGACAAAACAAACATACAATAGGGGGGAGATAGAAGTACCACCTTGGAACGGTCAGTGACAAAATGAACTCTATAGTTAAACATTAATGGATTATTCCACTCTGATAATTCAGCGATGTATAGGTTAATTCACAGTTATGTCTAAGAAATCTCCAGATACATTTGGCCTACTGTATGTGACATTCGCTTGGAAGCATGGTATAAACAATATTTATTGCCTTTTTACTCGCATGAGAACATCGACCCTCCGAACAAATATACGTTTAACTTCTTGCTTTTACATTGGCCGTGATCAATTCATAATACTGATCAGTCTAGTTTTCTAATTATCAATCTTATCTTTTAGTTTTCCAGATGCTGCCCTTAACCGATGAACCACCATCGACTTTGTAATTTTTGTCCATGAATAAGGTACATTGATTTTATAACTTTCGTCATAAAGAAGCCTGTTATGATTGGCAAAGAACCACTTCCACATGTAGGAATCTTCTGACAAATCATCACTAATGTGCCAGTTGTCTGGAGTCGATTTCTTAAGACTAAATCTCAAGACGCTTTTGGAACGACCAACTAAAGGGCAAGTGTTAAATGCAATTCGATTTGTTCCCTTTTCAGACACAACAGGTCGGTGACCCGAAGCTTGATGGTGTCCCGTATGATTTTGTGTAGAATGTATACATATCTCATTGCATGACGGACACCTTTCGAAACATCCCAAACCTTCTTGAAAGGTTTTAGCGATATCTTGTTTAATAGCATCCTTCTTTGATTCAATTTCGTGTAATAGATTCTCATTGCCTTTTAATCTTGCTTTATCAACTTGCTGCAGCATTCTTTCTTGTACATTATTTGCCTGAAGACCTTTGCTTTGCAGTACTTTAATAAAATCCTGGTTCACATTTACGTTGGCCTTTTGGAAGAGTCTGGAAATTAACTGATCTACACTTTCAGATTTTGTACATGGTAGTCTTAAACATGCCATTAAGTTTTTTGTTTCATTGTCAAAGTCAATCACTGCATCTCTTTTCACTAGTTCGATATTGATATCGTTTGCTAGCATCTTAATTAATGCTGTTTCAGGGTCATATATATATTGAACTATCAATGACTCGTCATCATTTAGTACAGTTTTGCATAGAAGGTAATTCAGACATTCGAGTTTCGAACATAAGCGGAAGGACTCTGAGTTCGATAAATAGTTTGGAAGATATTTTATCGCCTTTTCCACTATTTTATCAATTACAAATTCGACAGAACGGTCTGCGCAGTATGTTTCTGTTTGGTTTGTTTCTTCTTGCATAACTGCCAGTACACAGCGCTGTCTATGACAAATGCCGGAATCTTCTTCTGCCTTCATTTCTTTGATACTTACATCTGACAAAAATCTAATAATGTGATCGGAAACAAAGATGCAGATGTCGACTTTAAAGTCCTTCGTGAATTTCGTTTTGTTCCTTTCAAGTAACATTTTCATTTCAAGTAAGAGTTTTCTAATGACAGATTTAGTACATGACTTTCTTCTTACAACCAGACTCTGTAATTCCTTTTGTATTGATTCGATCAGTATTTTGGCAATTTTTCCAGCATCAGAAAAGCTTATAGTCTCACCAATACGCTTGATATGACTTTCCTTTATTGAGAAATTTTCAGTGGCAAAATCCATTTCAGCTCGAGGAGAGTTTAGGGCCCTTTCTATTCTATGCTTTTCAGGCTCAAACATTTGCAACAACAACTGCTCTACATCTCTTCTTATGAACGATGTGTCAGGGGACGATGTTGGTTTCCGAGTTTTATTAATCCACTCCAAAGAAATACGACGTGCATATTCATTATCAGATTCGTGTATTTCCTGTTTTCTTTGAGTCTTCATGATGTATCTCAGTTCTGACATTTCCTCAGATTCCGTCTTGCTCACCATCCAGTTCTGATTCAGTAATTTAGCCTTATCAAACTTCTTTTGAAACTGATTCATCGCTTCTAATGTGGCTTCGTGAAGATCAGAATCAAATTGTACTAGTTTCGCTTCTTTCCATTGTTGCATAAAATAGGAATACATGGTGGACGTATCATCAATAAAGCTCAGCAACTTAACCCTGTGATCTTTACCAATACAATTGATATGTTCCCTCAACTTACCAGACATAATTGAGAATGACTCTTGACTAATACCACCCTCTTCAAACTGTCGCTGGACCTCTTCACACCTTTTCATAATTTCAGCTAGCAAGGATCTATGTACTTCGGAGTAAAATTCTTCTAGCTGCAGACTCGTTTGAGTTTCTGCTGTACTTCTGAACCTAAACACAAATTGGTCGACTTTTATTGCATTCCAAAGATTCTTCAAGTGGCAAGCGAATTCTGACATTGTTAAATGTCTCGATTTTGACTCGCAATGGTAGAATATCTTGTCTCTGAAGGTTTCACATTCTTGGCTGTAGCCTATACTGATAGGCCCCATGGGAAGCTCTCCTTCTAAAAGACTAGGAATGTAATGCATATTGTCATTTACATCAAACTCAATAATTTCATCGAAAAGCTTGTGCGGTAAAATACCCTCAATATCACAAGCCTTAGCTGTATGTTCGTTGAGTTTTGTTTCTAGAAGTCTAGCCTGTTCCATAAGTTTTGCCTTATTAGATTTGTCAACATTTTGATGCACAATTATGCACTTAGGCTTTAACCCAGCCATTTCCATCCTCAAAATAGCGTGAACGACAACTGGTAAGTTTTCCTCAAGGTACTTTGCATTTTCACCCATAAGATTTACAATCGTTAAATCTGCTAAGCCTAAAGTAAAAAATGACAATTCATTGTCGAATTTAGTTGATCTCTCTGTGGACAGGTGTGTTGCTCGTAATCCCTCGGTGTCAATGATAATTATATGGTCACTGTTGAACCTTGCTTTGAGTTTTGGCGATACCTTGAGCATTTGCATGAAT
This sequence comes from Azorinus chamasolen, assembly GCA_963576725.1. Lineage (NCBI taxonomy): Eukaryota > Metazoa > Mollusca > Bivalvia > Cardiida > Solecurtidae > Azorinus > Azorinus chamasolen. The sequence continues at coordinate 54,431,889 of OY755252.1, forward strand.
ACACCCTTTGTACATCGTCCAGCACTTACAGAAAACTGAACACCGAACAGCGTATTGAGTAACGTTGACTTGCCAGAACTCTGAATACCAAGCACTGATATAACACACACCCTTCTTTCGTCCTCCATTTGTAATTGTTGCTTTACTCGTAGCAGCACTTCCGTTATCCACACATCAGGAACACATCCGACATCTCCATCCATTATTTCGATTGGATATCCGTTAAGCATTATTTTTGCTGCCAGAGTGGGAATCTGTTCGAATGACTTGTCTTCTGCCTGACTCCTATATGATTCAAACATTTGTCCCAGTTCACGAATCATGTGTTCCATTCCAATAGACATGTTTGCCTTTTCTGATTCTAACTTTTCGAAGTCATGGTTCAACTGAGCTTGTGCCGACTCATCAGCTTTGCTCTTTTGTTCCAAAAGTTCCTTGTACCGATTGTAGTATGGCCGGAGATTTGTACGAGAAATATCATCCATGCCAAGTTTAAATCGCCTTAGAAACACCTGTAGGGAGGTATCGTCCAATGTTGATAGACATGTCATAAATTTACGTAAGACTGGATGACAGGATTGAGACAATTGAAATTGCTTTGACCTAATATCGTATTTTTTCCCATCTAAATCGTCAAGATAGGTTGATATGTCACTTGGCTTATCAGTCTGATTCAAACATTCAAGTTTATGAGTTTCTAAGTCGGTTTTTGTCCATTGTTCCCATAATTCACCCTGCAAAGGCAGTAATGATTGTTTCCCAGTTGAACGCAATAATTTCCTTGTTTCTGAAACAATATCATCTGCTGCCGTGATACCTTTGTTAATTGTTTCCCAATGTATTTCATCAATATTCGCATTTAACTTGTCATCGAAACAAGTATCCAAGCTCTCAAAATCATTGTTATTCATTTCCTTAATATAATCGCTGATATGTTCTAATTTGTCTGCGAGCCGCATGTCTTCCAAAGGTAAAACTTCAAAATCACGTTCGTTATAATCCCCAACGTTTTTCAAAAAGTGGTCAATATTTTCTGTTTCGTCACTGATAGTGTCGTCGGTTAAAAGCAAAATCGATTTCTTTGAGTGACTTACAACAGCTCGAAATGAGTCTAAGCGGGTAAGAAGATATTTTGATCTACTTATAACAACAATTAAATCCATTGTTTCAAGAAGCAAATGTAGCTGCTTGTGGTGTTTGCATGCATCTCCCCTGAGATTCAGAAATGTTTTGCAACTATCAAACCTGTCCGTTGATGCCCCCTTTGGAAAGTACCATCCAATTTCTACAAGACCGTTCACTACTGCAGATCGGGTTTTCGTTGATCCATAGAGATCCCTATGGAAAAACATTGGATGTGCTTTCTCTGGACCGCCTATAATGCCATTGAGGATGGCAGATTTTGATTCCTCTAAATCGCCAAACCTAACAAAAGCAACTTTTTGCATGGGATGTTGAATTATTGGAAATTCATTCGCCATAGTATCCCCTTCCTCTTGCCATTGTGAAATCAGTGCCCGTAAGGGCCATTTCCAAATCATGGGATCGGGGTTACCGGTTTGAAGAATAAAAGGTATTGATATTTTACAACCCCACATAAACCTAACTAAATCTTGTTTTGCAATTGGATCACAACAAATAAACACTGCCACGATAACATCCATTGGATGGACATTTATGGAATCATGTGTGAATGCTTTGCTGCGTTGCCGATGCAAATAACTACGTGGCCTTGTCTCTTTCAGTTCATGTTCTATCTTTAAATTTCTCGCTTTATAATTAAATGATTTTATACGATTGATGAAATGCCAACAAATAGTTTCAGGTGTAACACGTTCCTGCGCCTCCATTCGCAAGTCTGTTATGACATACAGATCATCAGTACTTAGTTTCTCGGGATAATAGTTCTCTAGGGAAAGAACTTTCATCAGATCCTTGATAGGATCATTTGCAGATCCTGTATCCATGTTGAACAGTTAGTCTCACGAACTAGAACTCATTTACAAGGTACCTAATTCTCCTCATCTGAAATGATAGAGAATCAGATAGTTTATTTACTCTCTATATATTAATCTTGGATACAGTGGTGTTTACAGATGGCGAATTCATTCTCCACTGTAAAACATATGTCTGCTCAAATTGAGATCAAGCTTTTTGCTTGAGTCTGAGATCATTCTCAAGCATCTGATTGGTCAGATACTTGAGAATGGCCGCAGACTCAGTCTCAAAGGTTTTATAACATTGGACCCAGGTCTTGGGGTTATATAACGTTTTGCTCCTGTCTGAGATTATTATCAAACATATGATTGGTCATATTTAGAGAATTGTCTCAGATTCAGACTCGGAAGTTGTATAATCTCGGACCCCGGTTTTTACTTCTTTCGAATTGATCACGCTTTTGAGAAACCATAAAGCTAGTTTGATAATATATTTAGAAAGTATGGAATGAGTCTCCATTCGTATTCCTGCATTAAGCTACGATCGGTCTTAAAACAGAATTAGACCTACAGTTGAACTTCGATATCTCGACTTTCAATGGACCATACAAATTACTTCGAGATAACAGGTTCTAGTCATCCAATATCTAATCTGAACAATTCCTCACGTTCACAGATTAATGTAGAAATGACGTAAGATGTTTCAGCATTACTTTAGACCAGCATTACACTGTCACAAGTGTTTCTAGATATGCTCAGTGGTACATTTAAAAACAATTCTGTATTGTAAATATGGAAGGACCGTTCGAGTTATCCCGAAGTGCGTGTAATCCGCGCTCGATATACCGAAGTTCAGCTGTACATAGTTAAATAAAACCGACATTGTTTTAATGTGTGAGTAATTTAAAAGCAATTTGTACTGATCTGACATGGGGCTATAACTATCTGAAATAAGGGAATTAATCCATTTCGCAAGAGAGACACCGTTTGGCTTATTTAAAAACCGGGATAGACCCAGATCAGACGACAACTGCTTATTAAGAAGTGATATAATATTTTCAGACATAGTAACACTGTCATTTGCTCATAATGGCATATTAAAACATTGCTTAAAAATATCTATGTTAACATTATTTCTCTCATGAATAGTCATGAGGGTCCACAACTACTTAAAACAACTATTTCTACTAGACCCACAACAACTTATGACTGTTATTTTTTCTGGACCCACAAGTACTAATAGCTACTACTTCTACTTCATCTAAAACGACTTATAACAACTACTTCTACTAATGTCTATTATTTCTACTAGACCCACAACGATTACTATTTCTACAAGATCCACAACTACTAATGACTGTTATTTCTACTAGATCCACAACTACTTATGACTGCTATTTCTTCTAGATCCACAACTACTAATGATTGCTATTTCTTCTAGATCCACAACTTCTAATGACTGCTATTTCTACTAGATCCACAACTACTAATGACTGCTATTTCTTCTAGATCCACAACTACTAATGACTGCTATTTCTACTAGATCCACAATTACTAATAAATCCACAGCTCCTAACAACTACCAGTTCTACTATTTCAACTGCTAATAACTGATATTTCTACCAGATTCACAATTACTTATAATTACAATTTCAACTAGATCCATAACTTCTAATAACAATAACTACTAAATGACCAGTTATCTGCACTACATCCATAACTACAAATAACAATTACCTCTACTAGTTCCATAATATCTGTAGGTAATATCTTTACTAGATTCTAAACTACTTCTAACGACTATTTTTTATTATACATCCACAACTACTTACATGTACACTATTTCTACAAGATCAACAACTACTAATAATTACTATTTCTACTAGACTCACAGCTACTTCTAACAACTATTTCTATTAGTACATTTACTACAATTACTAACAACTATTCTTTCAACCATTTTAATAACTTTTTCTACTAAATCCACGACTAATTGTAACAATATTTTCTACTAATTCTACAACTACTAATAACTACTATTTCTATTAGATCCATGACTACTTATAGCGATTATTCTACTAGATCCATGATTACTAATTACTGATATTTCTTCTAGACCCACAATCACTAATAAATTATATTTCTACTAGATCCGCAACTGCTATTTCTACTAGATCTACTACTAATGCATACACTATCTAATAGATCCACAACTATTTATTCTTGATCTACAACTACTAATACCCGCGTTGTCTACTATATACTCAACTACTCATATCCACAACTACAAATGGCAGCTATTTCCACAACTACGTATTATTGCTTTTTCTACTAGATCCCCAACTGATTATAACAATTATTTCTACTTGGTCCGCAACTGCTTACAACAACTATTTCTACCAGATTCACAACTTCTAATAACTTCTATTTCTACTAGATACACAAATACTTATTAACTACTTTTTCTACTAAATCCACAAGTACTAATATGTATTATATAAATATCTAGTAGTTTACATTACTATTTATATTTAAGTGTGTGTCGGAATTTGTATTAGCTCTATTCTTGTTTATTATCATTTTACTTTGATGTTTGTTTTATTTGTATTATGATTTTGCTATCTTCACTTGGCCACATGTGTGGTATATGCGGCTGTTGCCAATAAAATTGATTGAGCTGTTGATTGAATGTTGCAAAGACACAAGTTACCTTTGCTAATACACCTAGGGTCATTAAACTCTACCAATAGTTTTACTACAGTTGAATTTCGGTATCTCCAACTCGGATAACTCGATCTTCAGTATAACTCGAAGTTAAAGTTCGGTCCTTTCAGAATTTACAATACAGAATTTTCTACAACGTATCACTACATATATCTTGAAACATATGTGCCAGCTTAATGCAAGTCGGAAGCAATGCTGAAAACTCCTACAGAGAGTTCAGCATTGCTTTGACCTGCATTAAGCTATGAACTTGAGAAATTAGATTACAAATGATATCACGAAGTAATCTGTATGGGCCCTTAAAGTTCGAGATACTGAAGTTCAATTGTACTTCTATTGATCAAATTCCATAATAGTTCACTCTTTACTCCATGAATTTGTCTTTTTATGCCACCCAGCTCAGATGGCCACTGCAGGTCCTGCTATTTTTGCTGATATGACTCTACAGTTTCTGTCATGGCTAAACATTCTTTTGTTCATATGGCATTATACTAGTAAATATTCATAATGTTTTTAATTTTTACAATAACATACATGGAGTGAAGGGTGAAGGAAACCCCATCCAGCTCTAACATTGAAAGCTATCCATTTGTTCACGTTTAATGGGTTCAGCAAGCGATACCTTTGCTGATACAAGCCATTGACATGGATAAGTTCAGCAAACAGTGCAGATCCAGATCAGAGGGCTCCTCTAGGAACCCTCTGATTTGGATCTACATTATTTGCCTATGTTTTTTTAAGGGATACATGACACCAAAGGTTTTACAAGAAGCTGCAGTTAATATTACCACTACTACTTCATGTGTCTATATCTACTAGTACTATCGCTAATACTACTGTGACTAATGCGCTAATCTACTTCGATTTAATTCAATATTCAGCTGAATTTCGATATCTCGAACTCGAATAACTCGAAATTCAAGATAATACGAAGTAAAAGTTCGGTCCTTCAAAGTTTTACAATACTGAATGGTTACAAATTGTATCACTAGTCATATCTAGAAACAAGTGCAGGTCGAAAGTAGACCTGCATTTATCTGTGAACTAAATAAATTGTTCCGATTAGAAATCGGATGACTCGAACCTCTTTTATCCCGAAGTAATTTGTATGATCTCTTGAAGTTCGAGATATGACAGTTCAACTGTATTACAGTTTACGTACCTTGTCATTATTGTACTGTTATATGGTCGCTATGTATTTAGCCTGTCAACAAGTGTTAATTTTAGCACTTTGTATCCAATTACTACACGAATACTACTGTAACAAATACATATTTTTCGTGGCTTTTAAGCGGCAGTCATTGAGCAGTGTCGATAATCTACCCCCTGTGACAACTATTAACCATAATTTATATATACAGATATAAAATTACAGCTATTTGTTTAATGTTGGCAAAATATCAGCTGATAGATTTTAAAAGCAATATCAAATAACTGGTCTTTTCATTAAAGGCATTCTAGAAAGAAATTAGGCATGTTAATTAAGAGACCGGAACGTCGTAATTTACTGTTGAACTTCGATATCTTGAACTTGACGGGACCATACAAATTACTTCAAGATAACAGAGGTTCGAGTCATCCATTGCTAATCTTAACAATGTCTCAAGTTCAACGCTTAATACAGGTCGAAAGTAATGATAAAAGCTTTTACATTTTACCTGCATTATACTGTCACATGTGTTCCTCGATATGTGTAGTGATACATTATAAAAGTTCAACTGTGCACGTTTATTAGTTTAAAACCTTACTTGACAGATACTGCGTTTAACGCATTTGGCAAAAGGAATAGAACTCGATAAGATGGCATCATTAATATTAACCATTACCTATTATCTACACTATTTATTACTATGAAAAATATACACAGAATATGTTTCATCTGCAGAAACGGTAAAATCAAATCGATATAGATCTAATCGGATAAGCAAACAGACCAGATCCTGATCAGATGGCTCATATAGGCATGGTCTGATTCGAGTCTCCTCTGTTTTCAAAGGAGTAAATGGTTAGATATCACATAACCATATTAATTACGTTTGTGCAATTAATGAAACGCTTGTTACTTCCTCTTTTTCATGCCTTTGCAAACAGAGTAGACTATACAATTTCTACCAATACCATACTCTTCTGTGTACATACACCATTATGAAAATAAGCAAATAAATTATATTATTGATGCCATTATTTCTTATATGAATATTCAACAGGGATATGTTTAATGTACAAGTACAGTAAAACCTCTTTATAACGGCCACTTAATTGTGTTAATTAGTTGGTATTTAGGGCAGGTGACTGCTTAAAGGTGAAAGTAAAACAGAACGCCTGTTTTACTTTCACCTTGCTTTAAGCAACCACCTGCCCTTAACACAAAATATTTGATGTAATTTAGTGGCCGTTATAGAGATGTACACAAAGTAGTTTGGTCCCCTGCAGAAACTAAAGAATAAAATATATAAAACTCCATAAGCCAACCGAGAAGATCCTGATCATTTGACGCATGCAGGAATGGTCTGATCCGGGTCTACGCTATTTAAACACAATATATATCACAATCAGATTCATCATTTTAGCAGTGAATGAAACGGTCGTCCCTTGCCTCCATATACACGGCTTTTTTCACGCCTTTGCAAACAGAGTAGGCCGAGTTCGAGATATCGAAGCTCAACTGTATTCCTAATCAAGTAGTTAATTTAACCTATAATCATTGCATGGATTACTTTGTTTAAATCCAAATATAACAATACATGTTCAATGCCTTGTCACTGTTGATAAACTATACACCTTCAAAACTTAATTAACGGGGGCTTAACAAAATTCTTGTCGATAAAGACTCATGAAAAGAAATCTTTTTTGGTTTAAGTATTGATTAAATCCAAATGAATAAATTGATAGTAAATCGAATAATTGCATGTACAATTTAACCCTTTAATATATATTTAGTGTTTGGTTAATCACATCATTAATATTAATTAGGTTAATTGTTATAATAGCACAAGGACACGGGAACTTTTGGACATTGCAGAAACTGTAGAATCATATCTAAATTGTGTTATAAGCAAATAGAGCAGATCTTGGGTCTAACATGTTTGCATAGGCGTAGGAAGGCGTATGTGTGGTGTACAATGTCAATCATTAGTCTGTTATGAGTTGGTCTGTGAGTATTTTTGCAAAACGTTTGCGTCACGACCAGACGTTTAGTCCCTCGGCATCTCAATGGGTTTCAAACTGATTTACATTCTGATAATGTCGTCCATACGAAATAAGTGAAAATCTGTTTCAAAACCCTATTGGGTGACATTTTATAGTAGAACATGCCTTAACCATTTCTCTGTTTAACCCTTAACTCCATAAATACGCCTTTCTACGCCTTTGCAAACAGAGTAGGCCCAGACAAGACGGCTACTGTTGGAGCCGTCTGATCAGGCTCTGCTCTGTTTGTTTATGATATAACATAGATTATGTTTCTACAATTTCTGCCATGGCCAATCACTTCCCGTAACCATATACTATTATAACATTCAGTCTAATTAATATTCATGACATCATTCTTACATAATCATTCATAGAGGACAGGAGGGTTAACATTTATTAAATATTCTATTACCTCCTTAATATTCATAAACATCATCAATAAAATAGAACATTGAAAAAGTATTTTTACCATGGTTGAAACTGTTAAATCAGTTATACAGAGTCATAAGCAAGCAGAGCAGACCTTAATCAAACGGCTCCTAAAGGAACCGCAGAACAGACCTTGATCAAACGGCTCCTAAAGGAACCGCAGAACAGACCTTGATCAAACGGCTCCTAAAGGAATCGCAGAGCAGACCTTAATCAAACGGCCAGACCTTGATCAAACGGCTCCTAAAGGAACCGCAGAGCAGACCTTAATCAAACGGCTCCTAAAGGAACCGCAGAACAGACCTTGATCAAACGGCTCCTAAAGGAACCGCAGAGCAGACCTTAATCAAACGGCTCCTAAAGGAATCGCAGAGCAGACCTTAATCAAACGGCCAGACCTTGATCAAACGGCTCCTAAAGGAACCGCAGAGCAGACCTTAATCAAACGGCTCCTAAAGGAACCGCAGAACAGACCTTGATCAAACGGCTCCTAAAGGAACCGCAGAGCAGACCTTAATCAAACGGCTCCTAAAGGAACCGCAGAGCAGACCTTAATCAAACGGCTCCTAAAGGAACCGCAGAGCAGACCTTAATCAAACGGCTCCTAAAGGAACCGCAGAGCAGACCTTGATCAAACGGCTCCTAAAGGAACCGACTGATCAAGGTATACTCTGTTTATAAATGCGTGAAATAGCGTTCATATGAAAGAAAGGTTCAGCAGCCATTCATATCTTCTACACAGGAGTCTTAAAAAGCAAGTGGTTGCTTAATGCAGGCAAAAAGTAATACATAAGGTTTTCTGCATTATTGTTTGACCTGTATTAATATACCACTTGCATTGCAAACCCATACATAGATTTCATGTTGATGCACGCTTAAGACAGGTTCTACTGTATTCGATGAGACATTTGTTCTTCTAGTAGTAACTTGCGCTAAGCTAGGAAAAACACGGTCTGCGTAATCCTTTGCTTCATTAATATTCATGTAAGAAATATTTACACCATGAATATTGATTAGGTTTGGGGTTTTATAATGGCATATGTATACAGGAAACTATGGCCACAGCAGAAACTAGATTCAGACACATGTGACTATTACATAAACAAACAGAGCAGACCCTGATCATACGGCTCCTATAGTAGCCGTCTGATCTGGGTCTACTCTGTTTACAAAGGCATGAAAAAGCGTATTTATGGAGTAAAAGGTTAAGCCTTTGCTCCATGAAATATCCATGTAAGAAATATTGACATCATGAATATTAATTAGATCATTTTTATAATGACATATGAATACAGGAAATTATGACTATGGCAGAAACTGTAGAATTCCATAAGCAAACCGAGTAGATTCAGATCAGGCAACTCCTGCAGGAGCTGTCTGAGATCTGGGTCTGCTCTGTTTGCAAGGTGTAGAAAAGAGTACAGGGTTATATTTGGATCTGGTGCAATTTTGACAGTTTCCGATTTGATAAAACTATTGAGAAAGTATTAACCGAGTGTCAAATAGCCTGGATCCTGATAAGACGCCGAGTTACTCGGCGTCTGATAAGGATCCAAGCTGTTTGCAAATGCGAGTTAAGTCACGGATTGCGAAAGAAGGATTAACCAAATGAGAATGAAACATGAGGGTGATCTTTCTAGTAGACCAAATATAGGTGTCGTACGTACAAGAAAACCTTAGTGTCACCGAAATGGTGCATCAGACAAACATTATAAACCCAGTTCAGGAGATTAACAGGGCCATCTGGTCACATGTTGCACTGTTTGTTTTATAAACAAATGTCTGTCTAAATGTCACACTTCTACAAAGGCATCAAAAGGAATGGGTTAACAGGATCTGCTCTGTTTGCTTATTGAATTATATAGATCTGATTCTACAATTTCTACCATAATTAAAATCCCTCTGTTCTTATGTCACTATAAAACTTCAGATAAACCTTTACTCCATGAATATTCAGGTAAGAAATAATTACATCATGAATACTAATTAGATATATAGTTATAATAGCATATGGACACAATACTAGTTAACCATGACAGAAACTCTAGAAAGTGTAGAAAGGTTAATTAAAGGGTTAATTAATATTTGTAGTCATTATTTCTTACACGAATATTCATAAGGATAAAAACCAACTCTGTATTAAACGTAAGCAATCTAACCTTCAGCCAATTACCAAAAGAAAACAAAACAATGCTCACCTAGTTTATCCATGGCTAGCATCATGTCAACAGGTCTATGGAAATATCACGTAGTCATGGAAGGTGGGAGGGGCGTAAACGAACCCCCACTGAAATGAAATATACTGTTTCACTCGAACACAACATCGGCTTTCTGATTTTGAAGGCATTTGACACCGAAAAATCCACCATATTATGATATCAGAAATACCTGTCTAAATGCTATAACATGCTATTACAAAATGCTGATACACGTTTTTGTGATTGGTCTTTAGTTCAAACCTGGGCTCGCTTATACAGAGGTTTAATAAAATATTGACCATTAAAATGCGGGAACCAAATATATAAGATATTTACAAACAGTGCTTACCCAGATCAGAAGGGATCTCGCGGAACCCCTCTGGTCGGGTCTCCATTGTTTGTGATACATACATTTTTCTTCAACAATAACCTTTGACACAACACTTTGCTTAATTAATATTTAGAAAGGGGCAACCAGTCTTTTACTCATTCTACAGATTAAAGTTAAATGGCACTGTAATCAAATATCTAACCATTAACATGTTATCAAAGCAACAGAGAAAGGTGCGTTCTCATATACTAAAATTGTCATTTCTCCACCAAACCCTATGTTGTGACCACTCTTTAGAATCGTCTCGAAGAGACGATTCTAAGGAATGGTCGCAACATATCTATATTATACCATTAGCAAACAGATCAGACCACGATCGGACGTTTAATACAGACGGATTTTCCTAAAGAAGCCCTCTGATCAGGATCTGCACTGTTTGTTGTTCACAATCCTCTATACGTTTAACCCTTCTCTTGCTGAATTTTAAAATACATTTCTCCTTCTTTACCCATGCCCTGTTGTATAATTACATATATCTTCAATGTCTACAAGTATTTCACTATAATCACTGCTGTGGAGTGCACTGGTTGCGCAATCAACTTGTAAACAGTGCAGAGTCTGATGAGACAGCTCCTGCAGGAGCTGTCTCATCTGGGTATTCACTATTTACAGATAGGTATACAGTGATCCCTCCCTACAACGGCCCTCTCAATAACGATTCCCTCCTTACAACAACGCACTATTTCCGAAACATCAAGGCTCCAGCAACAACTTTTTTCTATGGTATTTTCTTTATCGTTATGCCTCCATCAAACCCTATGTTGTGACCACTCTTTAGAATCGTCACTTTGTGACGATTCTAAAGAGTAGTCACAACATTGGGTTTGCTTGAGACATAACGGTTTTAGTTTTGGAAATACACCTTATATGGGGATCTGTAAACAAGCTAATAATTATTATGTTTGGTTTTCCCTCCCTATAACAACTCCCTCTGAACACATACACTCTTCGTATCCCAAAGGGTGCCGTTGTAGAGAGGGAACACTGTATTGACGTGAATAGCAAGCGAAAGGTTAAAGACTTCATACTGAGTGTATTCAGCATTGAAAGGGTTAATATACACTTGCATCTTATATACATGTACGTGACACGTTGCATAAGTGCTGCAACTGACCACCATAAAACTGATATTTTTCGAAAAAAAAAGCATTTTACGAAATAAAAATTGTAATAAAAAATAAACGAAAGCTTCCACTAGGTAAGCACAAATACGCAATAGTTGAATGAAATGTTGAACGAATGGTTTAACATTCAAATTATTATTTGCGAATCGGGACCTACTTTACAGTTGATCAAGTTACCTGATATTTAAATTGAATACTCTAATTTTGCACTTAATTTCAAGTTATTTGACATTTAACCTATAAGCTCCATTAATCCCGTACATGGGACGTATACAAACAGTGTAGACCCACATCAGAGGGCTCTTGAAGGAGCCCACAGTCCTCAAGAACCCTCCGTCAGATTCTGCACTGTTTTCTACACCAATCAATGTCAAGGAATTCACTAGTATACTCGTTATTTGCAGGGACCCCTCACATGAAAAGTGTATGGGTTGGAATGTTCAATATAAACGAGTATACCGAGTATTAACCCTTCGCTTGCTGAATTTTAAAATACATTTCTCCTTCTTTACCCATGCCCTGTTGTATAATTACATATATCTTCACTGTGTACAAGTATTTCACTGTGCAATCACTGCTGTGGAGTGCACTGGTTGCACAATTTACTTGTAAATAGTGCAGACCCTGATGAGACAGCTCACGCAGGAGCTGTCTCATCTGGGTCTTCACTATTTACAGGTAGGTATATTGGCGTGAATAGCAAGCGAATGGTTAAGGGAGTTGAAGAGTTAACCTTTAAATCCATAAATACGTCTTCCTTTCTACGCCTTTGCAAACAGGGTTTGCTCTGTTTGCTTATGAATATGCTATTATATAGATATCTACGGTTTCTGTCATAGTCGAAAATCCCCGTGTCCATGTGCTACTTTAACAGTTAAGGTAATTAATATTTATGATGTGATCATTTCGTACATGAGTATTCATTGAGTAAAGGGTTAAATTGAATATGTTGTAACAGCGAGACAGGTATATATATATATGCACAATAAACTCTCCTTGCCAGGGAGCTAGCTCTTTGGCAATGCGGTTTAAGTGTTTACAAGTGTTGAATGCGCGGTTGTTGACCGGATGGGTGACCACCAGGTATTGCCGATGGTGCACCTTACACTGTCAGCGACTAAGTGTTTGCTAACTCTTTTATTGCCATCAGAGTGTCAAACGATTTGGATCATAATGAGATGCCGAGTTACTCGGCGTCCGATCTGGATCTTAACTGTTTGCATATACAGTAAAACCCCTCTTATGCAACCACCAAAAGGGGCATAATTCTGTGTGACAGAGGCAGGTGGTAGCTTAATGCAGGACGAAAGTTATGCAGAAAGCTCCTATAGATTTCTGCATAACTTTCGTCCTGCATTAAGCAACCACCTGCTTTAAACGACGCATTAGCGGGGTCGCATTAGCGGGTTTTTACTGTATCACACATCCGTCGTCATGGCAGTGAAGGGCTTAAATATATGATAATGGCTTATATTAATAAACTCGACATTAACCCTTTCCTTTATACAAACGTCTATTCACGCCTTTTAAAACAGAGTAGACCCGGATCAAACAGCTCCTGTAACCAGGGTATGCTCTGCTTGCGTATGAAATTATGATAAATATGACATTACAGTTTCTATCAATATCGAATATGCCGTCCTAAAACTTCAGCTGATAAATATTCATATTATTATTGTTTCGTGCATGACTATTCAAGGGTTAAAAGCAAACATCGGTGTTTGATTTTGCAAAATAACTTTAGAATAACACCATGCTAAAATTATCTTAAACGTTTTAACCCTATCCTCCATAGATACGCATTTCTACGCCATTGCATTCCTATAGGAGCAATCTGATCAGAGTCTGCTCTGTTTGCTTATGAACTTATATAGACTTTACAGCTTCTACCATGGCCACATTTTCCTGTGTACATGTTCCATTATCAAAATAATCTGATCAATATTCATGATGTAATTATTTCTTATATGAATATTCATCGAGTAAAGGGTTAAGGTTTTATAAAAACAAGACGTGGTAAAATAGCTATACCCCCAATACCCCTGACCTATTGACCTCAAAAGAGGTGGTCATGACTAATCTTCACAGCAAGTTGTAAGATCCTAAGCCAAACCATTGAGCAATTATTGATCGGAAAACATTTCACCAGTTCAAGTCATGATGACCTGGACCTTTGACTTTGTCACCTCAAAAACAAAAGGGGGAGTCTAGTGGTCATGACCAACCACAACAGCAAGTTAAAAGATCCTAATCCAAACACTTCAGCAGTTATTAATCGGAAACCATTTCATCAATTTAGGTCATGTTGACCTTGACCTTTGGCCTAGTGACATCTAATAACTATGGGGGTCATCTAGTGGCCATAACTAACCACCACAGCCAGTCCTAAGCCAAACCCTTGAGCAGTTATTGATCTGAAATAATTCCACCATTTGAGGTCATTGTGATCTTGACATTTGACATAGTTGCCTCAAAACAATAGGGGTCATTTAGTGATCATGACTAATCCCCACAGCAAGTCATGTAGTGGTCATGACCAACCACCATAGCAAGTTTGAAGATACTAAGTCGAACCCTAGAGCAGAAATTGATCTTAAACCATTTCATCAGTTAAGGTCATGGTGACCTTGACATTTTACCTAGTGACCTCTTAAACAATAGGGGTCATCTAGTGGTCATGAGCATCCACCACAGTAAGTTTAAAGATCCTAAGCCAACCACTGATCAGCTATTGATCGGAAACCAGTTCACCAGTTAAGGTCATGCTGACCTTGACCTTTGACCTTGTGACCTTAAAAACAAAAGGGTCATCTAGTGGTTATGACCAACCACTACAGCAAATTCTACGCCAAACCGTTTAGTTATTGATTGGAAACCGTGAGATATACGGACAGACCGACGGACTGACAGACCAACATGCGCAAAGCAACATACCCCCATTTTTTCAAAATATAGATACATATATCAATGTTTTAGTCTTCACTTTTCGTCCCAGTAATCAATTCATGTAGGGGTATCTTGCAGAATCTTGTTTGAATACTGATGGGAAGAGAGTTACTCGGTATCTCATCTGGTCACTTTGACGCCTCTGTAAACGTTTTTTGAAACCATGATGATAAAAAGAACATCTTCAATAAGAGCAAATGTTCTTTTCATCAAAAAGGTGTTAATAGTACACACTTCTTAACATTTCCTTTTCTCTAGTAAATGCTCCTTTTCGGTAGCAAATGCTCTAATAGTCGCATTTTGACCCAACCCCTTATCTTTACTCATTTTACACCTCTATAAAAGTTACGTTTTTAAACCTTTGTGATAAGTAATGCATTTGCTCCATAGGAGCAAATGTTCTAGTTACACTGTAGTTTCAAAGCTACACAATACAGAACATTTCTCTTGTAAATGCTCCTTTTCGGTAGCAAATGCCCTTTTTATCGCATTTTGACTCATTCTCTCATATTGACGCTTCATTTAAACCCATTCCCTCATATTTACCCATTTAGGCCTCTGTAATAGTAACGTTTTGAAAGCTTTGTGATAAATAGAGCATTTGCTCCATAGGAGCAAATGTTCTTATTACCACAATGATTTCAAAACTACACAATTCTAAACATTTTCTTTTCACTGGTAAATGCTCCTTTTCGGTAGCAAATGTTTTACTGAAAACAATTGTTTCAAACCTACACAATTCTAAAATAGTTTCCTTTTCTCTAGTAAATGCTCCTTTTCGGTAGATTTGTTCATAGATGTTGGGTCCAAAATGTGTCTAGGAGGGAATGTTGGTTATGCTATCATGCCTGAGATGTAATAAAGTTCTGTTCTGTTCTGTTAAGTGGTATAGAGATAGTAACGCGTCGTTTTAATTTGTTCGCGTCATAAAACTTATGTTTCTATAGCAGTTACGCCACAAACGACATTAGTGTTCAATAACATACAAACAGCGCAAATGTAACGTCATATAAAACAGTTTTGAATCAAAATCGGACATCAAGAGCTCAATAGGGAGAGTGTCGGCTTACGGGGCGGGAGTCCCTGGTTAGATCACCGGTCACGGCATATCAAAGTAAATAACATAGAATTAGCGGTTCCTTTACAAACTAGTACTATGGCTGGCAAACCCAACAAAGAGGCTATAAAACATTTTGCACGAGTCTGAGATCATTCTTAAGAATATGATTGCTCAGATTTTGAGTAAGTTCAAAATCTAAACAATCAGATATTTGAGAATGAAATCAGAATCAAAAGTCTTAATGTCCCCCGTACTCATTGTAACTACGGCATGCGGAACCTGTCCTACGCGGCCATTCGTTTATTGAACATAAAAATAGCTGGTTGCTTAATGCAGGATAAAAGTAATATAGAAAGTTCCAATAGAATTTTTCTAAATTACTTTTCATATGCATTAAGACACCATCTGCCTTACAGCTATATAATTACACCTTTTTATGATTGCCGCTTAAGATAGGCTCTTTTGTATAGTTGTCTTAAGATGTCAGACTAGACAAGCATAAAAAGACCCTTAACGTATAAACATAAGTGCCATAATAAGCATAAGTGCCATTTAACCCTTTCCCTTATAGTAGAGCAGCAAAGGCTTCAGAAGTGGCTTATTTCAGGAGATAGAATGCCCTAAAAAGACACAAGCAGTGTCATATACCAAAATGTTGAGGACACATTGAAGTTTATCGTGCAGTATCTAGAAAGTGCTCACCTTGGGTGGAAAGTTTAAAAAACCCAAGGTCAAGGTCAAATTGATGGTCAGTTTAAAAAACGGGTATCATGTTCTTTATTGTTTTATTTCAATTGAATCCATTTGTTGAATGATAATATAAATGGGTAAATACAATACCACTACATCCAAGCTTCACTTTGGCATACATACCAATATTCGTAAATGTCAAGGTCAAGGTCATTTCAAGGTCAAATATGGAAAAATGTCAAAACTATACCATTGTGGTAGCTTTACATCCTCCCTGAAGCTTCATTATCTATTAAAATGGTGTTTTTCTTAATCATTTTGAAGTACAACCCATTCCTTTTAAAAAAAATACCAAATACGAGCATTTCTTGTATGTTATACCATGGATAAATACGTGACAGTTGTGACACATGTTATAGTTTGTATGTTACAATGAACAAATTGGGCATCAACATTTTGTTACTTTCTTTCATATCAATACTAAACACAAGCAGTGTTACATACCAAAATGTTCAGCAAACATTGAAGTTTATTCTGCAGTATATAGAAATGGCTCACCTTTGGTGGAAAGTTCGAAAATTCAGGGTCAAAGGTCAAATTGACGGTAACATTAGAAAATACATCTATAATGTTTTTTATTATTCCATTACATATTTATAAGTTTGGTGAATGATCATTTATTTTGTTCTATATGATACTAGTATGACCAGGCTTTACTTAGGCATACATATCAATATTTGCAAAGGTCAATGTCAAGGTCATTTCAAGGTCAAATGTGAAACAAAATGTCCAAAATATGCCAGTTTGGTAGACTTACATTGTCTGCAATAATAATAAACTGCAAATGATAAACTGCGATTCATGTCATCTAAAATATATAAATGACTCAGTATCAAAGGGGAAACGTATGAATTATATATACATTTATGATTAAAAATTTGCATTATCAAATTTATTGTCCGCATATCTACAGCCCTGCTGGCGTTAAAGTACAGCTTTTACGCACCCGTTTAGTATTCGTTCATAGAGCATTTACATGTGATTAAGCCTATATATATATATATATATATATATATATCATGTTGTATGCAGTTCATGGAGTATAGATCCAGATTAACCTGTCCATGATGTGCTGTCTAATCTGGACCTACTGTGTCCGTTTATATGGCAATGAGACCCATATGCTACATAAATATGTCTTAATCCCATGTGAAAGCATTCATACAGGGTTCGTTTAGCATTCGTTTGGTGTACGTTAATGCACTGCCAGCTATACATGTACAGATGTCTTTGTCACACTGATCAGCTTTACTGACTTTACTCTGATCGTTTATTCAATGATTGAGAGAGCTGTGTTAGTGTTTCTACAGCATTGCTCGTTTTCAATGTCTGTTTGAACACAGCTACACATGACAGTACATGGCCGTTGCAATACTTCACACGCACAGCCAGTATCGCAGATATCTACATCTTTGCACATGCACACTAAATCACTTAAAGGCATTTCGAAAGGAATGTTGACCCATTAACCCCATGCTGTGTATTTTGGGAGCTAACTGTCAAGCATCTGATACACAAACTGATAAGGCGGGCTACCATCACAGAGGATCAATGTATAATTGCATAACTTTATCTCTTATGGCTATGGACCCTGACTGGACACTGCAGGATCACAGCTGGATACTGTGTATATAGGGAGGTCACTTAACCTTGAAATGACCTTGCCCTTGACATTTACGAATATTGGTATTTAGCCAATTATATTATCATTCGTCAAAGGATTAAATTGAAATAAAACAACAAAGATCATGATACCTATTTTTTAAATTGACCGTCAATTTGACCTTGACCTTGATTTTTTCAAACTTTCCACCAAAGGTGAGCACTTTCTAGATACTGCACGATAAACTTCAATGTGTCCTGAACATTTTGGTATATAACACTGCTTGTGTCTTTTTAGGGCATTCTAGGTCAAAATAAATGACAGAATGCTGCTCTACTATTATGCAAGCGCATTTTTACGCATCTGCAAATAGAGTAGACCAAGATCAGACGGCTCCTGTAGGAGCCGTCTGATCAGGGTCTGCTCTGTTTGCTTATGGTGTATTATAGATCTGATTCTACAGCTTCTGTCTGAGCCAAAATGTCATGTGTTCATATGCCATTATAAAAATAATCTAGTTAATATCCATTATTTCTTACATGAATATACAACGGGGAATGGGTTAAGAAGTTATTGCTTAAGGCAGGACGAAAGAAGCGGGGACTTTCTGCATTTTATCCAGATTCATGGACCCAGGGCATAGTTATTCCATTATATAAAAAGGGTGATCGTGAAAACCCTTCCAACTACAGGGGTATTACATTGATTAGCTGCTTTGCTAAAATATTTACAGGGGTATTAAATAACAGGATTTCAGCATGGTGTGAGGAAAATAATATTATATCAGATGCACAGTTTGGCTTTAGATCGGGTCGGTCAACTGTAGACGCGGTGTTTATTCTTCACGCTATTGTACAGAAGACGATAGGGTCTAATAAACGTTTGTACTGCGCTTTCGTCGATTTAAAGAGAGCTTTCGATAGTATAAATAGAAATTCTTTGTGGTTCAAGTTATATAAGTTGGGTCTTAACGGTAAAATTTTACGTGTTTTAAAGGATATATACGATAAAGTCAAGACGTGTATCAGAAAAGGAAATACTTATTCTGAGTTCTACGATAATTATATTGGACTCATGCAGGGGGAGATAATCTCGCCCATAATGCTTGCCCTTTTTCTTGAGGATTTAGAGTTAAATCTTCAAGATCCAGATCTTATAGGAATAAGTATAGATGATATTATGCTTGCAATTTTACTTTTTGCCGATGACATGGTTGTCTTTGGTACCTCGCCACATGACTTGCAATATAAATTAGATAAATTAAATGAATACTGCGAAACTTGGGGGTTAGAAGTAAATTGCTCGAAAACAAAAGTAATGGTGTTTAGGAAAAGGGGTGGTTTAAGGGAAAATGAAAATTGGTCATACGGGGATGAGATTTTGGAAACAGTTAGTGACTTTAACTACCTTGGGACGGTTTTCAATTACACTGGGAGCTTTGTTTTAAATCAAGAGTTTATAGTAGGCAAAGGGTTGAGAGCATTGAATGCACTCATGGCCAATATTAAAGGTTTGAACCTGAAAGGTAGTGTTACATGTCAGTTATTTGATGCATTTGTTAGTTCTATCTTGAATTATAGCTGTGAAGTATGGGGTTATACTAAATCTAAACAAATAGAACGAGTACACCTAAAATTTTGTAAAAGGTTATTACATGTGAAGAGGTGTACATCGACATACAGTATATATGGTGAAATGGGTAGATATCTCTTGTATATTAATCGTTACTGTAGAATTATTAAATATTGGTTGAAACTAGTTTCAACACGGAATGTAATATTATCTACTGTATACAATACTTTATTAGCCGAGTGTTGGAATGGCGAATCAAACTGGGTTACAAATGTTAAAACATTACTAGTAACAAATGGTTTTGCTGATGTTTGGATGGATCCAATATTGTAAACCCGAAATCCTTTCACAAAATATTTAAACAAAGATTAGTGGATGGTTTTATACAAGGGTGGGATGAGAATATCAATAGAAGCGGTGTACTAGCAACATGTATACATTATAAAAGCTGTTTCGGATTTGAAGCATATTTAGATACTTTGTCATATAAACTTAGATTTTATCTTGCTAGACTGCGTCTGTCGTCACATTCATTAAAAATAGAAACCGGGAGGTACGGTAAAAATAACACTCCAAGAAATGAAATATATTGTAGCTACTGTGAAACTCGTGATATTGAAGACGAGTTTCATTTTGTTCTTATATGTAGTTCGTACACAGATCTGCGTAAGAAGTATATAAAAAGTATTATTATGCTAGACCAAGCTTTGTAAAGTTATGTCAGCTACTACAAAGTCAAAACCGTCAGGAATTAGTTAAATTGGCTCTATATATAAAGTATTCCTTTCGCAGGAGAAACGCACTTGTAAATGCTTACATGTAAGTCATCTCAAATCTGAATAGTCAGCACTTTATGCACAACGTAAATGTCAGTTTCCTTTCAAGTAAAGATTTTGCACATAACTAAACTGATTGAAATTGTAATATACTGTCAATCTGAAAAATCGTTTGACCTATGTGACATATGCTATGTATATGTATTTATAACAACAATGTACATGCTTGTACACGTTGAATAAAGATGTATTCTGTTCTGTTCTGTTCTGCATAACTTTCATCCTGCACGTTCGCGCACACACGCTCTAAACCCCGACTGATAAAACTTGAACAATGTACGCACACTACCACCACACCCACCACACATGTATATACACTCAAGCGTCTGCACAAAAGCATACATACAGAAAGCGAAATACACACAAACACACGAAACATAGACAACACCACACCTACCACCATACACGCGCACACGCGAGCACACACATAAACGCACGACACACAGACATACACGAACACGCACACATACACAAGCGCACGTACACATACACACATGCATGCATAGATACTCAAACACACAAAAACGAACACAGACACACGCCTCACAGACATATATACAGACCCACATACTCACGCACGTATAAACGCATGCACGCATGTAACACCACCTTCCCCTGTACGCACACTGGTTCACACACACACTCACGCGCGCGTGCGCACACGTACGCATGCACGCACGCACGCGCGCGTACTGGTTCCCTTAGAAAAATCCTCTATTATTTATTTCCCTGGGCGCATCTCTCTGCTAGATATAATGCACTTATGCTTCTCCTTAGCCTTTAACCCTTTTGGCGCCAAATTTCTAATTGTCGTCTGCAAATCCATGTTTATTAAATCATTCAGTAAAATAAGGAAATGAGATAAATATACTTAAATTTCAAAGGAATAAAGCACATATATAGAAAAACCGATTGAGACAAAAAGTGAAGTCCCTGATCAGACGCGTCTGATCTAGGACTGCACTATTTGTCGTGGTGCATTTATGCGACATTGGCGGTGAATGGATTAATTAAACTCTTATATGATATAATGCCTTCTCTAACTCCGATCTGATAAAATATTTTACATACTAGAGCTCCTGTTGACCGAGTGTCAAACAGTTTGGATCCAGATCGCGCTTAGCGTGCAAAGAGCAGATAAGGTCTATTATACCTGTTGCGTACATTTTATATCCAGACGAAACCTTAAGATAGCTCGACCTCTCATCAGGATCTAGACTGTTTGACACCCTTGGTGGTCTTATTTGTTTTTAAAATCTATAATGGGGGTTGCATTCTTCAGCCGACAAAGATATGTTACGGACAGCAAGTTCGCTAAGAGCAGGTGCAAATAGCATGTTAAATTCCTTATATCGACCACGGTCGTTACATTTCAACTGGTAAAATCGCCAGGGGAGGTCTAGTTCTGGGCTTTTAAAATGATAATGGTTTATTCATAGTCTAGATTATAACTATATTTTCTAATGGAACGATGATCGCTGTCGCTCAGCTTTGAATCACAGAGTGTGAAGGTTGATATGACATTATTTATTAAATATTGCTTTAAACCAAGGAAAAACAAACCAAGTGAGTCTAATGTTCTACTTTCATATCGATTATTCTTAATTTCTTTAGCAGCCACGTTCCAACCTAATCCATTACTCCGTTAAAAGTCACGAAAAAAATAATAATATCATGATTTTTTATTGACTCTTGTTTTGTAAAACGATTTATGCATAATGGACTTTAGGGTGTAACAAAAACTGTAGAATCAGATCTTTATTACTCCATAAGTAAGCAGACTAGACCCTGATCAAATGTCTCCTTAAACCGATTATTTCCTTTCGGCACCAAATTTCAAATTGTCGTCTGCAATCCAATTTTTGTTAAACCATTCGGTACAATAAGGGAATGGGATAAACAAATGTAAATTTGAAAGGCATAAAGTACAGATATAGAAATAGAGACACAAAAAGCGAAGTCCCTGATCAGACGCCGCCTTGAAAAGGCGGCGTTTGATCTGGGACGGCACTTTTTGTCATGGTGCATTTATGCGACACTGCTGGTGAAAGGGTTAAGCAACAACAATTTATTTGACCATATTGATACACTAACCATCGTTTCATCTTGGCTGTCAGTGAAATGGGCAAGTTACCAGCAATCATGTGATGCTCAGCTTGGAACGCTGCTCATTGGACAAATTTCTTTGCATATGTTCTTTGAGCTAGCAACACCAATGACTGGTGCGCAAGCGCTTCATGAATTAAAGCGCTGTGTACGCTACAGTATTCTTTGCATGGCATCAACCTGAGATCGAATAAGTTCGCTTTGGCATGAAATTGCGTATCTACAAGGAAAAGGATTAACACTCTTTCCAGTTAATGATTAAGTTGCAGATGACACTTCCGCAATTTCTCGCTATGCTTATTATCAAACTGACAACCAACCGAGGTCCGCTCCTCTCTCTCTCTCTCTCTCTCTCTCTCTCTCTCTCTCTCTCTGGGGCGTCCAATTAGCCCATGGTGAGCAGAAACAGACGTTAATCAACACAAACAAAACTCAATCGCTTGCATAAGGTCATCCGACGCGCCTTTCGTTAGTAATCGCCTTTGGGCTGTGGGATAAAAACTTTCATTCATATTATGATCACGTGATTTCTTCATGCGACTGATATTTGTATATACTATATTTTGTGGATTTTGTTGCACATACCAAGCCGGAGCTTATGTTACGTAGCAATTACATGTCAGAAATAATATTCCACGATTGGTTCCGGAAGCCATATTATTGAACACATTTTGCATCCATCGAATGCAGGTCAATAAATTGCTCTAGACTGCTATGTGGAACGACAGTTGTCAGGTAGACGAGATTACCAGGGGTTCGACTGTGGATAGATAGATAATATATTTAGCATCTAAATTTGCATACAATTTACACGATATTAATACATAAAAATGACATATTTAAAACTATGGTACAATAAAAAAAAAATGTAATGATTTCAATATACCTATTTAAATATTACATAGAAGCAATTTTAATCAGTTATAATATTCAATTATTACAGTAATGCAGTTGGACTCAATAAGATGGTATAATATGTTAAAATGATGATGATATAAATAGATCTCAGTCGACTTTGATCATTACTTGGAAGAGTATGCCGATGCTGGGAAAGCCTAGAAAAGTCCGAAGACTTATTTCCACTGGGGTCCCGAAATTAGAATAAATACTTAAAATATCTTAGAAAAAATGAAAGAAAATATGGTTCAACTGAAAAATAAATTTATCTGAAATAAAGGATGCTCGTTTTAAAAAATTATAAAAAGCCTATTTTATAGCATTTGGTCAATATTAATATTAATATAGTTTAAAATTAGGTATGAATCGCCGCATTCGTATTCAAATGCTACACAAAGAATGCAAAAACTACCTCCATTTGAAAGTAACTAATTATTCTGACGTGCGCAAATATAGTTATGATTACACAGTTTCTGGCATGCTCAAAACTCCCTGTGCCCATGTGTTATTACAACAGCTAATCTAATTAATATTCGTGATGTCATTATGTCTTACATGAATATTTACTGGAGTATTTACTGGAGTAGAGGTGTATGTCCTAACCCCGCTGTGAATTAAATAATGTCTTCTCAAAATTGAATTTGGCACAATTTTAACTCCTTTTGATTGGATCTTACTTTTGTGAACTATTAACCGAGAGTCATACAAGGGACACCGGGTCTGCCTGTCATCTCTGCAAATACGGGTCAGTTTGGATATAGCGGGGTAAGGGTTTAAAGATAACCCTCTTTATCTTTGACGGAGATTGTTTGCTTATCGATCCGTAGAGAACAGCACTTAAATTATTCAGCCAGGGAAAGCATGTTATTCACTTTAATGTTGAAAAACAAATGTACTCAACTGCTGTAAATAGTGTAGACCCAAATGAGAGGGCTCGTTCAGGGTCTGCACTATTTGTCTTTCAAAACCTTTTTGGAAGCGTATGCGTTTCATACTTAGTGAGTGTTGTCATTAAATGCTTAAGGGCCTTTCCATTTTGAACAGTCAGCTTTGAAAGTGCTCTAAAACGGCAGAAGAAAATATAAGTGCTGCCAATTCACCAGAACATATCAAGTAGCCAGGTTCATAGCGGTTCATCCAGTAGACATATCTAACTTGTGGAATTACGTTGATCGATACTATGCTGTCAGTTGTTACATTTTGCAGTTTAAAGCCATAGAGGTTCCTATTAACATGTGGAATAAGTATTTCATAACTATATCCATAATCGTGTCCGTCTTATTTGAACAAGGATGCGCCAAGCGTAGGTTGTTTGCAAGAGACCGTCCGTCGGGAAACATTTTTAGGACATTTTCCGGGATATCCATACTCGAATGCGAAGAAGAGTGTGCTCGGAGGCGCAGATGTGCCGACGCTTTGTATAACAAGAGGGCATCTCTTTGCCAAATGCGGACATCAGTTTTAGGCTCTGGGGCGGCAGCGCATGTTTACAGAGGAATGGTTTTACTTTATAAGCCTAATACTCTAACACAGGTATTTAGTTTTACCGCTAGATTTAGTTTAACCCATTAGTGATCGGTGCCTTAAAGAGGACATAGGTAAACAGTGTAGAACATGATTAAAGGGGTCTGCATTGTGTACTGATCTTATCGATGTCAATTGTTTGTACGAGCAGATATCTTGTTTGATTCCCCCAACATAAAAAACGAGTTCCAAAGAATAGATGAGAGGTATACCATTTAGTTTCAAATATAAGAGTAATATACAAATATTATACAGCAATATGTGTCATAATACGTATAATATACCAGTGTTATACAACATTATAACAACAATATAATGCATAAATATTATACAACAATACATAGAACGTACAAATATAATGTACCACTATTATACGACAGTAGAATGTACAAATATTATACAATAAATGGAATGCACAAATATTATGCAGCAATAAAATGTACCAAATATTATACAATTATAGAATTTACAAATACTATACAACAATATTTCCAATGCACATATACTATACAACAATGAATAGAATGCACAAACATGAAACAACAACAAATACAATGTATACATTTTAAAAAAAGAATGTGCAAATACTATGCAACAATGAAATGTACAAATCAAAGAGTTTGATTGGTAATTCATTGCTACATATTCGTAACTTATTCATTGCCATATAGCTGGTTTAACGATCTTGAGTTTGATTGGTAATTCATTGCTTAAAACTTATTCGTTGTCATACAGCTGGTTTTTGCATTATTGAATGGTAAATTCATTGCTAGATAACTTATTCATTGTCATATAATCGGTTTCGTGATCTTGAGCCGTAAATAGACATTTAACCCCGTGTCGATATCAATTAATTGCTAGATAACATAAATATTGACCTAGATAAAAAAAAATAGATAGATAGATTCTTTACTTATGTCTCATCAATATACATATAACATTCATTATACAATATAACCATATTATAAAAGATGTAAATTGCCACTCAAAGAAAGAGTAATAAGTGACTATAATATTATCAGCTTAGAAATCTTTAAATAAAATCTAATATTCTGTAGCTAATATTAATTACATTTGTACATTAGTTTATGCTAAAACCTGCCGTAAAAGTATGGATACAAGGCTGAAATTTAATACGAGTACTACTGCATATTAATTAAGAAATGAGTGTAATAAATCTGACATTGTCTCTGATCAGATCAGAGTCAAATTAGCAGACTGTGTTTCAGAGTTTATAAAGAATATCTCTATGTTATAAGAAAACAATACATTATTTACATAGGTAAAACATACGTCTCTGTAAAACATTAAAACAGGTTTTGGTGCATATACGTATCATAACATGGTTGGAAATTATAAATGCAAATTTAACACCTGCAGTAAGGCCAGTAAACTTGTCATTAATATCAACGTTTTTCTCGAACAATACCTGCCTCTGGTCTTCATATAAACACACATTCTAGTAATACGTGTTGTTAACTGGTGTTGTGGTCTGGAGTCGGAGACTGACATTTAACCTCATGTCGATATTAATTAATTGCAAGATAGCTTAGATATATCTTGAGTTTAGAACAGACATTTTAACTTATACTGCAACTTTCCTTTGCTCTCTCGGCGCCAAATATCTAATTATCGTCTGCAAACTACTTTAAATAATTTGGTAAAATAAGGAAATGAGATAAATAATTGAAAGTGATAAAGCACAGTTATAGAAATAAAGCTTGAGACAAAAAGTGAGGTCCCTGATCAGACGCCGCCTATTTGTCGCGGTGCATTTTTGGTTTAATGCGATCACCAATAAACGGTCTAGTTTGGCGTCTTAAAGTCATATGGCAGTTAACGCAGGAGCTTTCTGTATAAACTTTGCCCTGCGTTAAGCTACTATATGATTCTAAAGACATTTATTTTTATTTATAAAGTGGTCGCTTTAGAGATATTTTACTGAAATATCGGATATTGAATGTTAAATTAAAATGCTTCTTTCAAATATACTGTTCTAACTTATTCAATGTTAACACATTCGTACTGCAACGGAAACAACAGTGTTTGAAACTGAATGTTTGACTGTTGTAAACAATAGCAGCAAATATAAGGACGCGATAATATAAGGAAGCGATAAAAACAGAGATGTTGTGTAACAATTATGACAGCAAAACGTTAGCAAATATAAGGAAGGAAAAAAAAAAACAGGCGATACAGTATAACAAGTATAAAGAGAAATTGCAACAACTATACCAAAATGAATGAAAAACAGAGATACAGGGGAACAGTTATGACAGAAAAATAGCAGCTGATATAATAAATGAATAAAAACAAATATACGGTGTATTTATTATGAGAGAGAACTTGCAGCTAATACAAAGACGAAATAAAAGCAAAGAGATACAGTGTAACAGTTATGAAAGAGAAATTGCAGCTAATATAAGGTATGAATAAAAACAAAACAAAGAAATACAGTGTAACAAATATGAAAGAGAAAGTGCATCAAATATAAGGTATGAATAAAAACAAAACAAAGAAATACAGTGTAACAAATATGAAAGAGAAAGTGCATCAAATATAAGGAAGGAATAAAAAACAAAGAGATACAATGTAACAGTTATGAAAGAACAATGTCGGCAAATATATGAACGAATACAAACAAAGATACGGTGTTAAAACTTACTAAAGACAATTTGCAACTTTGTATGTTGAAGGTTATCCTAAACAGGTTACTGCTTGAATGGCGTAAAATTTCATTCAAAATTCAGCTGAAATTACACCTTTTTATCTATTGTTTTTGTATACACTGCACATACAAAAGGCGGGACTTGTATATATCATAAAGGAACTAATAAAGCATATTAGGGTGGATGAATATGTGCGGAGCCTCTGGACAATTCCAAATACCAGTATATGCCAGTAACTGCAAGTGAAATCGAGTAAATGTCGGTATTTACCACCGTAACGTAAATACTCATAAATGCCGACATTTTGTCAACCCTGGTTAAATTAAGTCTCATGTCTAACAGTTGTTG
The DNA here is from genome assembly GCA_963576725.1 of Azorinus chamasolen. NCBI lineage: Eukaryota > Metazoa > Mollusca > Bivalvia > Cardiida > Solecurtidae > Azorinus > Azorinus chamasolen. The sequence goes on from OY755252.1 coordinate 54,460,195, forward strand.
TTGTTGCTGCTGCTGCTGTTGTTGTTTTTTTGTGGCGGTAGTGGTTATTGGGGTGATGTTTGGTTTGGTTTTAAGAGCACTACATAACAATAACTATTGCTATCCGACGTTAGTATTTATCTGCACATTCTCGCCAATGTATAATGTAACGATACTTTAATACATTATATATTGTGCGATGTTATCTCTTTCAATGCAAATATCGCTTCAGTGATAACCAAAGTTTGAACCCAGATTAGTCCCCAAATAGCACGGCGTCTCATCAGAATCCAAGGTTTCGGCCACTTGGTCAATACTTTTTATAAAGCTTGTGCCATGGCATTTGATCAAGACTTTTTTAAAAGCTTGATCGATTCGGAAGTAGAAAAAATGTTCATCAGATTCAAATTTGAGGAGACATCATTTTTTAAAGCGGGATAAATGCTAAATGGTTAATATTTTGCATCTACATTAATCCTTTCCCTGGTGAATGTTCATGGAAGACATACTGACATTATGAATATGCTAAGGATAATATTTAATTGTTCACATGAAGTTTTGACCACAATGAAAACACGGGAGGGCTGTATGCAAATGTAATATGCCTAAAAGGCATTAACTGCAAAAAGGATGATCATAGAAAGGTTATGTGTATGCCAACTTGTATGCAGAGTTTGAAACATACATTAATTAGTTTAACAAATCAGATTAACGGATGACCGATTCGAAAATTTGTTGAGTATACAGTAAAACTCCTCTAATGCGACCACCAAAATGGGCATAAATCTGGCTGGCATGGGCAGGTGGTATCTTGATGCAGGAGGAAAGTTATGCAGAAAGCTCCTATAGGAGCTTTCTGCATAACTTTCTTCCTGTATTAAGCTACCACCTGTGACATTGGTAGAAACTGTAGTCAGAACTATTGTATTTTCATAACCAAACAGAGCAGATCCTGATCAGACTGCTCCTACAATAGCCGTCTGATCTGGCCCTACTATATTTGCAAATGAATAAAAAAACGTTTATATGAAGTTAATGTTTTGCATTTTATGTTTTGCATTTGCATTAATCATTTCCCTGTTGAATGTTGATGTTAGAAATAACGAGATATTGAATATGTATTAATTCTACTTTGTATACTGGCCTATGTTCACATGAATGTTGGGTTTGGGTAACATCTATAGATTCAGATTTGTTATAATGTCTTTCAGGATCAGTCTGATCTTGATCTACTGTGTTTGCACATGAATGAAAGAAAAACGTTTATCTGAAAGAAATGGTTTTAAAGTGTATTACAACACCAGTACTTATTGTTTCCTTCAAGCCAACGTCAACATGTGGGGAACAAGAATGCAAAGAAGAAGAAACATGCACAAGGGTGAATGAATGTGAAGTAACGGGTATGTTAGCTGATCCTTAAACTCCAGCAAGATTTATGTCAGAAATAATGACATGCTTGAATGTTAACCAACCTGGGATTTTTATAACTGCATCACGAACAAGGACATTTAGCCATTACAGAAAGTGTACTAATATATCTTCCATAAGAAAACATAGCAGACGTTGACCAGTCGGCTCCTACGGGAGCCGTCTGATCTAGGTCTACTCGGTTTGCATAGGTTCTTAACGTTTTCCTTATAGAGTAAAATATTCCATTAAACAGACATCATAATTGACTCATGGCTTTCATAATAGTCATATTTCTCATTTAACCCTTTCCTCTATAAATACGCCTATCTACGCCTCTGTAATAGTCACTTCTTGAAACCATTGTGATAAATAGGGCATTTGCTCCTATAGGAGCAAATGCACTATTTATCACAATGGTTTCAACTACAAAATTCTAAAAAAAAATCCTTTTCTCTAGTTAATGCTCCTTTTCGGTAGATTTATTCAAAGAGGTTGGGTCTAAAAATAGCCTATGGAGGAAAGGGTTAAATGATACCTCCAGTAGTTCATGTTATTTCGTAATGGCTACATGTGGATTACGTAACCATTTCCCTTATTAAAACGCATTTGTTACGTATTTGCATACAAGGAAGATCCAGATCAGACGGGTCCTATATGCTAATGGAATTTGAAATAACTGTGTCTTTACTTTCTAAAATGGCTACAATGTTCCACCTTCCATTTTTATTATAACTATTTTGTCCATGAATATTCGGTAGGTATTGAATTTTGGAACAAATACAGAACACGGAAAGTGTTCAAACAAGTTTCAGAGGTTTTTCAGCAAAACACCAGCAGGAGTTTCTGGATTAAAAGAAAGTTTAATATGTCTGCCTGTGTCTACATGAACTACTTATTTCAAAATTTGTTTGAATTAACTGATTGACTGACGCAAGTGGGCCGACCTATATGTTATAATATATCATTTGAAGTCCACATTATTTCGTTATTTGTTTTATTTAGCCGATTGTCTTTACAAAAACGCAAGAAGACCAACCTATATTGCAATCTCTTATTTGAATACATGAACTATATAAACTACAAAATCAACATTACTTTGTTGTTCGTTTGATTTAAAGATTGTCTTTATAACAACGCAAGAGGGCCGATCTATATGTAATATCTTTGTTAAATACAATACAATTACAAACCCAACATTTTATCATTATTTCGTTTATCTAACTGACTGGCTTTACACCAGAGGAATAATTATATTAGATTTGGTGGGAAAATGACTATTTGAGTATTTGAATACGCACCTTTAGTAGTCACATCATGGATTTGGTGGAGAAATGACGATTTTAACATTTGAATACGTATCTTTATCTATATCTCTGCGTTATACAGAATGTGGACCGCCTTCATATTCCGCTGTTAAAGGTCTTTATCTATATCTCTGCGTTATACAGAATGTGGACCGCCTTCATATTCCGCTGTTAAAGGTCTTTATCTATATCTCTACGTTATACAGAATGTGGACCGCCTTCATATTCCGCTGTTAAAGGTCTTTATCTATATCTCTGCGTTATACAGAATGTGGACCGCCTTCATATTCCGCTGTTAAAGGTAACTTGTATACCGTGAACAATAGCGTTATGGTCAATCATGGGACCGAGGACAGCTTCACGTTAACATGCAGCGAAAATGGGGCATGGGTTGAGGAAGTTATGTGTAAGTTAAAAACTGTTAACCATCTACTTCATAAATACGCATTATTACGTCTTTGCAAATAGAGTAGACTAAGATCAGACCACTACTATATGAGTCTTCTGATCAAGGCCTGCTCTATTCGCTTATGGAATAATAAAGATCTAATTTTACAGATTCTGACATGGTCTAAACGTTATGTGTTTATATGCACTTATAGATATTCATGTAACTAATATGCATGATGTAATTATTTCTTACGTAAATATTCATGAAGAAAAGATATAAACTAATGTGGATTTAGCATGCATATTGGATATAGCCTTGTATTGTTTGGCAAACAGTTTAGGTATATAACTAATGTGGATTTAGCATTCATATTGGATATAGCCTTGTATTGCTTGACAAACAATTTAGGTATATAACTAATGTGGATTTAGCACGCATATTGGATATAGCCTTGTTTTGCTTGACAAACAATTTAGATATATAACTAATGTGGATTTAGCATGCATATTGGATATAGCCTTGTTTTGCTTGACAAACAATTTAGGTATATAACTAATGTGGATTTAGCATGCATATTGGATATAGCATTGTTTTGCTTGACAAACAATTTAGGTATATAACTAATGTGGATTTAGCATGCATTTTGGATATAGCCTTGTATTGCTTGACAAACAATTTAGGTATATAACTAATGTGGATTTAGCATGCATATTGGATATAGCCTTGTTTTGCTTGACAAACAATTTAGGTATATAATTAATGTGTATGGCATATACAGATATCTTAGTTGAACAACAAATAAATGTGCAACATTATGTTTCATTAACATGGATTTAAGCATGTATATCATGGATTATATTTCTGTGCTAGTCCGATACTTTGGGCATGTAGCTTAATATGTTTGTTTCCTACCATATTGACATAAATGAACATCTCAATTGAAAATACTTACATGTTTTAAATTGATCACTCACTTAGTTATACTGTGTATAGTCTAATCTTTGTTAAAAGCCATGCATATAATCATTAGCAGGTTTTAAAAGTAACAGCTTAATGCATTGACATGCGGCTATAAACAGTGATGGTTGACCGTAAAGCGACCATCAATACAAAATTGTAAATCTTGATTTGAAAGACATATGGTTGCGAGAGTTATGCAGAACTTTCATGTGCAAGCTTTCTGCATTACTTTTTTTCAGCAATAAGCAAAGGCCTGTTTTAAAACACACATAAGCTGGTCGCTATATCGCTATCTTAACCCTTATCCGGACACTTCCCCTTATCCCACTACTTTAACCCTTATCTCATTAGAATAACCCTTATCCCACTACCTAAACCCATATATTCCTACTGTAACCCTTATCCCACTACTTTAACTATTACCTCTCTACCTTAACATCTATCCCACTACTTTCACCCTTATCTCATTAGAATAACCATTATCCCACTACTTTAACCATTATCTCACTGCCTTAACATTTATCCCACTACTTTAACTATTACCTCACTACCTAAACGCGTATCCCACTACTTTAACTATTACCCCCACCACTTAAACGCGTATCCTACTACTTTAACTATTACCCCACCACCTAAACGCGTATCCCACTACTTTAACTATTACCCCACCACTTAAACGCGTATCCTACTACTTTAACTATTACCCCACCACCTAAACGCGTATCCCACTACTTTAACTATTACCCCACCACCTAAACGCGTATCCTACTACTTTAACCATTATCTCACTGCCTTAACATTTATCCCACTACTTTAACTATTACCTCACTATCTAAACGCATATCCCACTACTTTAATCATTATCTCACTACCTTAACCCTTATTCCACTACTTTAACTATTATCTCACTACCTTAACATTTATCCCACTACTTTAACCCTTATCACTTATCCCACTACTTTAATCATTATCTCACTACCTTAACACTTATTCCACTACTTTAATCCTTATCCCGCGTTTCGCGACACGACTCGCATTTGCAAACAACTTGATTTCATATCTGACGCAGAGAAACTCGGCGTCTCACCAGGCCACTGGATTATAAAAACATTTGTCTGAGTCTGAGATCATTCTCATGCATCTGATTGGTCAGATTCTGAGAAGGTTCAGAATCTGACCAATGAGGTACACGAGAACGATTTCAAACTCAGACTCGGAAGTTGTTTTAATACCTTGAACACAGGAATAAAGTCAAAGCAAGCTCAAAATCTGGCCAGTCCGATGCTTTAGAATGAACTCAGACTGAAGCAGAAAAGTTTTCTAACCTTAGACCAAGGTCTGTGTAATTTACTTTGTATTTCAGCTCCTTGTCCTGCTGAGTGGGCTCGTATATACAGATCCTGTTACAGATTAACACATGCACGTGTCACGTGGCAACAGGCGCAGGTAGATACATGTATTGTATACGTTCCCTTTAAGTAATAGTGTTTATTAAGAGTGAATTTAACGATAAAGAAGCTAGACCGACCGTAGCGAGCGGCGGCTTTTTGATCGTTAACTTAGCTCTTAATAAACACTAACTTATAGTTTGACACGCCCTATTATTGTATAACACTGCCATATTTGAAAGCCCACACAAACACCCATGGCATGACTTCCAAATATATCGTGTTTCCTTCCATTTTTCCGTTGAGTTATTGTGTAGTAAAAAATGAAGTCGCGGTGATTTTGATTTGAGTAGTTTCGAGTTAGATGTTTCGTGTAAATCTATTTTGAAGATAGATTATTTAGAAGGAGAATCCGTTGTCAGTTATTTAATACCAGTACTCAGATGCTGATAGACTCTGAGGAAACGCCGTGTTATTAGGTCAATACTGAATGCTGTAAGGTCACATCAGCCAGAAACAATGAAGGGTAGATAATGGGTTATCGTTATGTAACTAGCATATTTCAGCAATTTACGTCTCATTATGTGTAATATGTACGTATGTCACTGTATTCAAGAATTTTGTCTGTGAACTATTCGTCTTGTTTCTGTTTCATTTAACAAACCAAAATGGGGCTCGTCGCACTCCACGTGAAAGTGTAGTAAACATTGCCATACACACCTACCACGAGACTAGGCGGGCCTTGAAACAAACTGCTCGCATGCGCAGTGCCTGCCATACACACCTAACACGAGACTAGGCGGGTCTTGAAACAAACTGCTCGCATGCGTAGTGCCTGTCATACACACCTAACACGAGACTAGGCGGGTCTTGAAACAAACTGCTCGCATGCGCAGTGCCTCCTAAACACTAGTCTCGCCAGATCTCGAACTCTTGATGAATTAAGAATGAGGTTTCAACATATTTTCTCGAACACTAATTGTGATGAACATAGTCTGTCATGAAAATGTATATTCTTAATTGCTATACACTTAGCGACTGGTCTAAGGCTCTGACTGGTAGGTTTCGCTTAACCCTTCACTTGCTGAATTTTAAAATACATTTCTCCTTCTTTACCCTGTTGTATAATTACATATATCTTCACTGTGTACAAGTAGTTCGCTGTGTAATCATTGCTGTGGAGTGCACTAGTTGCACAATCAACTTGTAAATAGTGCAGACCTTGATGAGACAGCTCCTGCTATTTACAGGTAGGTATATTGACGCGAATAGCAAGCGAAGGGTTAAAAGTGCCATGCAATTATTATGAGGTACTATAGCCTTTCGGTGCCAAATTTCTAATTGCCGTCTGCTAAAACATCAATTTTGTTAAATCATTCAGTAATTTAAGGAAATGAGATAAATAAGTGCAAAGTTCAAGAGAATAAAGCACAGATATAGAAACAGAGTTCGAGACAAAAAGTGAAGTCCCTGATCAGACGCCGCCTTAATAGGGCGGCGGCTGATCTGGGACTGAACATTTTTGCGAAATTGGCGGTAAGAGGGTTAAAGGTTATTATACGGTATTGGGTCCCGTAATGAAATTTATTGGTCCAGTGCACAGCCGAGAAAAGTTATATTGGACGAAGCGAAACTAACTACTCAAAAAGACAATCAACTGTTGAGCTTTCATGTATAAATTTTAAGTGATTAAATTAGATACTTTCTTACTTCATGAGAAGCCAGTACTTGTATAGTACTGTTTTTAACCCTTTATCCCATGAATATTAAAGTAAGAAATAATAACATCACGAATATTTGTTAGCAAAACTGTTGTAATGGCTTATGTACACAGACTTTTTTGGTATTGATAGAAACTGTACTGTCCGATCTTTTATTCGACAAAGCAGACTCTGTTTAGACGGCTCCTATAGGAGTAGTCTGATCTGGGTCTATTCTGTTTGCAAAGTTGTTTTAATGGAGTAGAGGACTAATTTTATGCATCAGGTTTTCACGTTTTTATCTATTTATAGTATAAACATTTCTGTTGTAAATATTATATGATATAACCGCAACCGAGCCAGGTGTATTTCACATTATACATAGTTAAACGTCGTTAGTTCGAATTTTGTAGTAAATAATTGAGATATTTTATGCAGGTAGCTGTTTCGCAAAGGGTTAATGGATATAGAAAACGCCATGGGAGCTTTCTGCATGACTATCACACTTCATTAAGCTGGAGTGAAGACCAGTAATAAAACGTGCTTCAGAGATCAATACTCTTTTAGCTAAAAACCAGACGTTGATCCTAGTATGAAACACATTTTATTATTTAGTCACAAACATACATGTAAATGTATGCACATATAAAACAGTGAGTTTAAAGAAAACAGAAAATTAAGGAATAAAAGAATACAATGTGGGCTCACCATTCCATCGAGATCCTCGTCCTACGGAAACATTTGATGGTCCCGAATTCATTTCTTCTTATTCTATAAACATTTTGTATCCGATTTAACGAAACTCTTAACTGTAAAAGTCTCGAGCAAGTGCTAATTAAGTCTTAAAATGTTATTAGAATTATAAAATACACATGCAACACTTTGTCCTTACTATACCGTATATGCAATATTTCCGTTTTAGTGTAAATATTACGAGAAGTTACAAAGTTGTTGTAATGCTACAAATATTTTACATCTTGTTTTTGATAATGAGAACAATTATAAGTAATGTGAGACAACTGTGTTACAAGCACTGTATTTAAGTGAGTTAAACTTTATATCATACATAGCTTAAAATAAAAGTAACGTTCATGAAATAAAAGTGTACTATGTTTGAGGTCCTTGAAAATTGAAAATTCGTTTGAACGAAATTTCGATTCTACGAAAAGAAAGCTATTCTGGTTCCGACCTTTTCGTAAACCTCAGTCCAGATTGTATATGAGAAAAACCAGCAGACACGGAGTATCAAGTGAAGAAGAAATTGAGTTGTAGTAAAAACGTCAAATGTACAGCACAAAATGCCAAACAATACCAGACCAAGTGAATATGAAACCTATTATCCATTTCCCTGTTTATCCCATTCCGTCATATTCATGCCTTTTGATGCCCCTGTGAACGTCACTTTCTGAAAGCATTGTGATAATTAGAGCATTTCCTCCATTGGAGCAAATGCTCTATTTATTACAATGGTTTCAACACCATATATTTCTTAAAAAAAGGCCCATTCCTCTAGTAAATGCTCCTTTTCGGTAGATAGTTTCAAAGAGGTAGGATCTAAATATACCCTATGAGGTAATGAGTTAATATTCATGTTTGAAATAATACTACCATAAATGAATATTCATTAGCTGAATTGATATACATGTAATAGTATATGTACATGTACACATGCATTTTAGGTATAGTAGGGAGTGTGCAGTTACATCGCTTATACTTTCTTAAAGCAGACCGAGTAGACCCGGTAAAACGATTCATACTGAGGCCGTTTGACCTGGATCTATATGTTGGCAACATACGCGAAAAGGGCGTTTGTATGAGGTCAAAGGTTAACCGTTGTCGCGCTGACAGCGACATGAGTCGCATTTGTGGTGTGCCGTGGTCTAGTGGTAACGCGCTTGACTACCAATCCGGAGATCCGGGGTTCTAATCCCGGTCCTTCCCGGAAATTCCAGAGACGCTTTAAAGTATCTCCCACCCGCACCTCCTCTCCACCCAGGGGTTAAAATGGGTACCTGTGAGGGTCACTAGCCGGTACTGCGGCTGCATGATTGCGCCATATGTTAGCAGGCGAATGGCTAAATGACCAGGGGAGTAAATTTACAGTCGTCTGAGTGGTCATTCGGTCTGAAAATAGACTACAATTAGGTACTAGGTATGTGCAAACAGCTAACTCAAGTGTCAAACAGCTTGCATTCTGCTGAGACGCCGAGTGACTCGGCGTCTGACCTGGGTCCAAGCTGTTTGCAAATGTGAGTTAGGTCGCGGATAGCGGAATAATGGTTAACAATGTACATTCTTTATCATATGTTTAAACGCTCCGTTCAACCCCAATGAACAATGATCATAATTTCTCGCCAATTTGGTACGCTCCGTTCAAACCACATGAACATTATTGATAATAGCTCTCCAATACGGTACGCTCCGCTCAAATCCCATGGACATTATTGATAATTACTCTCCAATACGGTACCCTCCGTTAAAACTCAATAACCATTATTGATAATTGCCCTCAAATACGGTACTCTCCGTCCAAACTCTATGAACATTATTGAGCATTCCTCTCCAATACGGTACTCTCCGTTCAAACGTCACAAACATTATTCATAGTTGCCCTCCAGTACGGTAATATCCGTTCAAACTCCATAAACATTATTCATAATTGCTCTCCAATGTGGTACCCTCCGTTCAAACCCCATAAACATTATTCACAATTGCCTTTCCAATGTGGTACGCTCCGTTCAAACCCTCTGAACATTATTCAAAATATCTCTCCAATTTGATACGCTCCATTTAAATATGAAAAAAAACAGTAAATCAGGGAGAACCACATATGAAATGACATTTGCACCAAACACAATCAAACAAGAAACGTCACAACCACAAGACAAAACCTTGCGGGACGCATATCCAGACATAAAAAATTAAACATTAAGCATATTAAACCATAACGTTGACCATAGGGTGAAAGCAGGAGCCCCGCCTTGGAACGGTCAATAGGCAAACAATGCTACTAGGGGCTAAACCTGGGAGCCCCGCCTTGGAACGGTCAATAGGCAAACATGGCTACTAGGGGCTAAACCTGGTGTGTGGTTACCAAACCTCACACTTAACCCACCTTCACCAAAGTCAAAATATTGTTCATAAATGCTCTCCAATATGGTACGCTCCGTTCAAACCACATGAACCTTATTCTGAATTGATCTCGATTATGATGCGCTCCGTTCAAACTACAGGCACATACTTTATAATTGTTCTCCAATATGGTACGCTCCGTTCAAACCACATGAACATCATTCTTAATTGCTCTCGAATATTATACGCTCCGTTCAAACCACAGGCACATACTTTACAGTTGCTCTCAAATATGGTACGCTACGTTCAAACCACAGGCACATAATTTATAATTGCTCTCCAATATGGTACGCTCCGTTCAAACCACATAAACTTATTCGTAATTGCTTTTCAATATAGTAAGCTCCGTTCAAACCATATGGAGATTTTTCATAATTACTATGGTACGCTCTGTTCAAAGCCAATGAACAATATGGTACGTTCCGATCAAACCACATGCACATTGTTCATAATTGCTGTACAATATGGTACGCTCCGTTCAAATCCAACTAGCGACGTTCATAATTGCTCTCCAATGTGGTACGTTCCAATCAAACCACGTGAACATTGTTCATAGTTGCTGTACAATATGGTACGCTCCGTTCAAATCCAACTAGCATTGTTCATAATTGCTCTCCAATATGGTACGCTCCGTTCATACCACGGAAGCATTGTTCATAATTACTCCCCAGCATATTACAGTTGAACAGGAGTCTGAGCGGCCATTCTTCTATTGAACATGGGTGTCTTAACCTAGAGGAGATTGCTAAATGCATGTCGAAAGTAATGCAGAGAGTTCTTATAGGTTTGTTATGCATTTATTTTGACATGCATTAAGCCACAATCTGCCTTTCAGTTCCATAAATGTATAGTAAATAAGTATATTAAAAAGAGTGAGTTTTGCCCATACATGGAGGGTAATTCAATTAATTCAATTACTACAAACGATCCGGTTCGGCATTGGTTCTTTTGCTTGAGTTTTCAATGTCCATTGATACCATTCATTTTACGAGGGATACCTCTTGTGCCCATCCTACCGAAGTCCGTACAACATTATTTCGTAATTTACAACTGTCGCTAATATACGAACAGACGAACTTGTCACATAGGCCAGTGTGCAACATACGAAGGTCGCCCGTACTTTATTTTCAGTGTTGTTATATTTATTTTCTGGTCCTCCAGGAACATTATTGTTTATGTTATTTGTTTGGAAAAATTGAATACTGTTTAAGCCGGTGCTAGAGGCGTGAGTAGTGTTGCACATTTAATTACTACTTATGAACAGACCGAGTCTGCAATTTTCTCTTTTCGCATTACTACTTTACTTTCGAAGGATCTCCCACTTTCAGAATATATTTACGATAGTTTAAGGCGTAGGAGGTTTAGTAAAATGGGATCTTGATTAATATTTTCAGAGAGATTGTGAGACACTTGACTCAAGAGCACATCTTGCTTATACAAAGACGAAGGACGAAGTAGAAAGTCTCTCGGCCGTGGGTAAAGTTTTTGACCAGAAAATTTATAGTAAGCACTCTGTCTACAAATCAATTCCCAACAGCGGCCCGCGATAGAAGTTGGCTTAGAGTTTGGCGAAGATTTTCGACTAATCATCAAGTCGTATATTTCAAAACTGTGCTTGATTTAATTGTTAACATTTCGAGATTTGGCGAGACTTTCTTCTTAATTAACTTAGAGTTCGGGATATTACAATTAAGCGTAAATAAGTGACTGCACCTACAAGGAGTATAAGGGTAGTCTAATCTTGTTCGTACAAGCTTTATAATTTTAGAAATTATCACTTTGTACATTTCATCAAAGGTTTGTTTTAGACTCAAACTCATTGAATAAATTTGCTGAAAAGGAGCATATACTAGAAAAAAGAAAACAGTTTGAATTTAAAACCACTGTGATAAGTACATTTGTACAATATTTGCTCATATGGAGGCTTCCCAAATGCCCAGACCAGAATTCGAGCGACAGCAGTTAGGATTATAATGTGCAAATTGTTTTGTTAATATAAATTTTGTTTACGTAAACGGTGTTACTATATTTCGCTGAAAACCATAATATCTGCTCCAATATTGTTCTGTTCAATTGGGACAACGTCCGATGCGATATTTAGCTTTTGAGTTGAGAAACAATAAAAGCTCAGTTTTGATTTCAAAAATGTACATCCAACTTAAATACTGTAATGGTGGTATTCATATCATCTCTGGGCTATTTTAGACCGATTCCCTCGAAGGCCAGTTCTAGACTTATGCCCTCATAGGCTTAAAAATCTACTGGAAATTAGTTTTTACTAATGGAAAAAGTATTCAATTTTCAAAACTAATAACATGAAAACTAATGATCCCGAAGGACCAGAAAATAAAACAACACTGAGAATGAAGTACGGGGCGACTTTTTACGGCCCCACACAAACACTTAACACCTGCTGTTGTGAAGTACATATATTCTGAAAATGGGTGATCCCTCGAAAGCAAGCAGGCAAAGCCACATACAAGACACAACCACCACCAATAACAAAGGAAACAATTAGAATTGTTAGTTATGAAGCTATTGTGACAAATGGAGTATTCGCTCATATAGAGGAAATGGTCTATTCATCACAATGGTTTCAAAAAGTGACTTTTGCTGAGGCGTCAAAATGCGTCAACATGAGGGAGGGAATAGGTTCAAAGGTCTACGAAATTAAGTGATCTGAAACGATAGACAATTATATCCTTTTTTATACATATAAGAATATATGAAAGGTAGCTAAATGACCGATTTTATTTGGCGGGTGATAACACGAATTAGTCCCTAATCTTGTGCCGTATTTCTTCTCGTTATCCCCTCCCCCGTCATACAAATATCACGAGTGTTGTGCATGTCTTATTATTCATACTAGATCCCTGGCTTGGTGGACAAATAGTGGATGGTGGTCAATGGAGATGGGGAGATGGCACCCTTATAGGTTTATGGAACTGGGCATTGGGAAGACCCCATAGCAGGTATAAACCACGATGTGCATTTATCTATGACGGAGCGTTTCATTGGGCCGATCGGCGCTGTTCTATTAACTCAAACGCTGTTCAGAGAGGCCTGTGTGAAATTGAACTTTCAAAGTTGTGACTCAAGTTACTGGTTCGACTCGTGCGTTGTGTGTTTTGTCGTCCGGACTATGTGTATGAACAATAGATAAACAGACAACAGATAAGGATGCGTACTCAAATACTAAAATTGACATTTCTCCACCAAAGCCTATATTGTGACCACTCATTAGAATCGTCTCGAAGGGATGATTCTGTAGAGTCATAATATAGGGTTGTGTTTGGTGCAGAAATAAAGACGTTATTCTTGAAAGTGTTTTAATTTACGCATCTTATCTGGACCTCTGTATGAGTTTGTCTTTCGATGAAATATTTCAAACGTTATCATTAGTCGGTCAATGTAGTGAACTGGCTTCTACCGGAAAATTATTTATTTCATTATTTTTCCAGATACAGTAAAACATACTTATTCGAACACTCAAATACGTGTCATTATGGTTCTTTAAGACAGGTAGCAGCTTCATCCAAGGTACATGACTTCCAACTGGCATTAAGCAACCACCTTCCTAAAATGTATCAGTTCTTCCTAACATGTACTAAAATTTCGAAGTATCGTTAAAGTATCGAGGTTTTACTGTACATAATTTGAAATTTTAAGAATATCCCCTTTATTTTACAACCGAGAATCGTATCTACATTGGGGAGAAATAACTAGTTTAGTATTTAAATAAGCACCGTTATCATGTTGGAGAAATAACGATTTTTGTATTTGAATACACACCTTTATCTATAGCTCTGCATTTCCTAATAAACTAGTATATCACAAGCAAAAGGAGCAGATCTTGATCAAACAAGGCTCCTACAGGAGCCGTCTGATTTAGTCTACTCTGTTCGCAAAGGCGTAGAAAAGAGTATTAATGAAGTAACGGTTAAACAAATACAAGTTATCACATGACTTTGCTTGTCTACGGGTTAATATAACCATCGTGTATTTGTTTTTATTATACCTCAATATATTTAGAATGTTGATCTCCCATAGGCCACAGTGACATAAAAATACTGTCAGACCCAGCGGGAAACAATTACTGTCCGAAAAAGACTGTCGCCCGCAAGACACAGATTGTTCGAAAAGTATACTGTACCATACGCGCATGCGCGTTATCTGTCAGACCAAGCGGGGGAAAATTACTGTTGGAAAAATACTGTCGCCCGCTACCATAGGCGCGGAATGTTCAAAACTTATATTGTACCATTCGCACATGTGCAGTATCTGTCAGACCCAGCGGGAAAATATTGTTGGAAAAATGCTATCACCCGCTACCATAGGCACAGAATGTTCGGAAATTATACTGCGCTCTTTTCACACAGGATATGAGGGTTCAAAAGCGCTTCACATGGATGTCACAACTAACCGAAACGAAACCCCATGATTATCTATCAAGGCAATGAAATATATACAATAGATATACAATAGATATAAAATCACTATTCGGAAGGAACCGCATGATTGTCTGTGCGGTCAATGAAATATATAAAACAGATATACAATAAATATGAAAATCACTAACCGGAAGGATCCGCATGATTGTCTATCCGGTCAATTAGAGATATACAATAGATATGTAATAAATAACCGGAAGGATTGTCTATCCGGTTAATGAAAGATATGCAACAGATATACAATGAATATGAAATCACTAACCGGAAGGAACCGCATGCTTGTCTATCTGGCCAATGAAAGATATACAAAATATATACAGTAGATATGGAATCACTAACCGGAAGGAACTACATGATTGTCTATCCAGTCAATGAAAGTTATACAATAGATATATAATAAATATGAAATCACTAACCAGAAGGAACCGCATGAATGTCTATCCGGTCAATGAAAGATATGCAACATATCGTTTCCTAAACTGTCCTTGTAATAAATGTTGAAGAAGTGCGTTTTCAGACACCTTTTGACCTTGCATCTCCAATGCCTGAGTGTAGAACATTCCAACGTTTTGGAGCTGCATGCATGCAACTTCTCTCACCGTATTTTACCATACGACTTTTTGGCACAACCAACGACAATGATCTACTTGCTGACCTTAAAAGTACAAATATGAGTCATGCAGGAAACACCACATACAGAACAAACAACCGACCGAACAGCAACACAAGAAAACACAGCAAATGTACATAACTATCAAAAACATAAAGAGACGCATAAAGACAAAACAAACTTACGATAAGGGAGAGAAGGAAGTACCGCATTGGAACGGTCAGTGACAAAAGTCATTGATCGGTTAAACCGGTTTGGGGGCACCCAACCTCACACTTATTCCATCCCCACCCTAAACGACAAACAGTGTAAATAAACGTATCCCCTCTCCGACTAAACTACAACAACCGCGATGGCAAATACAGTGGTAAAGTACATGTAAAACGAAACATTTTCGTGACACAAACTGCATCCACATATCGCCAGTGTACTCAATGATTGAGCTTTAAACAGAGTAAATGTAGAAAAAGTAATAACGGGTACGACAAAACCGAAATAGTACAGATATCCGATGTCCTCCTTCCGTTTCTGGATTTAAGAGGTCGCTTTCATAGAGTACTAAACCTTTCTTGTCGGCGTACTGTCTGCGCGGCCTGTACACGTCAAGCATGTCGACATTGTACTTGAGAGAGTCATTGTTCATGGCTTTGTACGTAAGTGTCAGAATTTTGAATTCAGTCCGATGTTTAACCGGAAGCCAGTGAAGTTCCTTCAAAACTGGCGTGAAATAATGACATCATGAATATTTATTGGCCCACTTTTTATGATGGCATAATCCAATTTCTAATCTGAATAATTTCTTAAGTTCACAACTTATTGCAGGTCTAAAGTAACGCTAAAAACTCCTGTAGGTTTTTTAGACATGATAGTTATCATTTCATAACAACTCTGTACTGTATATTATCCAATTAAAGATATCAAAGTTCATCTGTATGTCTAAATGAAATGCGAAAGAGTATCATATGTAACTGCAGCCTTGACACTTTGAACCTATAGTTAATGGCCATCTCATCAAGATCAAAATAGCCAGACGTACAGCAACAGTGAATTTTCATGTAAGTGACATTGTGACGATTAATTAGTGGCATTTTTAAAATGAAATTCGAACACTGGAAGTTTTCGCCATGGCAGAAACTTTTGCATCAGATCCATATTAGTTCATAGGCAAACAGAGCAGATCCAGCAGGACCAATCTATTTTGAGTCTACTCTAGGGCTACCCTGTTTGCAATGGTGTATCTATGAAGTAAAAGGTTATGCCTGGGTCTTTAATCATGCTTTAGATAGCATCTGGTGGGCTCAGTTTTGGCCAATCAGATGGTTCATCATGATTTTAGTCTGAGGATCAAAAGAGGTATTAAAAGTGGAAGCACTTGACTTTCCATGTGTTGACTTTCAGGGGCCATGCATGACCTACACAAATGATTGTTATATTTGGCCGGATTGCTCGCAATCCAGGCTTATAGATTGGCGAATGCCGTCCGGCCGTCCGGCCTTCCGTCCGGTTGACCTTTATGTTTGAGTTAGTTTTAGCCAAAGTATAATACCCACAGTAACCAAACTTGGCATGTGGGTTCAGAATGAGGGTCCCATTACATGGCATAGGTTATCAGGTTACTATGACCCTTTTTTACCCATTTTTTACGCTTCATTGACTTAGAGAAATTCCAGGTTGACCTTTTTGTTTCCGATCGATAACTAATAAACGACTTGGCCTAGAATCTTCAAACTTGCTGTGGTGGTTGGTCATGACAACTGGATGGCCCCTATTGTTTTTAGGTCACTAGGTCAAAGGTCAAGGTCACAATGACCTTAACTGGTGAAATAGTTTCCGATCAATAACTGCTCAAGGGTTTGGCTTGGGATCTTCAAAGTTGCTGTGATGGTTCGTCATGACCACTAAATGACCCCTATTGTTTTTGAAGTCAAAGGTCAAGATCACCATGACCTTAACTAGTAAAATGGTTTCCATTCAATAACTGCTCAAGGGTTTGGCTTAGGATCTTCAAACTTGCTGTGGTGGTTTGTCATGACCACTAGATGACCCCTAATGTTTTTAGATCACTAGGTCAAAGGTCAAGGTCACCATGACATTAATAGGTGAAATGGTTTCCAATCAGTAACTGCTCAAGGGTTTGGCTTAGGATCTTCAAACTTACTGTGGTGGTTGGTCGTGACAACTAGATGACCCCTATTGTTTTTGAGGTCACTAGGTCAAAGATTAAGGTCACCATGACCTTAACTGATGAAATGGTTTCCGATTAATAACTGCTCAATGGTTTGGTTCGGGATCTTCAAACTTGCTGTGGTGGTTGGTCGTAACCACTAGATGACCCCTATAGTTGTTTAGGTCACTAGGTCAATGTCAAGGTCACCATTACCTTAACTTTTGAAATGTTTTCAGATCAATAAATGATTAGTGGTTTGGCTTAGGATCGTCAAAGTTGCTGTGGTGATTAGTCATGACCAGTAGACGACCTCTATAGTTGAGGTCACTAGATCAAAAGTCAGGGGGTCTGGGGTATACATGCGTTACAAATATCTCTTGTCTTTTATTATTCAATGAATTTCTAGATTGACTTTTTTAACATGCGGAGTCATAATGAGGACCTTATTACATGCAATTGGAATATGTTTAACTATTTATTATGCCTTCAGCATCTGCTGATGCAGAAATGTATAATGATTGACTGTTCATTTATATCACTTTAATCGGCAATCCGGCCATACCGACATTGGCGGTTTCTTGTTTTATTTTACTTGACTTTGACGTTCAGGGATCATGAACTACAAACGTTATATTTTGTTTTACTTTAGTCTTCATGGATCATATGAAAGTTGTTAAGTTGTTCAGAAGACAATAAACACATAAACTATGTTTCAAACTGACTTTGGGTATCATGTGACTTTTTTTGTAACACACTCCTCTTCAAAAGAGAATATATAGATTCAGATCATTATTATTATTATTGTTATTATTATTTTAAGAAGTCAAAAATATCTAAAGGACATGCTTGCATGTGGAGCTGTACCAGAACCAAATAGCCCATATTCGTCAAATGTTGTAATTGTAAGGAAGAAGGATGGCACCATCAGATTTTGCATTGACTATAGTAAACTCAACCAAAGAAATATTAGAGACACTTACATCATTCCAAAAATCGAAAATACACTTCAACTACTAGCAGGATCAAAATACTTCACAGAACTTTACCTACGTTCTTCATATTGGCAGGTTTCAGTTAAAGAAGAAGATAAGACCAAATCAGCTTTTTCAGTTGGACCATTAGGATTCTATGAAGCCAATCGTATGCGTTTTGGATTATTGAATGCCCCTGCGACTTTTCAGAGGTTGATGGAAAGGTGTGTGGGAGAGCTCAACCTTAGAAAATGTCTATTCTACTTAGACGATATCATCATTATCCCAAAAACCTTTCATGAACACATTGAACGTCTGAATTCTGTCTTTGAACGACTGGAAAAACATAATCTGAAATTCAAAGCATCAAAATGTGATTTTTTTATACCGGAAGTAATTTATCTTGGACAGGTTGTATCTGAATACGGAATCGGAACAGACCCTGAAAAGCTGGAAGCCGTTAAACATTGACCATTAACAAAAACAACCAAATATGTAAGAAAGTTTTTGGGATTTACAGGATATTGCAGAAGTGTTTTAAGGGATACGCACAGTTAGTTAGGCCACTTAATGATTTTTCAGTAGGCCATTCAACAAAACAAAAGAAAAAGAAACTAATAAGAAGGAAACACCATTCACTTGGGGACCAAAACAACAGGAAGCCTTTGATAACGTCATATAAAAACTTATTAATCCTCCAATTCTAGCTTACGCTAACTATCAGTTGCCATTTAAAGTGTATACATATGCATCAAGAACAAGGCTTGGAGCTATTCTCTACCAGCGCCAAGGTGGCAGCGATAGGATGATTGCATATGCTAGCAGAAATTTGAAGCCAGCAGAAACGAATTATTCGGCACACAAATTCGAATTCTTAGTGTTAAAATGGGCAGTCACCGAAAATTCAACGACTACCTCTATGGATGTAAGTTCGAAGTTTGGAAGGATTACAACCCTCTTACATATGTTCAAACAACAGCTAAATTGGATGCAACAGGTCATCATTGGTTAGCAGCCTTAAGCAGCTATGACTATACAATAAAATATAGAAGTGGCGTTTGCAATGCAGATGCTGACGGTCTTTCAAGACGGGAAAATCGAAATTCTTCTGATGTTGAACCTGAAAAGGAAAAAGAACAAATACTTACCTGTGAAATACCTGATATGTAAAATCTTCGAGTGAACCTGAAACAAATACAATACAAGAAACAGTGATTAAAGCCCTTATATGTGCAGTTTCAGGGGGTCATCAACAATCTCCTTTAGTATTCAATAATACAAATCCACAATATTTACCTGATGCAGAATCAGTCTATAAAATTCCGAATGAAGTTATTCAAAAGAGAGCTCTTAATTCAAAGGAGTGGAGAAAGGCTCAAGCCAACGATGAGGTTATTTCAGAAATGAGTCGTCACCTGAAAGCTGTGACTAGACCAACGGCTCAGCGGGTCTTTTCCAAAAGTGATATACTGAAGTACCTCAGAGCTTGGGAAGGCCTGGATTTTAAAGATGGGGTAGTTTATCACCATTAAAAGTTGAATGGAGAGAACTACCTACAAATTGTACCTCTGATATCCGGGATGATATTTTCAAATCGTTGTACGATGATCTTGGTCATTAAGGAAGAGATAGGACTATGTCCCTCTTCAAACAACGTTTTTGGCCAGGTATGGATGCATGGATCCAGGAAAAAGTCAGAAACTGTATACGCTGCATACGGCAGAGATTTCTTCCTTTAACTGCTTCTTTATACAATATCAAATCATCTGCTTCGATGGAAATACTTTGTTTAGATTTTCTTATTCAGGGGAGATCAAAAGGTGGCTTTGAGAACATTTTGGTTGATATAGACCACCTTATAAGATTCGCTACCCAACGAAGAACCAGTTGGCAAAGACAACAGATAAAGTGTTATTTGACAACTTCAAAAAAAGCGAACCCATCTGACATCCAGGCTTCCTTTTTAGATTTGAATCTTTCCATCACTAATGATAAAGTTTCGTCTAAAATATACGATAAAAGGGATGATTTCGATTTCAAAATTGTTAATTATCCTTTTCTAGATGGAGATGTTCCCCGGTCTACATCTTATGGGGTTTACATTTCTCAACCTATTCGCTTTGCCCGAGCCTGTTCTTTGCTAGTAGATTTTAATAGTCGTAATTTAATTATAACTCATAAACTTCTTAAGCAAGGCTACAGATATCATAAAATTCGGACAGCTTTTTCAAAATTCTATTATCGAAATTTACCCCTCATTAGTAAATATAACTGCAATTTACGGACGTTACTGCAACAAGGTATTTCTCATCCAGATTTCTATGGTGATGTTATCTACAAGCTTCATGGTCATATCCATTTTCACGATTTGTTTATTAAACGCATTAAAACTTTTAGGAAGAGAGGTTATGACCCTATTATATTGCAACACACTGCATGTTTGGTTATCGACCCCTTTACAGTCGGTCGCTACGCTTTCCTCTTTGCTTGCACGATGACAGGCCGAGAGTAGTACTCTATGATGGTATACTCTTAAACCAAGAAATGGGATGAGCTTACCAGACCCATGTATTACCTTTTCTCTGCCGTGTCCTTAACGGCTTCCTGTCTTCAGCAAAGTCATTGAGTACATATTTGACGGACTTTTGCAGTTGTTATGCTATGTTTTACATTTTGTACTGTGATTATTGTCTTCTATGTTGTGGGGAAGTCCGGCGGAGATACCTTTATTTACAATGTTTGTTTAGCGAGGGTGACTTTGAGATAAGTGTGAGGTTAGGACGTCCGTAAACCGGTTTAAACCCCCAGTGGTGATTTTGCTACTGACCGTGCCAAGGCGGTTCTCTCTTTGTCATCCTTACTTTTGTTTGTCTTGTGTCTTTGTACTAGTGTTTCGTTCATGTTTGTCTCTGGTGCTCGTGTATTTGTTGGTGTTTTCTGTGTTCTTCTCGTGTGTTTGGTTGTGTGTGTGTGACATGCTGTCTATTGATGTATTAGTGGTGATTACGTCTTGTATGTGACTTTCTACTGATTGTGTGTGTATGAGTATAAATTGTTATGCTTTCTTTGGGTGTTTTGGTGATGGTGGCGTTTTGTGTGTGGCTTTTCCTGCTTGACTTTACTACTTTTTCAATTAAATGTTTTAATGCGTTTTATAAACAAATCATGAAAATGGATATGACCCAGAATTTTCCTAAGTTTGTAGATAACATTCCCATAAAAGTCTGGTTGAGAAATGCCTTGTTGCAGTAACGTCCGTAGACTGCAATTATATTTACTAATGAGTGGTAAATTTCGATAATAAAAGTTAGAAAACGTTTTCGGAAGTTTTTGATATCTGTAACCTTGCTTAAGAAGTTTATGAGTTATACCTAAATTACGACTGTTAAAATCTTCAAGCAAAGAACAGGCTCGGGCAAACCGAATAAGTTGAGAAATATAAACCCCATAAGATGTAGAACGGGGTACATCTCCATCTAGAAAAGGATAATTAACAATTTTAAAATTAAAATCTTCTCTTTTATCGTATATTTTGGACGAAATTTTATCATTCGTAATTGAAAGATTCAAATCTAAAAATGAAGCTATAATTTCAGATTGATTCGCTTTGTTTAAAGACAGTTATTTTGGGTAAATTGAAGAAATCATAGTTTCAAAATAAGGATTATCTAAATTCAAAATATGTTGTAAGGAGTTTCATAATTCCACGTCTTTAGCGTTGATACATTAAGGTGTAATCAGATTTCTGACATGCTGTAAGGAGTTTCATGGTTCCCCTTATGACTGTTGATATATTTAGGTGACATGAGAGTCATGACATGCTGTAAGAAGTTTCATGGTTCCCCTTATGAACGTTGATATATTTAGGTGACATGAGATTCGTGACATGCTGTAAGGAGTTTCATTTTATCATTCCTTTAGATATGTTACATTAAGATTCCTGACATACTGTGAGGAGATTCATGTTAATCCTCCTTAAGCATTGATAAAAGTACAAATATATGAGTCATGCAGGAAACACCACATACAGAACAAACAGTCGCCCGAACAGCAACACAAGGAAACAGCAAATGTACATAACTATAAAAAATCAAGAGACGCACAAAGACAAAACAAACATACAATGGGGGAAGATGAAAGAACCGCCTCGACAAAAGTCACTGGGGGGTTAAACCGGTTTAGGGGCGCCCAACCTCCCATTTATTCCATCCCCACCTTAAAAGACAAACAGTGTAAATAAACGTATCCCCTCTCCGACTAATCTACAACAACCGCGACGGCAAATACAGTGGTAAAGTGCACGTATAAAGAAATCTTTTTAGTGAACAAACTGTATCCACCTATCGCTAGTGTACTCAATGATTAAGCTGCAAACAGAGTAACTGTAGAAAAGGGTACGACAAAAACGAAATAGTACTGATACCCGACGTCCTCCTTCCGTTTCTGGATTTAAGAGGTCTCCTTCATAGAGTACTAAACCTTTCTTGTCGGCGTACATGCAAAGAGGCCAGCGTGATTGCCAACTGTAAAAGGGTTGACAACCAAACATGCAGTATGTTGTAGTACTATAGGATCATACCCATTTTTAACATATTTGATGAACAAAATGAGTACATGGGTATGTCGATTTTACGAAGTTTATAAATCACATCACCATAAAATTCAGGATGTGAAATACCGTGTCGCAGAAGTGCCTTGATATTACATTGGTACTTGCCAATAAGTGAGAGATTTCGATAGTAATATTTAGAGAAAGTTTTTCTTAGTTTATGGTATCTATATCCTTGCTTAAGCAGCTTTTCAGTTAAAATGAGATTTCGACTGTTAAAATCGTAAATAGATTAACAAGCTCTAGCAAAACGAATAAGTTGAGATATATAAAACCCGTAAGATGGGGCACGGAGAACATCTCCGTCAATATGAGGGATATTTACAATATTAAAATCAAAATCATCTCTTTTGTCATACATTTTAGATGAAATAATTCCATTATCAATTTTAAGGTCTAGATCAAGAAAAGCTGCATAATTGTCGGACGGGTTAGCTTTATTCAATTTGAGTTCTTTAGGATAAATTGTAGGAATCAGAGCATCAAAGAAAGGGTTATCTAAGTAAAAAATATAATCCAAATATCGCGAAGTTCCATTGAAGGCTTTTATAGCATCTTCTTGTGATTGTGGATTCAAACGTAACATGAAATCTCTCTCATAGCAGTACAAAAACAAATCTGCGACAAGTGGTGCACAATTCGTACCCGTAGGAATACCAGTTACCTGACGGTATATAGCATTCCCATAACGTACACATATGTTATCCTTCGTTAAACAAGAAGTCAAAAGTATAGACAATTTAGCAGTAGTACAGGAGCTAGAATTTGCAATAAAACGCGCTTTATATGATTTGTTATGTAGTTTTGGTAACCAATACATTGTAGGAAGTTTATGTTGCGTAATTTTAATATCGGTTCCAAGTTGTTCACACTTTTTGACATGGTCTGAAACGATGGTCTTTTCGTCAGTAGTTACTGAAATGTATGACTTGGTATCAATACTTTCCTGCTTCAAGACATCGATATAATGTAATCGTCAAAACATAATCACATTATTCGATGCCTTATCAGCAGGAACAAAAACGTATTTTGAATGGAAATCCTGTATACCCTTTTTAAGATGTCTAAAGGATATTCTAGGTTTACGTGGAAGCAGGTGTCAATTATATCCAAAATTAGGTTTTTTTCCAATTGGAAAGATCATTAGACTCAACTGTGCTAGGGGGCATGAGCAGTGTTGCACTTTCAATTACTGTTCATGAACAGACTCAATAAAACCGAGTCTGCAATTTTCTCTTATTGTGTTGCAATTTTTGCTCTCGGGGGATCACCCCCTTTCAGAATTTGTTCTCTTCGACACCATTTAATACTAAAATTTTGTAAAGCTAAGGTAACATGAGATTCCTGATATGATGTTATGAGTTTCAAATTACACCTTCTTTAGCTTTGATAACTTATAGTGACATGAAATTCCTTACATGCTTTAAGGAGCGTCACTTTCAGAATATATTACTACGTCTTTAGCGGTGATACATTAAGGTGACATGAGATTCCTGACATGTTGTAGGGAGTTTCATGTTACCCTTTCTGTAGCTGCAATACATTAAGGTGATATGAATTTCCTGACGTGCTGTAAGGAGTTTATGTTGCCACTTCTTCATCTGTGAAAGATTAGGTGACATTAGATTTCTGACATGCTGTAAGGAGTTTCATGGTACAACTTCTTTGCTTTGATACATTATGGTGACATGAGATTCCTGACGTGTTGTAAGAAGTTTCATTTTCAAATCATTTTCATTTTGGCATACATCGTTACGCATGTTGTGGTGTTGTCTGGAGGGGGAATTTTATTTACATTTTGACTTTGGTGAAAGTGGGATAAGTGGAAAAGTAGTAAAGTCAAGCAGGCAAAGCCACATGCAAGACGCAACCACCACCAAAACACCGATAGACAGCATGACACACACACACACACACACAACCACACACCCAAACGCACACGCACACACACACGAAATGAACACAGAAAACACCAAAAGACACACAAGAAACAGGGACAAACGTTCCACAACATGAACAAACCACAAGCACAAAGACGCAAGGCAAACAAAAGGAAGGGTGACAAAGAGAGTACCGCCTTGGCACGGTCAGCAGCAAAAACACCACTGGGGGTTTAAACCGGTTTACGGACGTCCTAACCTCACACTTCTCTCAAAGTCACCCTAGCTTTACAAATATTGTAAATAAAGGTATCCCCGCTGGACTTACCCACAACATAGACGACGGTGAACACAGGACAACATGTAAAACATAGCATAATAACTGTGACAATCCGTCAAATATGTACTCAATGACTTTGCTGAAGTCAGAGCACCTGCAGGCAAGCCGTTAAGGGCACGACAGGGAAAAAATAATACATGAGTCTGGTAAGCTCCTCCTGTATCCAAGTTTAAGAGTATACCATCATAGAGTACTACCCTCGGCCTGTCATCGCGCAAGCAAAGAGGGAAGCGTAGCTACCGACTGTAAAAGGGTCGATAACCAAACATGCAGTGTGTTGCAATATAATAGGATCATAACCTTTCTTTTTAAATTTTTTAATGCGTTTTATAAACAAATCATGAAAATGGATATGACCCCGAATTTTCCTAAGTTTGTAGATAACATCCCCATAAAATTCTGGTTGAGAAATGCCTTGTCGCAGTAACGTCCGTAGATTGCAATTATATTTACTAATGAGAGGTAAATTTCGATAATAAAATTTAGAAAAGGTTTTCCGAAGTTTGTGATATCTGTAACCTTGCTTAAGAAGTTTATCAGTTATAACTAAATTACGTCTGTTAAAATCTTCAAGCAAAGAACAGGCTCGGGCAAACCTAATAAGTTGAGAAATATAAACACCATAAGATGTAGAACGTGGCACATCCCCATCTAGAAAAGGATAATTAACAATTTTAAAATTAAAATCTTCTCTTTTATCGTATACTTTGGACGAAACTTTATCATTTGTAATTGAAAGATTCAAATCTAAAAATGAAGCATTAATGTCAGATTGATTAGCTTTGTTTAAAGACAGTTCTTTTGGGTAGATTGAAGAAACCATAGTATCAAAATAAGGATTATCTAAATTCAAAATATCGTCTAAATACCTTGAAGTTTTATTAAAAGCATTAACAATATCGGTCTGTGTATCAGGTTTTAAGCTAAGCATAAAATCCCTCTCGTAGCAATACAAAAACAAATCTGCAACAAGAGGGGCACAATTTGTACCCATGGGTATACCAACAACTTGACGATATATGGTATCTCCATAACGCACAAATATATTATCTAAAAGAAAGGTTAGAGATCTACAAACATCAAGGCAAGTCCACATTGTGTAATGTTCAACTTCTGAATTCGAAAAGAATGAACGTTGAACATTACAAGCAATGAACATTTTGTTTTCTCTGGCAAAGGTTTTTTCTATTAATTTAATAAGTCTATCCTTTATAAGATGGTGAGGTAGAGTAGTATAGAGTGTAGAGAAATCATAAGAGCTCAGTAAAGAAATGTTATACTGTTCATTTTCAAGTTTTGTTAAAACATCATTTGAATTTTTTATGGACCAAAAAACATTAATACCAGAATTTTCATATATTTTATCACAGTAGCGTTTAACATGTTCTTTGATCGTAGTAAGACAGGACGTCAAAAGTATAGATAATTTAGTAGTGGTACAACAGCTAGAGTTGGCAATAAAACGCGACTTAAAAGGGTTTTTATGTAGTTTCGGAATCCAGTACAAAGTAGAAAGTTTATGTTGTTTTATGTTAGGACCAGACTTAAAATCATTGCACATTTTTACATGTTCCGAGACTATATCTTTTTCAGGTGTTTGAACTGTTATATAAGTTTTTGAATCAGTTAGCTCCTTCTTTAAAACATCAACATAATACAATCTTCAAATAATGATTACATTGTTTGATGCCTTGTCAGCAGGAACAAGAACATAATCTGAATGAAAATTAGAAATGTTTTTCTTCAAGTAGCGAAATGTAACTCTAGGTCGAGGTGGTAAAAGATGGTTATTTGATTTGTAAAAAGTTATTCGTGTATCAATAATATCGAAAATACATTTCTTCCAATCCGAAAGGGCATTAACATCAGCATGTTCTCGTCGACACCATTTGATGCAGAATTCTTGAATAGCTTCCGCAATATGAGTTCGACAAGCGTCAAAATCAATAAGGGAAGGTAATCTATATTTAGGTCCTTTAGTTAGGAGGGTCCTGAGACGTTTATCCTTAATGATATCAAAATTACCAGTAATGACATGACCAACTGGTTTATAGCAAAAGCTAGAAATGCTACAATCTCAAGAAATAGGGGTATTAACATCAATATTTAAGTCAGAGACAATTTTATTGTAGTTCAAAATAACATTTCTAATAGGTTTATTATATTTATAACAGATGATAGGTGATTCAGAGTTGATGAAATATTTTGGAATAGCCTCGATTACATTCTTATCACGAAATATACTTTGAATATCAATAAAATCGATACCTTTATTTAGGAACTGAAGTTTCAGAAAATGTCTTTTATGTTCAGATTCTTTATCAATACGTGGACGAAGAACATGCTGTGTGTAACTTTGTATAAGTGAGGCAGTATTAATTAACGGATCTGTACGCATATAGATTTTATCAGCCTCTTCGTCTATTGACTTAAGACAGGAAAAGGGTAAAGACGATAAACAAGATAACATAGAATGTTTACCAGTTTGTTTTAGAATAGTATGTAAATCATGAATAGACATATTACGACGTAATTTACGCTTGATATTACCATTTCTACGTCTGCCATGTGATCTACTTTTACGTTTTCGAATAGAAAATATAGAGAAAATATCGATACTTGGATCTTTAGAAATATTGCCGCTTTGTAAAATGTTATCATTAAGGCCTAAAGGAAAAGGTGTTTGTAATTTCTTTATCCAGTCTAGCTCTGTGATGAAACGAGCTTTAGATTTTAAACTACCAGTAGTTTTAGAATCATAATAAATTTGTTCTACTGGTTGAACCGAAACATATTTGAAAGAATGTCCTGTATGACGAAAATGCTGGTAAAGAAAATTGCGTACTTTTTTGATCCGGCAATGGTAACTGTGTTCACGAAACCTAGTTTTTAAAGAACGTCCTGTCTGACCTACATATTGAATGCCACAACGTGGCGCATTTCATGTAAGAACATATATAATATTAGATGAGTTTCAGTCTAAATCAGAATTAATCTTCACACTAAACACTCTACCATTAACAAGAGATTTAATTGTTGATCTAGTAGAAATGAAATTGCAACACATACACCTCTTACTATTGCACTTAGTAATTATTGGATACACCCTATGTCTTTTGTTCAAATAATGTGAATTTAGATGGACTTTACTATAACGAATGATAGATTGCTTTAAAGGAGACAAAACGATTTTAGGTCCATTATGAAAAATGTTACTAATAGCCGAAGAGGGAACATGAAAAGATGAAGCAGAAGACACTTTTAGAGGTTTAATACAAACTGACGGCTGTAGTGATTGGAAATTAGCCAGGTTATGAGGAATCTGAACGGAAGACACAGAGTGTAAGTTTAAGTTATTAATTTTGAGTTTAGGGAGACTATTCATATTTTGTGTAGTAATTGTAGCACCCTTCTGTAAAAAGCGACATACGTATGTAACGAAAAGTGGTGTAAAATAATAGAAAACATACCAGAGATTATGACAAAAATAAAGAAGACTAAGAATATGAATGAAACATTGAATAGTGAAACATTGAATGGGTAAAAAGTAAGAAGAAACACAAATAAGGTAAAGTCGCACTAGAGAAAACGCAAACGGCACAAATCTTAAAAGGGAAATTAAAATAGTCACACAATATGTCGGTGAGTACGGAAGCCACCATGAAGTGCAAAGTACGGTGTAAAGGTATGAGGAAACACATTGAATGTAGAGCAATTCCTGCAAGAGGAAGAAAGCAATATTGATTGGATGTACGGGGAGACGTTTCACCGCCGCCACACTGCACAAACAACACTATTGTGCTTATAAATGGAAAAGTAGTAAAGTCAAGCAGGCAAAGCCACATGCAAGACGCAACCACCACCAAAACACCGATAGACAGCATGACACACACACACACACACACACACACACAACCACACACCCAAACGCACACGCACACACACACGAAATGAACACAGAAAACACCAAAAGACACACAAGAAACAGGGACAAACGTTCCACAACATGAACAAACCACAAGCACAAAGACGCAAGGCAAACAAAAGGAAGGGTGACAAAGAGAGTACCGCCTTGGCACGGTCAGCAGCAAAAACACCACTGGGGGTTTAAACCGGTTTACGGACGTCCTAACCTCACACTTCTCTCAAAGTCACCCTAGCTTTACAAATATTGTAAATAAAGGTATCCCCGCTGGACTTACCCACAACATAGACGACGGTGAACACAGGACAACATGTAACTGTGACAATCCGTCAAATATGTACTCAATGACTTTGCTGAAGTCAGAGCACCTGCAGGCAAGCCGTTAAGGGCACGACAGGGAAAAAATAATACATGAGTCTGGTAAGCTCCTCCTGTATCCAAGTTTAAGAGTATACCATCATAGAGTACTACCCTCGGCCTGTCATCGCGCAAGCAAAGAGGGAAGCGTAGCTACCGACTGTAAAAGGGTCGATAACCAAACATGCAGTGTGTTGCAATATAATAGGATCATAACCTTTCTTTTTAAATTTTTTAATGCGTTTTATAAACAAATCATGAAAATGGATATGACCCCGAATTTTCCTAAGTTTGTAGATAACATCCCCATAAAATTCTGGTTGAGAAATGCCTTGTCGCAGTAACGTCCGTAGATTGCAATTATATTTACTAATGAGAGGTAAATTTCGATAATAAAATTTAGAAAAGGTTTTCCGAAGTTTGTGATATCTGTAACCTTGCTTAAGAAGTTTATCAGTTATAACTAAATTACGTCTGTTAAAATCTTCAAGCAAAGAACAGGCTCGGGCAAACCTAATAAGTTGAGAAATATAAACACCATAAGATGTAGAACGTGGCACATCCCCATCTAGAAAAGGATAATTAACAATTTTAAAATTAAAATCTTCTCTTTTATCGTATACTTTGGACGAAACTTTATCATTTGTAATTGAAAGATTCAAATCTAAAAATGAAGCATTAATGTCAGATTGATTAGCTTTGTTTAAAGACAGTTCTTTTGGGTAGATTGAAGAAACCATAGTATCAAAATAAGGATTATCTAAATTCAAAATATCGTCTAAATACCTTGAAGTTTTATTAAAAGCATTAACAATATCGGTCTGTGTATCAGGTTTTAAGCTAAGCATAAAATCCCTCTCGTAGCAATACAAAAACAAATCTGCAACAAGAGGGGCACAATTTGTACCCATGGGTATACCAACAACTTGACGATATATGGTATCTCCATAACGCACAAATATATTATCTAAAAGAAAGGTTAGAGATCTACAAACATCAAGGCAAGTCCACATTGTGTAATGTTCAACTTCTGAATTCGAAAAGAATGAACGTTGAACATTACAAGCAATGAACATTTTGTTTTCTCTGGCAAAGGCTTTTTCTATTAATTTAATAAGTCTATCCTTTATAAGATGGTGAGGTAGAGTAGTATAGAGTGTAGAGAAATCATAAGAGCTCAGTAAAGAAATGTTATACTGTTCATTTTCAAGTTTTGTTAAAACATCATTTGAATTTTTTATGGACCAAAAAACATTAATACCAGAATTTTCATATATTTTATCACAGTAGCGTTTAACATGTTCTTTGATCGTAGTAAGACAGGACGTCAAAAGTATAGATAATTTAGTAGTGGTACAACAGCTAGAGTTGGCAATAAAACGCGACTTAAAAGGGTTTTTATGTAGTTTCGGAATCCAGTACAAAGTAGAAAGTTTATGTTGTTTTATGTTAGGACCAGACTTAAAATCATTGCACATTTTTACATGTTCCGAGACTATATCTTTTTCAGGTGTTTGAACTGTTATATAAGTTTTTGAATCAGTTAGCTCCTTCTTTAAAACATCAACATAATACAATCTTCAAATAATGATTACATTGTTTGATGCCTTGTCAGCAGGAACAAGAACATAATCTGAATGAAAATTAGAAATGTTTTTCTTCAAGTAGCGAAATGTAACTCTAGGTCGAGGTGGTAAAAGATGGTTATTTGATTTGTAAAAAGTTATTCGTGTATCAATAATATCGAAAATACATTTCTTCCAATCCGAAAGGGCATTAACATCAGCATGTTCTCGTCGACACCATTTGATGCAGAATTCTTGAATAGCTTCCGCAATATGAGTTCGACAAGCGTCAAAATCAATAAGGGAAGGTAATCTATATTTAGGTCCTTTAGTTAGGAGGGTCCTGAGACGTTTATCCTTAATGATATCAAAATTACCAGTAGGACGAGGTTGGGTACCCGCAAACCAGGTTCAAGTCCCCCAGTAGCCTTTTTTTATTGCTTTTGGCTGCTGGCCGTTCCAAGGCGGCACTCCTGCTTTCAGCCTACGGTCAATTTTGTTTTTTAATATGCTTAATGTTTAATGTGTTTCGTCTTGATATGCGTCCTGTTATGTTTTGTCTTGTGGCTTTACCGTTTCTCGTTAGATGGTGTTTGATGCGGTGTCATTCCGTGTGTGGCTCTCCCTGTTTGACTATTTTTCCATATTTACCCTTATTAGGGCCCTGCATTGAAAATGCAGAAACCCTATAGGAATCACATTTTGTATGTCTGTCTGTCTAACTCAAACAGTACTTCACATATTGGTTTCATATTAAGGTCATATACTTAGTATCAACAGAAAAAGACGCTCATAGTTTTGGGGTGAATCAGATCACTATGTCTAGAGTTATATGTCCTTGATTTCTCTGATTTGGTCAGTGTTCTAGTTTTAGCTTTGATACATTAAAGTGACATGATGATGTTGATATGTTGTAAGGAGTTTTATAGAGTACTGTACATACAAATAAGAAAGCAAAATATTATTGGGACTATCCAGTAATAATTGCCCCAATTAAATGATGTTGTATAAATGTCCTGCAAACAAGCAGCACAAACAAATAACGTTGTCTGCATTCCGAACTCTACAAGCTGCTCTCATTTACAAACTACGAAAAATTATTGGACACACATATTTTGATATTTTGTTTGTCAAACGTATAAAACTATTCATTAAAAAGGGATATGACCCCTTTATATTGCAGCACACTACATGCTTGGTGGTCGACCCCTTTACAGTTGGTCATTATGCTTTCCTCTTTGCTTGTGCGACGACGGAAAAGGCTTAATACCCTATGAAGATTCCCTCTTTAACCCGTTTGCGGAGGGAGGAGATTAGATATTTTGCCAGTTCTGTCGTACACCAAATGACTTCTCAACAGCTGCTCTGACCTGAACAGTCATTAAGTACATGTCTACGATGTCAAGTTGATTCTTTTTCAAACAAAACATTTTTCCCGTACTTTTAAATTATGACGTCATTTAAATGATGACGTCGCTTGTTTACCTCTAAAGTTTATTTTCAAATCATTTTCATTTTGGCAGACATCGTTATGCATGTTGGCGAGTTGTCTGGAGGGGGAAATTTATTTACATTTTGACTTTGGTGAAAGTGGGATAAGGACGAGGTTGGGTACCCGTAAACCAGGTTTAAGTCCCCCAGTAGCTTATTTTGGTTGCTGGCCGTTCCAAGGCGGCACTCCTGCTTTCAGCCTACGGTCAATTTTGTTATTTAAATGCCTAATGTTTAACGTGTTTCGTCTTGATATGCGTCCTGTTATGTTTTGTCTTGTGGCTTTACCGTTTCTTGTTAGATGGTGTTTGGTGCGATGTCATTTCGTATGTGGCTCTCCCTGTTTTACTATTTTTCCATATTGTTCATGTTTGTCTCTGGTGCTCGTGTATTTTTGGTGTTTTCTGTGTTCTTCTCGTGTGTTTGCGTGTGTTTGGTTGTGTGTGTGTGTGTGTGACATGTTGTCTATTGATGTGTTGGTGGTGAAAATGGTAAAAATGCAGACATATGTCATCAAATTATTTCATTTTTAATCAACAATTAAAGTTCAACATTTGACTTATCATTAACCTTGTGTCACCTTTATGAATCCACACTTAAGAAGGGGTAACATGAAACTCCTTACAGCATAACAGGAATTTCAGGTCATCTTAATGTATCCACCCTAAAGAAGGAGTTACATGAAACGCCTTACAGCGTTACAGGAATCTCATGACACCTTAATGTATCCATCCTAAAGAAGGAGTAGCATAAAACTCCTTAAACCGTGACAGGTGTCTCATGTCACCTTAATGTATCTACCCTAAGGAAGGAGTTACATTAATCTCCTTCCATTATGTCAGGAACCTCGTGTCATCTTAATGTATCAATATATAAAGAAGGGGTAACATGAAACTCCTTACAGCGTAACAGGAATCTCAGGTCACCTTAATGTTTCCACCCTAAAGAAGATGTAGCATGAAACTCCTTACATCGTAGCAGGAATCCCATGGGTGCACCCTAAAGAAGGGGTAACATGAAACTCCTTACAGCGTTAAAACAGAAAGCTCATGTCACCATAATGTATCCATCCTTAAGAAGGGGTAACATGAAACTCCTAACAGCGTATAAGGAAGCTCATGTCACCTTAATGTATCCACCCTAACGAAGGGGTTATATGAAACTCCTTACAGTGTAACAGGAATCCCGGGTAACATTAATGTATCAAAGCTAATGAAGGGGTAACTTGAAACATCATACAGCAGGTAAGGAATCTAATGTCACCTTAATGAATCAAAGCTACAGCATTTGGTAACATGAAACTCATTCCAGCATGTCATGACTCCCGTATTACTGTGATGTATCATCCCTAATGGTAACATGAAACATCTTACAATATGTTACGGGATGAATTTTGGGATACCAACTCAATTTCTTTTTAAAACTATATCTAGAAACGATCTTACCAGGATACGAATGTGCAAAGGATGCACGTTTGAATGATTCCATTACACATTCGAATTCTTTCAGTTTCAACATATCCTTGTAGTATTGGTCGTCATATTTAACATTTTGTTTTAGACACAGTGGTGGCCACTGACCATCGTCCACGGTTCTCCTGTACGTGAAATAACATTGCCGCTAAAACGTAGCTATTTTAGGAACGTTACTATATTTAGATGACACACAAAATGATGACGTCACAAACACACAGAGGATACAAATGTACATAGCATATGACCGACAACCTTTAACAGCGTAACAACCTCTATTAACATCATGACTATTCTAATGACCCAAAATGCATGTATGTACATTCTGGTGTGTTTCCAATAGTGTAGACCCTGATCAGTGGTTTCCTTTGTGAGAGTTCTGATCAGGGTCTTCAATATTTGAATAGGATAAGTGCACTCATCATAGGTACTTTGTAGATGATGCGTATATTCGTCGCTTTGGGTTAAAGGGTTATGTAAGAATAGAATAAAAGTGGGATGCACATATGTATGTAACCAGCAATGTTCATGTGAAGTTTCATTAAAATCGGACCATTACTTACTGAGAAAAGTGTCAAGTTCACGGCGGAAGAAGACGAATCGGAAGGATCGGAATAGGAAGAAAGAAGAAGAAGAATACGAAGAAGAAGAAACGGGGCAAAAACAATATGTTCCCCCAGTTCGTTTGGGGGCATGATTAACCCTTCATTGCCTGAAGATTTCATCTGCTTAATGTTGTGTGATTTATGTGTTTAAGTATATTTTACCGAGAAAACATACGATATGAGTGTCAAACAGTCCGAACCCTGATCAGACGCCGGGATACCCGGTATAAGATCAGGATAAAACTGTTTACAAATATAGATGATACACTTCCAAGCGTAAGGCAGTGAAGAGATTACAACTTTATCATTAAAATATATTTAGTAGTATTGTTTAGTGGATACGTTTGGAAGTATGCCTTCGCTTTTCATGGTAATTAGATCTATAACGTTTTGTAAAATTAATGTTCGAAACGCAGACAAGCTTTCATGAAATGGAGACCGGAGACCGCTTTGTGACGACCCCCATTTCTAATGTCGAACTGCGCTAGTCGCATATCGAATTCCGTTATCGCGTGTACATCTCTGTTTACCCAAATGGTTTCAAACTACACAATTCTGAACATTTCCTTTTCATTAGTAAATGCTCCGTTTCGGTAGCAATGCTCAATTTATCAAAATGGTTTCAAACTGTTAGTAAAGTCTATAATGAAAATTGAAGTCTTCTGCCGACAACTATATGTTAATAAAGATAGCATATTTTTTAGTTTTAGCATGTTACATTCCTTGGCTTATGTCGACCACCGTCGATAATTTTCAACAGTAAAATCGCATGGGGAGGTCTAATTCTAGGCCTTTAAAATGATAATGGTTTATTCATAGCTTAGGTTATAAGAATATTTTCTAATGGAACGATGATCTCTGCCACTTAGCTTTGAATAATAGACCGTGTAGGTTGATTGGATATCATTTATTAAATATAGCTTTTAAGCCAACGAATAATACAGCAAGCAAATATACTGTTCTACTTTCACGTTCCAACCTTATCCTTTACTCCGTTCACTGTCATGAAATGAATAACAAGGGGATCATTGTGGTCCTGATATTGCTCACCAGACAATCAGAGAAGAAGATTTTCAAAGTTTTCACCATCTGTTTCTATTGAAAATCGGCCACCCCTGGGGCTGGGCAATGTTTTGACCCCAGGGGCATAATTTATGTATCTGTTGTAGAGAACCTGAATATGATGCTATGTGCCAAATATGAAAGCTGAGAACCTACCAGTTTCAGGGGAGAAGATTTTCAAAGTTATCACTATTTGTTTCTATTGAAAACTGGTCACCCCTGGGGCGGGGCCAATTTTGTCCCAGGGGGTACAATCTATATAACTTTTGTAGAGAGCCTGTACATATTGCTATGTGCCAAATATGAAAGTACAAAAATGAGTCATGCAGGAAACACCACATACAGAACAAACACTCGCCCGAACAGCAACACAAGGAAACAGCAAATGTACATAGGCAGAAAAAACAACAAGAGACGCACAAAGACAAAACAAACATACAATAGGAGGAAGATGGAAGTACCGCCTTGGAACGGTCAGTGACAAAAGTCACCGGGGGTTTAAACCGGTTTATGGGCGCCCAACCTCACCCTTATTCCATCCCCATCCTAAAAGACAAACAGTGTAAATAAACGTATCCCCTCTCCGACTAATCTACAACAACCGCGACAGCTGAAAACTGAGAACTTTCTAGTTTCTGAGGAGAATATTTTCAAATTTTCGCTATATGTTTCTATAGATAACTGACCAACCCTGGGACGGGGCCAATTTTGACCCCAGGGGCATACTTTATAAAGCTTTTGTAGAGGACCCAAACATTATGCTATGTGCCAAATATGAAAGCTACGAACCTTCCAGTTTCAGAGGAGAAGATTTTCAAATATGTCACTAGGTTTCTATAAAAATAACTGGCCACCCTTTGGGCGGGACCAATTTTGACCCAAGGGGCATAATTTATATAACTTTTGTAGAGGACCTAAATATGATACCATGTGCCAAACATGAAAGTTGAGAACCTTCCAATTTCAGAGAAGAAGATTTTCAAAGTTTTCACTATATGCCTGTGTCTATAGAAAACAAGGCATCCCTGGGGCGGGCCATTTTTTACCACAGGCGCATACTTTATATAACTTTTGTAGAGTACCTACAGATGATGATATGTGCAAAAAAGAAAGCCGAGAACCCTGTAGATTCAGAAGAGAATATTTTTAAATGTTCAAATTGTTAACGACTGATGACACACGACACACGACGCACGCCGATGGACGACATACATCAGGCGATCACAAAAGCTCATCCTGAGCACTTTGTGCTCAGGTGAGCTAATAATATCATGATTTGAATTAACTTTTGTTTTGTATTGTGATTTATGAACAATAGACTTTGGGGTGATAAAACTGTTGAATTGTATCTTTATCAATTCATAAGCAAACAGACCAGACCCATATCAGATGGCTCCTAAAACCGCTTCATTTTAAGCAACAACAATTTATATTACCCTCTTGATACACTAGCCATCTTTTTTTCCTGACTGTCAGTGAAATTGACAAGCTACCAGCAAGCATATTGTGATGCTCAGCTTGGAAAACTGCTCATTGGTCAATTCTCTTTACTATGTATAGGTAAATCGACACTTACTAAATAAGTGGTCGGTTAACGGCTGATTTACTAAAATAAATCAACCAGGTAATTTGAAAAATACTGCAACGCCATTGGACAAAATATATTTTAAATCTCACTAAGTTCTTTGAGTGTGCTTCTTTATTATTAAGCAATACAGCAGATAATTGTTTACATCGGAAACCGATGACAGGTGCGCTCACCATGAAAACCCTGCCTCCATTTGAAGAGTTACGAATTATTCTTACGTGCGCAAATCCAGGAAGTTAGGAAAGTTTAGTAATACAGATTTACGCAAATCGTAATTCTGAACGTAGACCTGTGTACATTACGTCAAAATTTACGCAAAAACATTTATGCACTGTAGTAAAACAGTACACTGAACAATCAATCATATAAATGGTAAATGAATAAGAACCGATCTGACATTGGTCTGTAAAAGAACTAGAGAAACTCTATCGATAATAAGAGTAGGACATCGCGCCCGCATTTCTCTGTATCCGCCTCAACACAACCAAACATTTAAAAGTATTTCAGTCATTCCGCTATGTCCAGCTTACTACAGGCGGGGGAAGACCGCACATTCTGTTTTTCTGTTCACTTGACTTTGTAAGAGAGATTTCTGTGTGTCTCTCACCTTGCTTTAAAACCCATTTACTCCCACGATCCAACACATGGGACGTAGGCAAACAGTGTAGACTCTGATCAGACGCCGCATAATGCGGCGTCTGATCAGAGTCTACACTGTTTGCTGATAGGAATTTCAATATAAAACAAAAAGAAATTGAAAATTTAGGCCAGGCATCCCTTAAATAAAAACTGGACTAATCCAATATATAAACATGGAAGAATCAACTGAGCGCAAATGGGTTGACCCATTATAACATAGGGAAACATTCTTCACAAGATTGGTGGAGCCCTCGTTTCAGGATCAAGGCGTGTTTGCTGAGCCCAATGATTTACTGAGCCCAATGTTTGCTGATCCCAAGAGTTTGCTGAGCACAAGGGTTTGCAAATTGTATATCAGTATTAGAGGTCCAGATAAGATGCATATATTAAAACATTTTCAAGACTATTTTTTTTATTACTCCACCAAACCCTAGATTGCGACCACTCTATAGAATCGTCTTTATATTGAGTATGTATAATATATGCATTGATGGAGATGTGACGATTTTAGCATTTGAGTATGCACCTTTATCTATAGCTCTGCAATTCCTAATGAACATATCATAAACTAACAGAGTAGGCCATGATCAGACGGCTCACAATATAGGGTTTGGTTTAGAAATTCCTCATTTCGTACATGCATACGCACGTTTAGCTGTGGCTCTATAGTCTTTGTTTTGCCCCTATCCCTGATTATGACAAATGGATGATCTCCAAAATACAACACGGATGAGTACACTGTACAAAGATAATATGTGACTTAATATTATAAGCTGTCACCTGTCTTAACCCTTTCCCCATTATATGTTTATTTCAAATGTCAATATCTCCTTAATATGTATAGACAAAATAATTATAATGAAATATGGAAGGTGGGACATTGGAGCCATTTAAGAAAGTAAAGAAACATAATTTATCTTTTTCAATTCCAATTACATAGTTAATAAAGCAGACCCTGATCAGACGGCCCCTTTAGGAGTCGTCTGATCTGGGTCTATTCTGTTTGCAAGCACGTTTATATGAAGGAAAGTATTAACAACCAAAACTGATACTTATATAAATGTTCAGATAAGAGGTTTTTTAGCGGGGAATGCTGCCATCGATGTCGTTTAACGTCATTGCAAACAGAGTAGACTCTTGTAGTGTCCTGCAGGAGCCGTCTGATCATGGTCTGCTCTGTTTGCTTATGGAATTATTCAGTTCCTGCTATGGGCAAACATTTTCTTTTTTGTTCATTGGCAATTACAAGATTTTAGTTAATGAATATACATGATGTCATTAGCTTTTGTATAAATATTCAAGAGGTCAAGGGTTAAGAGTGATTAATGTAATTACACAAGGGGTTTGATGTTAATACAAATAAGTTTAAAAATTCAACTTTGTCTAACCATTTACTCCATACTTTGCAAACAGAGTAGATCCAGATCAGAAGGTTCTGTATAATCAGGGTCTGCTCTGTTTGCTTACGATATAATATAAATATGATTGTACATTTTTCTGTCATGATCAAAATTCCTGTGTCCATGTGCTACTGCAACAGCTAATCTAATTAATATCCATGATGTCATTATTTCGTACATGAATATTCATGGAGTAGAGGGTTTATATTCATCAATTAGCCCTTGTATGTTTTAATAACAGATTGCCATGTAAATGGACATTTTATATTGAAATAAATCTATCTATCTATCTATCTATCTATCTATCTATCTATCTATCGTTTCCCCCTATGAAATACATGTCTTCTCAAAATGGTACAATGTATCTGTCGCAAATTTATACTCCTTTCGATTCGATCAGACATTTGTGAAACATTGCTTGAGTGTCATACAGCTCGGATCCTGATGAGACACCGAGATTGTCGGTCTATCATCTGGATTTAAACTGTGCGAAAATGCTAGTCAGGTCACGAAAAGCGGGGTAAGATTTAAAGACAACCCTCTTTTTCTTTGACGGGCATGTCGGGCATTGACGCCTTTTGACGCCTCTGTAAAAGTCACGTTCTGAAACCATTGTGATAAATTGAGCATTTGCTCCAATGGAGCAAATGCTCTATATATCACATTGGTTTCAAAACTTTACAATTCTATTATTGTGTTTTCTCTTCTCTAATACAACTATTACTTTTCGGTAGATTTACGCAAAAAGGTTGGGTCTTGGTGAGGTAATGGGTTAATCCATAGAAACAATAATGATCCAGGGAAGACACATTATCCATTTGAATGTTGAAAAACAAATGTACTGATCTTTTGCAGTGGTGTAGAACCAGATCAGAGGATTCCTAGAAAAAAACTCTGATCAGGGTTTGCACTGTGTGTCTTTCAAGATCGATTAGCAAGTGTATCATTTTTATACTGAGTGAACTTTGTCGATAACCACTGGATTGCCCTTCCATTTTGGAAATTCAACACAGCAGGGGAATATTTAAGTCCTGGCAGTGCACTGGAACGGATCAATTAGCCAGGTGCATAGCGGTTCATCCAGCAGACAGCTCTAACTTGTGGAATTACGTTGAAAGATACTAAGCTGCCAGTAGTTACATTTTGCAGTTTTAAGTCTGGGAGATCCATATGACCATGCGGAATACGCATATTGTGACTTTATACATGACCGTGTCTGTCTTCTTATTTGAACAAGGATGCGCCATGCGTAGGTTGTTTGCAAGAGACAGTCCGTCGGGAAACATTTTTAGGACATTTTCCGGGATATCCATACTCGAATGCGAAGGAGAGTGTGCTCGGAGGCGCAGATGTGCCGACGCTTTGTATAACAAGAGGGCATCTCTTTGCCAAATGAGGACATCAGTTTTAGGCTCTGGGGCGGCAGCGCATGTTTACAGAGGAATGGTTTTACTTTATAAGCCTGATACTCTAACACAGGTATTTAGTTTTACCGCTAGATTCAGTTTCACCAAACTAGTGATCGGTGTTCCTTAAAAAGAACATAGGTAAACAGTGTAGGTCATGATTGAAGGGGTCCTGAAGGAGCCATCTGACCAAGATCTGCATTGTTTGCTGATCATATTGATGTCAATGGTTTGTACCAGCAAATGCTTTGTTTGTTGTCCCCTAAACATGAAATGCAGATGAGTTCAAAAACAATAATAATAAATGAGAGGTATACCATTTTTGTTCCATAAACATGAAATGCAGCAAAAACAATAATAATAAATTAGAGGTATGCCATTTTTAGTTTCGAATATACGAGTAATATAAAAATAGTACCAGTGTTATACAACAATATAATGTACAATTACTATACATCAATACCTAGAATGTACAAATATAATGCACCGATATTATACAATAATAGATTGTACAAATAGAATACAACAATAAGTATAATGTACCAATATTATACAGCAAAAATGTACCAACTATTATACAATAAAAACAAAATACATAAATATTATACAATAATGAATTTACAATGCACAAATACTATATAACAATAAATACAATGTACAAATATTATACAACAATAAATACAATGTGGAGTGCACTGGTTGCACAGTCAACTTGTAAATAGTGCAGACCCTGATGAGACAGCTCCTGCAGGAGCTGTCTCATCTGGGTCTTCACTATTTACAGGTAGGTATATTGACGTGAATAGCAAGCGAAGAATTAACACATTCGTATTGCAACGTAAACAACTACGTTTGAAACTGCATGTTGTTTCAAACTGCTGTAAATGATAGCAACAACAACACGGAAAACATAAAAGCAGAGATACAGTGTAACAATTATGAAAGAGAAATGTCAGCAAATATACAAAAAAAACTGATACTGTGAAATAATTATGAAAGAGAATTTACAGCAAATATACAAAAAAACTGATACAGTGTAACAATTATGAAAGAGAAATTACAGCAAATATACAAAAAAAAACTATGAGAGAAATGTCAGCAAATATAAGGAGGGACTAAAATCAAAGATACATATACGGGGTAACATTTATGATAGAGAAATTGCAGCAAATATAAGGAAGGAATCAAATAAATTACAGTGTAACAATTATGAAAGAGAAATGTCAGCTGTTATAAGGAAGGGATAAAAACAAAGATGCAGTGTAACAAATATGCAAGAGAAATTGCACCAAAATTACGAAATATATGAAAAACATGTCAGCAGATATAAGGAAGGAATCAAAAAAAATAAACAGTGTAACAAGAATGAAAGAGAAATGTCAACAAATATACGGTTTAACAAATACGAAAGAGAAACGTCTACTAGCATTAGGAAGGAATAAAAGCAAAAATAAGATGTAACAATTCTAAAAGAGAAATTGCAGCTAATATAAGGAGGAAATAAAATCCAGTGATATAGTTTAACAATTATGAAAGATAAATTGCAGCTAATATAAAAAGGCAATAAAAAAGAGATACAGTTTAACAATTATGAAAGATAAATTGCAGCTTCGTATGTTGAAGGTTATCCCAAACGTGTCACTGCTTGAATGACATAAAATGTTAATTTACACAACACGGTTGTTATTATATTGTTGTTGATTTTTTGTTTTGGTTTTGCGAGCACTACATAGCAATAACTATTACTATTCGGCGTTATTATTTATCTGCATGGCCAACGCATAATGTAACAATATCTTATCAAATACATCATTAAATACATTAGTTCTTGTGCAATTTGTACTCTCTTTCGCTGCCAATATCGCTTCTGTGATCACCAAAGTTTGAACCCAGATCAGACGCTGAGTAGCCCGGCGTCTCATCATGATGCAAGTTATTTTACACTTGGCCAATAGTTTTTCTAAAGCTTGTGGCATGGCACTTGGTCAGTAGTTTCTCAAAAGCTTGATCGATTCGGAAACAGAAACAATTACATCAGATTCAAATTTGAGGATACAGTGCTCCCTCCCTACAACGACCCTCTCAATAACGATTCCCTCCTTTTTCCATCGTATTTTCTTTATGCCTCCATCAAACCCTATGTTGTGACCACTCTTTAGAATCGTCACTTTGTGACGATTCTAAAGAGTGGTCAAAACAATGGGTTTGATAGAGGCATAACGGTTTTAGTTCTCGAAATAACCTTATCTGGGGATCTGCAAACAAGCTAATTATGTTTGATTTTCCCTTCCTATAACAACTCCCTCTGAACAACACATAAAATCTTCGTATCCCAAAGGGTGTCGTTGTAGAGAGGGAGCACTGTACATCATTTTTAAAGCGGGGTAAAGGTTACATCGTTAATGTTTTGGATCATTTCTCTGTTGTATGTCCATGTAAGAAATAATGACATAATGAACACGCTCAGCATGCCCTCTAATTGGCCACATGATATACAGTTTGACCAAATTATAAAAACGAGGCGGCTGTATGCAAAGGTAATTTGCCTAAAAGGTATTCATTTCAAAAAGAGTAATCATCGAAAGGCATATGCTAACTTGTATGCAGACTTTATTCAAGAAAAATATATTAATTAGTTTTAAAAATATTTAAGATTAACGGATAGCCGATTAGAAAAGTTGAGTATATTTATTTATTTATTTTTTTATACATGCAAAATTATGTACACATGCATTTGTGGCTTTGGTAGAAACTGTAGTCAGAACTATTATAATTGTTCATATGCAAACAGCAGATTCTGATCAGACAGCGCCTACAGTAGCCGTCTGATCTGGATCAACTCTAATTGCAAATGCATGATAAAAGCGTTTATATGAAGTTTTGCGTTTAATGTTTTGCATTTGCATTACTAATGTCCCTGTTGAATGTTCATGTTAGAAATAATGAGATCGTGAATGTTTATTAATTGTTTTTGGCCTGGGTTGGCTTGCCAAGCCGAAGGCCATAGTAGTCATGCCATAATTTCAACCCCTACCCAAACATTTCCGAAGAAAACCGAGTAAAAGTGCGATTTACCGCTTGCACAAAATGCAATACGCTTAAGCAAATAGATCGGTGAAGTTCCAATTTGTTTGGGCTTCAACACTTAAAGTTTGTTAACATTTACTAATAAAATTTGGTAAAAATGTGAGTTTAAGAGTGAAAAAACAATGAGTGGGAGTTTGGCATATAAATGTATTATTTCATACCTACAGATTTCTACGCACATATATATAATGCGAAATTGTACGGAAACGTCCGATTACTTACGGAAAAGCTTGGTTGAATTGAACGGAAATGTATGGAGAGCAATAGATAACGCTAAATTTTATTCATTCCATCTATAGATATTGTTGAGTACTTTTGTAGCCCTGTTGGGTACATTTAACTCACCCCTAGACTATTTTAGAGTCAACCTCTGTCAAGAAAACCTGTAGTAGCATATATCGCTAGGTAAGCGATCTGATGTATCTCTGTATATACAGGATTATCTCCCTTTTTGACTGTTAGTAATAATTCGTTGTGTATCAAAGTTTTTTCACTTCTAGACTTCATTTTGTTTTCATTTAATACCTTATAAAGATTAGTCCTTTGTATATATTTGAATGTGTGAAGCGGTT
The DNA here is from genome assembly GCA_963576725.1 of Azorinus chamasolen. Taxonomy (NCBI): domain Eukaryota; kingdom Metazoa; phylum Mollusca; class Bivalvia; order Cardiida; family Solecurtidae; genus Azorinus; species Azorinus chamasolen. The sequence continues at coordinate 54,504,656 of OY755252.1, forward strand.
AGTCAATCGAAATAGTTAATATGAATAAAAAAAACTGTTAATATGCTAATTTGCTGACCTTACTCAGATTAATGAAAACTGCATAGGCTACAAATACTTAGACTGGAGCCAGCAACAATGATCACTGCTGGTTATTTTGAGGTATGAAGCTGTGTCTTGTAAGTAGGGCATCGCCAAGCATCCTGACAACATTTTTTAATTAATCTATCGAAAAGGAGCAGTAACTATAGAAAAGTAGAATTTTAGAATTGTTCGAAAAGACGCCGCCAGTAGCAGAGAATTAGTTAATTAAAACAAAAGGAACTGCCCAACAAGTGTGCATAAGTTAGAACGTCTGTCTGTTCGTCCGTCAGTCTGATTTTACTTTGTGCACGCGGTTTTTCCAAAACCTTTGGTCAGATTTTCATAGAAACTTTATAGGATTAATCTGCACCATGCCTTGTTGTGCATATCTTATTCCTGTTCCAGTTTCATTGTTTACATGAACAATGTTGTCCGCGCTGTTTCTGGAAAACGTTTGGTCATATTTACATGAAACTTCAAGATATTGATTAGCACCATGCCTAGTTGTGCATATCTTTTTCCTGTCCCGGCCCGATGATTTCCTGCAGAGTTTGAATTTTGAAAAACTTTGAATGAATTGTTTACATGGAAAATTTTGTCTCTGCGGTTTCTCCAAAAGCTTTGGTAGGATTTTCCTGAAACTTCATGGGATTGATCAGTGCCATGCCTAGATGTGTATGAATTATTCCTGTTCCGGTTCAATGATATTCTGCAGAGTTATTGGACTTTGTATTGTTTACATGGAAAATCAAACCCCAAAACTTCTTGAACACACGATCAACCCTTCTTATGCCCAGGCCTACAGCGCATGCGGCGCTTTGATTATATTTGCATGTGTACACATGGATGTCTGGTATTGGTATAAATTATAGATTCATATCTATTATAACTTCACCAGCAAACAGAGCAGAACTTGATCAGACGGCTCCTACAGGAATGCATGGAAAAAAAGGCGTTTATATGAAGGAAAGGATTTTTAAGGGTATTACAACATCAATACTTATTATTTCCTTTAAGCCAACGTCAACATGTGGGGAGCAAGAATGCAAAGAAGAAGAAACATGCACAAGGACGAATGAATGTGAAGTGACAGGTAAAATCCATGTCAGAAATAATTACATGTTTGACATGATTGTATATTAATTAACCATTTCACCGCCGACGTCGCATACATGCACCACGACAAATAGTGCAGTCACAGATCAGACGCCGCCTTTTCAAGGCGGCGTCTGATCAGAAACTTTTTGTCTCAAACTCTACTTCTATATCTGTGCTTTATTCCTTTGAAATTTGCATTTATTTATCTAATTCCCTTATTTTACCGAATGACAAACATTGCATTGCCGACGACAATTAGAAATTTGGCGCCGAAAGGGTTAACCAGTCTATTTATAACTGCATCATGACGTCATTTAACCATGACAGAAGTTGTACTAAAATATAGTCCATCAAACAGAGCAGGCATTCATCACCTACAGGAGCCGTCTGATCTAGGTCTACTCTGTTTCCATAGGTTCTTAATGTCTTCTTTATAGAGCAACACTTTAAATCAAACATACATCGTAATTGGTACATGGCTGTCATAATTGTCATATTTTTCATTAAAAAAAATTCTCCGATATTTCTTGTTATTTCGTAATGGCTGCATATGGATTATTTTAGGGGGTTGTTCAGCAAAAACCAGCAGGAGTTTCCGCAGTAACAGAAGGTTTAATATTTATGCCTGTGTCTGTATGTAAAATTTATTTCAATATGTGTTTGAAATAACTACATGTAATTGTAATAACGCAAGTATGACGGCCTAATTGTAATATATCATTTTACTATAATGATTTCATTATTTGTTTGATTTAGCCGACCATCTTTACAATAACGCAAAAGGAACGACCTAATATCTTATTTGAATATATGTACAATATAAATTACAAAATAAGCAATATTTCGTTGTTCGTTTGATTTAACAGATTGCCTTTACAGTAACGCAAGTGGGCTGACCTATATTTAATACATAAATACTTGAACTGCTCTGATCTACTAATTCGACCACTAAGGGCCTTTTTTGAAAGAGATTTTATGGCTGAATGCATGTAACAAAAATGTGACGTGTATTTTGACATGATAATCTTTGAAAAAGGCTCTTAGTGGTCGAAATATTAGATCAGAGCAGTTCAAGTATTTATGTATTATATCAATTCCCTATTTTGGAAAATTTTCTTCATTGTATATTTAATAGTTTAGTTAAATACAACATAATTACAAAATCAACATTATTTTGTTTTTTGTATTATTTAAGTGACTGTCTGCACACCAGAGGAATAAATTGACATAAATTAGTCATTTTCTTAAGCATAGTTCCTTTATTTTTCCACCAAACCCCATGCTGTTACCACACTCTTTAGAATCGTCTCTTTTAGACGGTATTCTAAAGAGTGATCACAACATGTGTTTTGATAGAGAAATGACGCATTTAGTACTTAGTACACCGGGTTTCGTGACAAACACGACGATTTGAGTATTTGAATACGCACTTTTAGTGGTCACGGCATGGATTTAGTGGAGAAATGACGATTTTAACATTTGAATACGTATCTTTATCTATATCTCTGCGTTATACAGAATGTGGAACGCCTTCATATTCCGCTGTTAAAGGTCTTTATCTATATCTCTGCGTTATGCAGAATGTGGACCGCCTTCATATTCCGCTGTTAAAGGTCTTTATCTATATCTCTGCGTTATACAGAATGTGGACCGCCTTCATATTCCGCTGTTAAAGGTCTTTATCTATATATCTGCGTTATGCAGAATGTGGACCGCCTTCATATTCCGCTGTTAAAGGTCTTTATCTATATCTCTGCGTTATACAGAATGTGGACCGCCTTCATATTCCGCTGTTAAAGGTCTTTATCTATATCTCTGCGTTATACAGAATGTGGACCGCCTTCATATTCCGCTGTTAAAAGTCTTTATCTATATCTCTGCGTTATGCAGAATGTGGACCGCCTTCATATTCCGCTGTTAAAGGTCTTTATCTATATCTCTGCGTTATGCAGAATGTGGACCGCCTTCATATTCCGCTGTTAAAGGTCTTTATCTATATCTCTGCGTTATGCAGAATGTGGACCGCCTTCATATTCCGCTGTTAAAGGTCTTTATCTATATCTCTGCGTTATGCAGAATGTGGAACGCCTTCATATTCCGCTGTTAAAGGTCTTTATCTATATCTCTGCGTTATGCAGAATGTGGAACGCCTTCATATTCCGCTGTTAAAGGTCTTTATCTATATCTCTGCGTTATGCAGAATGTGGAACGCCTTCATATTCCGCTGTTAAAGGTCTTTATCTATATCTCTGCGTTATACAGAATGTGGACCGCCTTCATATTCCGCTGTTAAAGGTAACTTGTATACCGTGAACAATAGCGTTATGGTCAATCATGGGACCGAGGACAGCTTCACGTTAACATGCAGCGAAAATGGGACATGGGTTGAGGAAGTTATGCGTAAGTTAGAATGAATTGTTACCTATGTTAACTGTCTACCTCATAAACTCGCCTTTGCACGCCTTTGCAAACAGAGTAGACCATGGTCAGATTACTCATATAGGAGTCTCTGATCAGTGTCTGCAACGCTCGCTTATGGAATAATATAGACATAATTATGCAGTTTCTGATAATGGTCAAAAGGTTATGTGTCCCTGATGTAATTATTTCTTACATAAATACACATGAAGTAAAGAGTTAGTTGGTACATATTAAACATGCATATTAGATATAACAGTGTTTTTCATGACCGACAATTTAGCTATGTAGCTAATGTGTATGACATAAATAGACATCTAAATTGGAAAAAAAACACATTTAAATGTGTTATATTATGTGAAATTGATATGGGTGGAACCAAGTATATCACATATTATATTTATTTTTATGAGCTTGGTCGATACCTTATCTCATCACCCTTAACATCTCTTTACCTTAACATTTATCTCACTACCGTAACCTTATCTCACTACCTTAGCACTAATACACTACCTTAACCATTTTCTCACTACCTTAACCCTTATCTCACTACCTTAACCCTTTTTCTCACTACCTTAACCCTTTTTCTCACTACCTTAGCCCTTATACACTACCTTAACCTTTATTTCACTACCTTAACCCTTATCTCACTACCTTAACCCTTATCTCACTACCTTAACCCTTTTTCTCACTACCTTAGCCCTTATACACTACCTTAACCTTTATTTCACTACCTTAACCCTTATCTCACTACCTTAACCCTTATCTCACTACCTTAACCCTTTTTCTCACTACCTTAGCCATATCTCACTACCTTAACATTTATCTCACTATTCATATCCCGCGGCCTTAAGCCTTATCTCATTACGTTAACCCTTTCCTCACTACCTTAACCCTTATCCTGCTACTGTAACCTTTGGAACATAAATTGCATTTGGAAACAGCTTCATTGCAGATGATACGACAAGAAACTGAACATGTACTCAAGATCCCAATTGTACAACACTCGGTCATTAGTTTCTGAACAGCTTTTTTCAACTAGTCAACTTTGCACCAACTTTTAAATTTGAGATGTCGTCATTTTTTAAAACCGGGGTAAGGGTTAATGTCAAAGTAACTGACATCTAGCCCCGAGGTTATCAAACTTTTGTGTCAGAGTCTGAGACCATATTCAAGTATCTGATTGGTCAGATTTTGAGCAAGCTGAAAATCTGACCAATCAGATGCTTGAGAATGAACTCAGACTGAAGGAGAAAGTTTTATAACCTCGGGCCCGGGTCTGTTTGTTTACTCGTGGAAATTTCAGGTGCATGCCCTGCTGAATGGACTCGTGTACACAGATCCTGTTACATATTACCACGTAGACTTGTCACGTGGCAAAAGGCGCAGGTAGATATTTTGCATTTCCCCCATAATTCAGGTTTCAACATATTTTCCTGAACGCTATTTGTGAAGAGCACATTTTGCTTTGACCATGTATATTGTTTCATGTTATGCAGTTTTTGAAAATTCTAATCTAATCAGATAGGAATAGCAGCGTTCGCTTAAAACAATCATGCAAATATTATGAGGCACTTAAAGGTTATTATGCAGTATTGGATCCCATAATGACATTTTTTGGGCCAGTGCACAACAGAGAAAAGCTATATTGGACGAAGCGAAGCTGGTTACTCAAACAATCAACTGTTGAGCTTTCATGTGTATTTTAAGTGAGTAATGCGGGTATTTTCTTACTTCACGAGAAGCCGGTCCTTGTTTAGTATTGTTTAACCCTTTACTCCATGAATATTCAAGTAAGAAATAATATCTATGAATAACTGTTATAATGACTTATGTACACATAAATGTTTGGTATCGGTAGAAACCGAGTCGGATCTATTATACGTTTATTAACAGAGCAGACACTGATTAGAAGGCCTGATCTGAATCTACTCTGTTTGCAAAGTCGTATTTATAGAGTAGGGGACTAATGTATTTTATGCATCAGGTTTCCACAATTTAATCTTTTTATAATATAAGCCTTACAAACATGTATATTGAAAATATATGACACAACCGCAATCGAGTCACGTGAAGTTCACAACATACAGTTGAACCTCGATATCTCGAACTCGGATAAATCGAACTTCGGGATAACTCGGGGTAAAAGTTAGGTCCGCCAAAACTATTAACAATACAGATTTGTTCTAAATTGTAGCACAATTCATATCTAGTAACACAAGAACACAGCTTAATTCAGGTCTAATGTAATGCTGAAAGATTTTGGGAAACTATTGACCGAGTGTCAAACAGCTTTGATCCTACTGAGACGCCGAATTGCTCGGTGTCTCATCTGGATCCAAGCTATTTGCAAATGTGACTCAAGTCGCAGATAGCGGAAATAGGCTAACAAGAGTTTATACTGTTTAGACGGTCCGTTCAAACTACATGAACATTATTCATAATCATCTCCACTATGGTACGCTCCGTTCACACCACATGCACACAATTCATAGTTGCTCTCCAATATGGTAGGTTCCGTTCAAACCACTGGAACAATGTTCATAACTGCTCTCCAATATGATACGCTCCGTTCACACAACAGGAACATAATAAATAATTGCTCTCCAATATGGTACGCCCGGTTCAAACCCCATGAACATTATTCATAATTGCTCTCCAATATGGCACGCTCCGTTCAAACCACAGGAACATTGTTCATACTTGCTCTTCTATATGGTACGCTCCGTTCAAACCACAGGAACATTCTTCATACTTGCTCTTCAATATAGTACGCTCCGTTCAAACCACAGGAACATTGTTCATACTTGCTCTTCAATATGGTACGCCCCGTTCAAACCACTGGAACATTGTATTGTTCATAACTTCTCTCGAATATGGTACGCGCTCCGTTCAAACCACCAGAACAATGTTCATAACTGCTCTCCAATATGGTGCGCTTTATGCAAACAACAGGGACCTTGTTCATAATCGTTTTCCAATATGGTAAGCTCCGTTTAAACCACAGGAACTTTGTTCATAATTGCTCTCCAATATGATGCACTCTGTTCAAACCACATGAAAATTGTTTTACAATAGTGCACGTTCCGTCCAAAACACAGGGACATTGTTCATAATTGCTCTCCAATATGGTACGCTCCGTTCAACCCACATTGTTCATAATTGCTCTCTAATATAAAACACTTCGTGCAAACCACATGGACCATGTTCATAATTGGTTTCCAATATGGTACGCTCCATTCAAACCACAGGAACATTGTTCATAATTGCTGTTAAATATTATAAGCACCGAACAAACCTCTGGAACTTTGTTCATAATTGCTCTCCAAAATGGTACACTCCGTTAAAACCACGAGAACATGGTTCATAATTACTCTCCATATGGTAAACGAGAACATGGTTCATAATTTAACTCCATATGGTAATCTTCGTTCGAAGCACAGGGACATAATTGCTCTCCAATATGGTACGATCCATTCGAAGCACATGGACATTGTTCATAATTCCTCTGCAATATGGTACGCTCCGTTCATGCCATGGGATCATTGTTCATACTTGCTCTCCAGTATGGTACAGTTGAACCTGTCCTTAGTGGCATTTATTGAACATAGGAATCTTAAAAAGAATGTGGTTGTTTAATGCATGTCGAAAGTAATGCAGAAAGCTCCAATAGGAGCTTTCTGTATTACTTTTCACATGCATTACGCCAATAAATGCCTGACAATTCCATAATTAGACCTTCTCATACTGTATAGTTAATATAGTAACACAGTTTCTTTTGCTTGAGTGTCTCATGTCCATTAATACCAGTCATATTACGAGGAAATACCTCCTGTGCCCATATTACTAAAGATCGTACGACTAAAAGTCGTAATTTACGACTGTCGTTAATATACGGGTTGACGAAATGATTACATACTCTAGTGTACAACATATACGGCTCACTTCGTACTTGCAATTGCTATCGTCGTATGATAACTTAGTATAAATTTAGTTGTACAAGTTTTAGTAAAATGGGGTTTTGATTAACTATTTTCAGAAAAACTGTGAAGCACTTGATCCAAGAGCACATCTTGCTTATACAAAGACGAAGGAAGAAATGGAAAGTCTTTTGGCCGTGGGTAGCATTTCTGGCAGGAACCTTATGAGTAAGCACCACATATGTCTGTAGCGGCACGTAATAGAAGTTGGCTCAGAGTTCGGTGAAGTTTTTCGCACAGTCATCAAACCGGATGTTTTAAAAATGTGTTTGATTTAATGGTTAATAGTTCGAGATTTGGCGAGACTTTCCCTCTTAATTCATAGAGTTCGGGATTTCATTATTAAGAGTTAATGAGCCATTGCACCTGCGATGGTTTTGTTTTAAGACCCACCCAGTCTCGTGTTAGCTTTAAAATTGTAGAAACTATCAATTTAACCCAGTCACCGCCAATGTTACATGAATGCACCAAGACAAATAGTGCAGTTCCAGATCAGGCGCGGCCTTTTCAATGCGGTGTCTGGTCAGGGACTTCACTTTTGTGTCAATCTCTATTTCTATATATGTGCTTTATTCCTTTGAACTTTGCATTTATTTATTTCATTTCCATATTGTACCGAATGATTTAACACAAATTGGATTGCAGACGACAATTAGAAATTTGGCGCCGAAAAGGTTAACCTATTCTCTCATAGGCTATTTTCAGACTAAACCTCACTGAATAAATCTACTGAAAAGGAGCATTTACAAAAAAAAAAGAAAACGTTTACAACTGTGCAGATTTGTAATCGTTGCGATAAGTGAAGCATTAAAGTTTGCTCCTATGGAGGAAATACTCCATTTATCACATTTGTTTAAAAAGGGACCTTTACAGAGGCGTCAAAAGGGTCAATATTAGGGAATGGGTTAACCCTTTCGCTGCCAATGCCTGATCTGTGATTACCTATGCAAACAGTTTGGATCCAGATGAGACGCCGAGTAACTCGGCGTCTCATCAGGATCCAAACTGTTTGTTACTGATACTATGTTTTTGACACAAAAATGAAGAAAATCAAAAGAATGAAAATTTGTAGCAGACGACAAAGTTAGCAGACGACATAATTTGGCAGCGAAAGCGTTAATAAGCCTTATCATGCTGTAAACTATATTCTCTGTTCAAATTTGACAACTTCCGATGCGGTTATGCTTTTGACCGAGTGCCAAAGAGTTTGGGTCCTGATGAGCAGCCGAGTTACTCGGCGTTTTATCCGGATTGAAGCTGTTGGCAAGAGCAAACCAGGTCGCCGTTAGCCGGTTAAGGGTTAAGATAAGTGTATAGGAAAAGTATGAAGCTAATGAGTGGTGCAATATCATATGGACTGCAGATTACTCAGTAATAGAATAAGAGTAACACATAAAGGTACATACTAAAATACTAAAATCGTCATTTCTACACCAAACCCTATGTTGCGACCACTTTTTAGAACCGACTCTTCGAGACTATTCCAACGATTGGTCATAAATCCAGGGCCTGGTGGAGAAATAAAGGAGTTATTCTTGAAAATGTTTTAATTTACGCATTTTATCTGACCTTCTGTAGAATATATAAACATATACAATCATGCAAATTATTTTGGCCGACAACCAGTGTATTAGTGCCCAGTGTTCCTCAAAAAGGGCATAAGGAACCCGTATAGACCCACATCAGAGGATTCCATCGGTGTCCGAACTGTTTGTTAAATCAACCAATGTCATTGGCCTAGTCCAGTAAATACGTGTTTGCTGTGTTTCCTCCACATGTAAAATGGATGGGTTCGACAGTAACATCTAAACCAGTTTTCTTTACATAATATTGAAATAAATGAGAAAGCTCAGTTTTTATTTCAAATATTTACACCCAACTTAAATACTGTAACGGTGGTATTCAGGTTTATATTATATGTAGGCTATTTAGACCGAATCCTCCATATGCCATTAAGACTCATAATCTCATAGGCTTTAATAAATCTGCTAGAAAGGACCATTTACTAGAACAAAGGAAACAATTAGAAATGTTTAGCTTTCAAACCATTGCGAAACATTGATCTATTTATCACAATAGTTTCAAAAAATGACTGTGGTTGCGTCTTGTATGTGGATTTGCCTGCTTGACTTTACTACTTTTCCATTTATAAAGCACAATATTGTTGTCTGTGCAGTGTGGCGGCCGCGAAACGTCTCCCCGTACATTCAATCAATATTGTTTTCTTCCTCTTGCAGGAATTGCTCTACATTCAATGCGTTTCCTCATACCTTAACACCGTACTTTCTTTCTATCGGTGTTTTGGTGGTGGTTGCGTCTTGTATGTGGCTTTCCCTGCCTGACGTTACCACTTTTCCATTTATAAGCACAATAGTGTTGTTTATGCAGTGTGGCGGCCGTGAAACGTCTCCCCGTACATTCAATCAATATTGTTTTCTTCCTCTTGCAGGAATTGCTCTACATTAAATGCGTTTCCTCATACCTTAACACCGTACTTTCTATCGGTGTTCTGGTGGTGGTTGCGTCTTGTATGTGGCTTTGCCTGCTTGACTTTACTACTTTTCCATTTATAGAGGCGTCAAAAGGCGTCATTATGAGGGAATGGGTTTAAAGGTTTACGAAAGTAATGGATGTGAACGATAGACAATCATATAAACATAACACTATATAACATATATCAAATGTTGCTAAATGAACGATTTTATTTGGCAGATTATAAATCGAATTAGGCCCTGATCTGATGCTGTATTTTTCTCGTGACGCCTCCCATCTCATACACATATCATGAGTGTTTAACATGTCTTAATTATTTATACCAGATCCCTGGCTTGGGGGACAAATTATTGATGGTGGTCAATGGAGATGGGGAGATGGCACCCTGATAAGTTTCTGGAACTGGGCATACGGAAAACCCACTGACAGGCATAAACCACGATGTTTATATATCTTCGATGAAGCGTTTCATTGGGCCGATCAGCACTGCTCTCTTGGCTCAGGCGCTTATCAGAAAGGTCTGTGTGAGCTTGAACTTTCAAAGTTGTGACTCAAGTTACTGGTTCGAATCGTGCGTTGTGTGTTTTGTCGCCCAGTCATATATGTATGACTGTAGAGCAACAGATAAGGTGCGTACTCAAATACTAAACTTGGCATATCTCCACCAAAGCTTATGTTGTGACCACTTCTTAGAATCGTCTCGACGAGACTATTCTAAAGAGAGTTCACAATATAGGGTTGGATTTGGTGGAGAAATAAAGAAGTTATTCTTGAAAGTGTTTTATTTTACGCATCTTATCTGAACCTTTGTGTGAGTTTGTTTTTCGCTGAAACATTTAAAACGTTATCATTGGGCGGCCCATTTAACCATTTCGCTGCCAAACTCTGTCGTCTGCTAACTTTGTCGTCTGCTACAAATTTTCACTCTTTTGATTTTCTTCATTTTTGTTTCAAAAACATAGTAACAGTAACAAACAGTTTGGATCCTAATGAGACGCCGAGTTACTCGGCGTCTCATCTGGATCCAAACTGTTTGCATAGATAATCACAGATCAGGCATTGGCAGCGAAAGGGTTAATGAGTTGGGTCATTCCGAAATTATTTTTTTCAATATTAATTCAGATACAGTAAAATTCGATTATTCCAACACTCAAATACGTGTTATGGTTGATCTTTAGACAGGAGACATCCTAATGCAGGGTTAAAGTAATACAGAAAGCTCCTCTAGATAGCTTTCTGCATGACTTCAAATCTGCAACAACCTGCCTAAAATGCATCAATTCTTCATAACTTAAATTTCGAAGTATCGAGGTTCTACTGTATAAAATTTAAAACCTTTTTAAGAATAACCCCTTTATTTCTCCACCAAACCCCGTTTGATATTTAAATGCGCACCTTTATTACCATAACATAGGGTGTGTTGGAGAAAAATATCGATTTTTGTTTTTGAATACGCGTCTTTGTCTATAGCTCTGTGTTTCCTAATAAAATAGAATATCAATAGCAAGAAGAGCAGATCCTGATCAGCCGGCCCCAACAGGAGCAGTCTGATTTGTTCAACTCTGTTTGCAAAGCCGTAGAAAAGCAATATATCGATTCTAGAGAACGCGCGTAATTCATCAGAGTATTACAGTACATCCTCTTTATAACGGCCACTAATTTTTTTGAATTAGTTGTTATTTAGAGCGGGTGGCTGCTTAAAGGAAGGTGAAAGTAAAACAGAACGCTCCTATAGGAGCGTTCTGTTTTACTTTCACCTTCCTTTAAGCAGCCACCTGCCTTTAACACAAAATACTTGATGTAATTTAGTGGCCGTTATAGAGAGGCTTTACTGTAGATCTATTTGAGTAAAGTCATAGACATGTCCATGCACTACTGTATACAAATAAATGCTATAATCACTGAAAAATCTGAATAACAACTGCAACATTGTTTACATTTTAGCCATGTACAGTAGAATCTATACTAAGCGGTCATTCATTTATTGAAAACAAGAGTTTTAAAAATAACACAGAAAGCTCCTACAGGAGTTTTTTGTATCATTTGACCTGCATTAAGCTACCAACTGCGTTTCAGATCCATAATTAGAGCTCTTTTCATGGCCGCTTTAGCCAGGTTGTACTGTAATCTCATACGGGGCAAAGCACTATCTATATCTACAGTTATTACGTATATTCCATATATGTAACATTACTTCTTCAATAATGTACACGCTAACCATGTCCTTCATATAAACGCATTGGCAAACATAGTAGACCCAGACCAGGGCCTGCTCTGTTTGCTAATGGAAGTTGAAATATCTGATGCTTTATTCTCTGAAATGGCTACAATGTTCCATCTTTGATAATGTTGTTATGATTCGCTTGTCCATGACTATTCAGTGGGTATTGAAATTTGGAATGAATATAGAACAGGAAAAGGGTTAAAATAACTCCTTATCATGTTATATTTTCCTTAGTCTTGTGTAATTTATGACGTCATGTGGCGGTCGTGAAAGTCAATCCCATACTTAATCTTCATTGGTTGTATTTTCTGGTCCTCCGGGATCATTAATTCCAATGCTGTTAGTTATGAAAATCAAAAACCGGTCAAACCTGTGGAGATGGAGCGTCGGTAGTGTTGCACTTTTAACAGCTTATGGAATAGACTCAATAAAAACCAAGTCTGTAAGTTTCTCTTTTCACATTCCGCTTTGGCTTTCGAGGGATCTTTTTCAGGTTTTTTTATTATTATTTTCGACCATAGGCAGGCAATAAACAGTTTTCAGTTGGAGTGGATGTGGGTGTGTATGGGCGTGGGCGCGCGCGCACTTCATTTGTGCTTCTGTGCTTTCTTTAGACTTTTGTGTGACATCTTTTCACTGACTTCCGTTCTATTTCTGCGCTTGTTCGTTTCTCTTAACCCTTTCCCTTTTCTTTATTTAGCCTACATTTCAATACCTACTGAATATTCATCAACAAAATAGTTATAAAGAAATATGGAAGGTGGAACATTGTATACATTTTTGAAAGCAAAGAAACAGATATTTCAAATTCCATTAGCAAACAGAGCAGACCCTGATCAGACGGCTCGTTTGGGAGCCGTCTGATCTGGGTCTACTCTGTTTGCAAATGCGTGAAAACACGTTTATATGAGGGAAAGGGTTGAAATTGATAATACACCATATATTATTAATTGTACTTCTCGGTTTCAAACCAAATCTTTAACTTGACAGTATAAATAATTACTATTACACTTGTAAAATAGTTTACCCTTCCCTGTAAATATCATGTCATCCCGTTTATATATTTCAAACTATATAGCTTTTAAACTGTTTCAAATGCCATTTATGTACAGAGCAACAGATAAAGGCGTGTACTCAAATACTAAAATTGTTATTTCTCACTCTATAAAGCGTATTTTGCGACCACTCATTGGAATCATCGCTTCGACTCGTGTCCTGTGCTATTTGTCAGCTCATATAAACAAATAACATCAATACAGTAAACACTAAACGGTATGAATGCTGGCTTATTATGTGGCCAGTAGAACCCGTCTGAACTCATTCTCTCCTAGGCTATTTTTAGACCCAACCTCTTTGAATGTTTCTACCGAAAAGGAGCATTAACTAGAGGAAAGGAAAAATTTAGAATTTTGTAGTTTGAAACCATTGTGATAAATAGAGCATTTGCTCCTATAGGAGCAAATGCTCTATTTATCACAATGGTTTCATAAAGTGACTTCTATAGATGCGCAAAAATGCGTCACAAGGGGATAATGTGTTAAGCGGCCATCCAATAGAGATCTCATAATGGGTCTGTAGGGCATGTGGTAGCTTAATGTACGACAACAGTACTGCAGAAAGCTCCTATATAAGTTTTCTGCATTATCTTGCCTTGCCTTAAGCAACAGTCTACTTTTTAAGGCCCCTGTCTTCACTAAATCAACGACTACTTAAGACAGGTTCTAATGTGTGCCGATTATCGTCATAATTACTAACTCACTTTCTCAATATCGCCATTAGAGAGATAGTCTCTTCTTTCTACGTTTTTTAAATGCAAAAATATTGCATTAATCATTTGTTGATATGCAAGGAAACCAATAGAATAAACCCCGAATAGAACAAAATTAGCATGTCGAAAACCCGACGTTATTCGGCAATGTATTAGTTTTTTATTTGGGTACGTTTTAACTTCATGAACTTTTCGACAGAGGCCGACAAAACTGTTGTAGAACAAAACAATATAAATATCGATGAAAATGGTTTATTTTGTATCACACTGGCATTTTTCGATATAAGTTCAAATTGACAACCTTCATAATAATGGTTGAACATAACACATAACAAATTTTATCATGTTATTGAAACTATATGCATTTACTGTAGGAACTATCACTTTAGCACCCAACCCCCTTAATTTGTTCAATCTTCTTGTTAAAACTAATGACATCGTGAATACTAGATACATGTTTATAACGGTACACAGAGCAACAGATAGATGCGTACTCTGATACTAAAATGGTCATTTCTCATCCAAACCCTATGTTGTGACCATTCTTTAGAATCGCCTCGAAGAAACTATTCTATAGAGTGGTCACAGCATGTGGTTTGGTTGAAAAATAAAGGAATTATTATTGAAAATGTTTTGACCGCTGGGTACGTGAACAGAGGCTTTGTTTACCTCGGCAGAAACTGTAGAATTATATCTATATCATTCTTTGAGCAAACAGAGCATATCATGATTAGACGGCTCCTATTAGAGCAGTCTGAGCTGGGTCCCAAATGCCAGCAAAGGCGTAAAAAGGGCATTTCTATAAAGTAAAGATTTAAACCTCAATCGTTACATCCTAAGTGTATCAGCCCTGTTCAATGTTAAAGCTTGTGAACAATAACTTTACCCAAAAGATTTGCTCATAGTTAATCATTCAAACGTTTGAAACATCCGACGCATGCATATATACCTCCTTTCTGTATATGAACGTCTTTTCACGCATTCGCAAACAGAGCAGACCCAGGTCAGAGATGCTCCTGTAGGAGCTGTCTGGTCTGATTATGCTCTGATTGCTTATGAAATAATATAGATATTGATTCTACATTTCTACTTTGTCCAAC
Source organism: Azorinus chamasolen (assembly GCA_963576725.1). NCBI lineage: Eukaryota > Metazoa > Mollusca > Bivalvia > Cardiida > Solecurtidae > Azorinus > Azorinus chamasolen. Next base: position 54,519,800 of record OY755252.1, read on the forward strand.
AATACCCTGTATCCATGTGCAATTATAAAAATTAATCTTATTAACATGGATGATGCCTTTATTTCAACCCTCGACCTCATAATAGTTCAAATGACATAAATAATATCCAGCAGTTTTGCACTAAACCTTCGGTCTAATAATACAGTTAAACTCGATACTTCGAATTTTAGTAATGAAGAATGTATGCCTTTATAAGCAGGTTGTTGCTTAATGCAGGGTGGAAGTCATGCAGAAAGCTCCTAGAGGAGCTTTCTGTATGACTTTCACCCTGCATTAAGCTGCCACCTGTCCTGAAAGACCTATAATGAAACTACTTTTAGTGTTCGAACTATGTTTTTTTTTACTGAAGTTCATATGACATGAATAATATCCAACAGTTGTGCGCTCGAACTTTGACCCCATCATATTTTATGTGACATAACAATTAATATCCGACAGGTTTGCACTCAACTCTCGAGCACATACTATTTCATATGGCATAAAAATAATATCCAGTAGAGTTGCACTCAACTATAAACCTCATAATACATGTATTTCATATGACATAACAACTAATATCCAACAGTCTTGCACTCAACATTTGGGTCTCATAATAGTCCATATGACATAACAATTAATATCCAAAGTTTGCACTCAACCCTCGACCTCATAACATTTCACATGAGCCGTCTGATCTGGGTATACTCTGTTTGCAAATGAAAGGTGTATTTATGGGGTCAAGAAACCACTTGCTTTTTATGACAATTAACCCTTCGCTTGCTGAATTTCAAAACACATTTCTCCTTCTTTACCCATGCCCTGTTATATAATTACATATATCTTCAATGTGTACAAGCATTTCGCTGTGCAATCACTGCTGTGGAGTGCACTGGTTGCACAATCAACTTGTAAATAGTGCAGACCCTGATGAGACAGCTCCTACAGGAGCTGTCTCATCTGGGTCTTCACTATTTACAGGTAGGTATATTGACGTGAATAGCAAGCGAAGGGCTAACCCTTATCCCGTACTCGCGACCTGACTCGCATTTGCAAACAGCTTAGATCCAGATGTGACGTCGATAAGCTCCGTGTCTCATCAGGATCCAAGCTGTCTGACACTCAGTCATTTTTTATCGAATCGGAAGTAGTCAATATTGCACTAGAGCTAAATTTGAGCAGACTTTAAAACAACAACAGCATCTACAGTGTACGGCTTAAGATACCCTATAGAGAGGCTCTTCTGTATATCAGAAGAAATTGAATCTTCACAGAACTTCAAAACATTATTGACAGACTTCATTTACGACAGTCTGTACGACTTGTACAACCGAGTTTTTAACCCTTTCGGTGCCAGCATTGTCGTCTGCTGGACATAGTTTCGTTTATTTTTAGTGTAAGTGTGTGCACTTCTTCCATTTTCTTTATAAAACAGTAAACAGGGTGTCAAACAGTTTGGATCCTGATGAGACGCCGATTTACTCGGCGTCTCATATGGATCCAAACTGTTTGCATGTGATATCATAAACCCGTCATTGTGGCACGGAAGGGGTTAACGTACACATCAATTTAAGCAAAGCATCGTACAACAGAAAAAAACGTTAATTTTAAATAATAATTGATACTGCTCATACAGCTGAAATGATTGTGCGTTGTTAATGTACAGTGTAAACCAATTAAAGCGTGCATCGTACAACAGAAATTATTGTTAGTTCTAATTGACGACAATCGATACTGATCGTACAGCCGAAATTATTGCACGTTCTAAAGTACAGTACACCAGTTTAAACAAGCATCGTACGACAGAAATTAAAGTAAGTTCTAACAAACGATTTGTTAGTACTTACGATAATTTCAGTCGTACGATCTTTCGTAAAATCGTAAGGTGTGTCGCAGGACCGATTGCGACGTTTTCAACGCTGCATCAGGTCATCGGCATCTACGACGAATACGATGTATTATAAAATCCGAGTTCATTCTCAAGCATCCGATTGGTCAGATTTTTTTTGTAAGCATCTCATTGGTCAGATTTTGAGTTCAATCAAAACTAAAACTCGTATGTTTTTAAAACATCACATGACCTAAGCGTTGTCAAGTGTTTGTATTGTATGCTCTATATTGGCTTCGTCTTCAAATGTCACCTTTTTACAATGTTCTGTGTAAAATGTTGATTGTTTTTCTTTAATCTTCTCTTCAACAGCCGTAGTGTCTTTATTTAGAAGTTTCGATAGGCGCAACTGAAACACAAGATAAATTAATAGAAACTCTTTCACCTTTTACTACATAAATATTCATTTAAGAAATATAATGCCATCATGTATATTATTTAGTTAATGTAGCGTGATAGTCATACAGAAAGCCAATCTGGGAGTCTAATGCATGCATGACTCATTCTACAGGAAGCAGCTATCTACCTAATACCATCTCAATTCTTCTTTACTTAAAATGTCAATTAGTAAGGTTTTACTGTACAAGAAACTCAATTAAAATATTTTACTCCATATATATTCGTGAAAGAAATAATGACAGCGTGAATATTAATTAGATTATTTCTTTTATACTTACATATGAAAACATGCTTCTTTGGCCAAGACAGAAACTATAGAATCAGATGTATTTAATTTCATGCAAACAGGACTGACCCTGATTAGACGGCTCATATAGGAGCCGTCTGATGTGAGTCTAATCTGTTTGCAAAGACGTAGAAAGGCGTATGTATGGAGTAAAGGGTTAAAAGCTTCCTTGAAAGGCTCAAACTATCATCATTACCATCATCATCATCGTTGCAATAAGCGTCCTCATCGTGTTTGAAATACCCTTTGAAAGCCTTTCAAGGGGTATTTCAAACACGATGAGGACGCTTATGGCAATGATAATGATGATGGTAATGATGATAGTAATGGTTATGTAGATGACGGTAATGATGATGACAATGGTGGCATTGATAATGATGGAAATACCATCATGGTAATGGTCTTAACAATTATGGTAATGATGATGACGTCGGTGATGATTATAACGATGATGGCAATAATGATAATGATGACGGTAATGATGATGCTAACGGTAATGATTATGACGATAATGGCAATAATGACGACGATGGTAATGATTATGACGATAATGGAAATAATGATGACGATGCTAGTAATGATTATGAAGATAACGATGATGTGGATGATAGTAATGCTTATGATGATAGCATTGGTAAATGAAAACGACACTCGTTTAAGAGTGGTTTGCGTCACAAGAAGGAGGAGTTTGACTGTCCTCAGTATCAAACCAAAGCCCGACTATCCTTCCGTCCTTGTGTTTGAGTATTGGCTATTGTCCGAGGGTATAATTGTTGCCAAGACAAAAATGACAATTAAGCCCCACAACCAGGGTAAAGATATAACATAAACCTTGGTTTCATTAAAAGAAAAGCTGTTCAAGTCAGAAACAAAAAACAATCACCCTTACCTGCAATTGAAGTACTCTACTCGGACCAATGGCCTGAAAAACAAACATTCAAATATATGAAAATATTCAAGAAATTGTGACATTATAAATATTTATAAACTGAAGGCGTACTCGCATGTACATAGGATTGTTTGGTATTGGTAGAAACTGTTGTCAGATCTATTATTATTTTTATAAGCAAACAGACCAGACTCTGGACAGACGACTCCAAAGGGTCTACTTTGTCTGCAGATGCGTGAAAATGCGTTTATATCATTTTATGTTTATTAAGCAGTTCGCAGTTTGTAGATGAACAAATTAATATTTGAATGCATGTAAAATCGATTTTATTCTTGGAATACATTACTGTTTTTTATGTGACGAAACATAATACGTACCACATATGCGACATAACAGCTGTAGGCTGTAAGTACTAGACCCATTATAAGATAGACGTACCACTGACGGTCTGTACCCTGAAAACGAAAGTACAGTAGAACCTCACTCAAGCGGCCATTCATTTATTGAACAAAGGAGTCTAAAATCAGGTACAGTAAAACCTCTCTATAACGGCCACTAAATTGTGTTAATTAGTTGGTATTAAGGGCAGGTGGCTGCTTAAAGCAAGGTGAAAGTAAAACAGAACGCCCCTATAGGAGCGTTCTGTTTTACTTTCATCTTGCTTTAAGCAACCACCTGGCTTTAACACAAAATACGGGATGTAATCTAGTGGCCGTTATAGAGTGGTTTTACTGTATTTGCTTAATGCAGAGCAAAATTAATGCAGAAAGCTCCTATAGGAGTTTTCTGCATTACTTTCAAACCTGCATTAAACTACCACCTACCTTACAATCCCGTACGTAAGGTTCATATCGTTATAGACCCATCATTTGATGGTCGCTTAAGACAGGTTCTAATGTATAAGTACAGTAGAACCCCTCTAATGAGACCACTTAATGAATAAACATGGGTGTCTTTATAAGCAGGTGGTTGCTTAATGCAGGGCAAAAGTAATGCAGAAAGCTACTCTAGCAAATATACTGACAGAAATCGGTGCCGAAGAATAGTGTAAACACTGCTATAAATGTTATTACCAAATGCAGAATTAAGCTTTCCAGTTCAATTGGCTTTAGGAAATAGACCAATATATTTGGTTATTAAAGCTTAATATATTTGGATGAAATTAATGTAGCCCTTTACTCCGTGGATATTCGTAAAAAAAATAAACATCATGAATATTAATTAATCGATTTTTATAATGGCAATATGGGCAAAGGATCGTGTATAATCAGATATATATATAACTCCATAAGCAAACAGAGAAGACCCTGGCCAGACGTCTGATCTGACCTGGGTCTACTCTGTTTGAAAATCGTAAAAATGGAGTATATGGATTAAATAGTTCAATACTCTGATAAAAGATTGACTAAAAAACCATCAGGGCCCATGCTTATAAAACTTTTAGTTGAGTCTGAGTTCGTTCTCAAGTTTTTGATTGGTCAGAGTTGAGCCTTTGGCTCAAATCTGACCAATCAAAAGCTTGAGAACTTAAATCTGACCAATCAAAAGCTTGAGAACGAACTCAGACTCAACTAACAAGTTATATAAGCATGGGCCCTGTCCATTTTAGTTACGAAAATCCCTTTCCGAACATTTATGTGTGTTCATAAATTATAATAACTTACCAGCTCAACTATAACCAAGTAGTAGTTGATCACCATAACTAACAACGCCAGAAGCCACACAATAATCTTCAAAGTCCTGAAATCACAAAATAAGAAATGCAATTTGTAATTAAAGCTGAGATTTATTTTTCTACATAAAGTGTTTTCCTTTGAAAGGTTTTAACCTGGTCGCTCCATCAGTAAACAATCGATCTTGGAACACACCATTTCTCTGTATGCCATTTATTGGAGTATTTTGCTTTGAGTAGCATTTGCAAACTCTTTTCTGGTCAACTCTGGCGGTCCATGTGAAATGCAGGGTCGCTTTGCGCTCCAGCACCATCCAACCTGTTTGAATTTGTAATATGAATGTCAAAAAAGGAAAAGAAAATCGGCTAAACTGTTTTGTAGAAGTGACATTTAGTAAGCATGTATGCCCTGATATTCTTTTTATCACATAACTCGTTTCGACGAAAGTATCGTTTTTGACGGGTCCTACATGTACATGATATTTTAGTCGAAATAAGTTGGATGGTGCTGGAGCCGTCTGATCTACTCTGTTTGCAAAAGCGTGAAAATCCTTTTACATAAAAGAAAGGTTTAAAAAGTAAGCACTTCTTTCTATAAATATTAGTCTCGCGCAAATGCAATGCCATTTTTCAAAGAGGTTAAAGAAACCAGCCGGCTCCTGCCAGCCCGGAATGAATATAGTAAAACCCATTTAAACCGAAACTCTAGAAGAGAAGAATTTAAATACGTTTATGCAGGTGGCTACTTAATGCAGGGTGGAGGTCATGCAGAAAGCTCCTATGGGAACTTTCTGCGTGACTTTCACCTTGCATTAAGCTGCCACCTGTGTTTAAGACCGATATTTATACTAAAATTAACGTTCGGTTTAGAGGGGTTTTACTGTATACAATGTAGGTGTCTTTAAAAGCAGGTGGTTGTTTACTGTAGAGTCTACACAAATATTTAAGTGACAGTTTTCTGTCATGCCCTGTCATATGTGTCTCAATGTAAGACATATTCTGTGTACCTTCCGTTTTTGAATTCTCCCATAACTCTCTCACTGCTGGTAAAGTGCAGTACCGGAAGTAGGGCAAACGGAAGTTGAAGACTCTGTAACACGTTGAGCCAATTGTTCATGGCGTCCAGATCTTTTGTAGCGATGATGGCGACTGCAATGGTTGGTCCCATGGCGATGGATCTGGTAAGAAGGACCCGTTTCCACTTCGCCCATCGTATATTTAAAAAGCCCTGGATGTATCAAATATTTTGTAAACAACATCCATTACCAAGACCCACCGAGAGTGTCATTCATATTTCTATCAGTATTGTTTGATGTTTTCCATATTTTTCTGTTTAAACTTACCCTTTGACTCACTAGACACATATTTTCATGCCTTTTAAACTTTATTTTAAACAAACATTTACTTAAAAGATAAGCCATTTACGCCATTTTGCAAACAGTGTAGTCTCGTATTAAACAGCTCCTGTAGGAACTGATATGTATCTGCACTATTCGTACTCAGGATAGTTTAGGCCCGAGTTTACTCTGCCTTAAAGACATACATGCAAAAATACTGTTTGAGATAATAGTAAATACAAAGAGAGTGGGGCCTAAATGGTAAATATTCGTCAAGGATATTTAAAATACTTACAATATTACAGTAAAAATTCGATACTTTTATTAATTTTAGTAATGAAGAATATAATTGATGCCCTTTTTTGGCAGGTGGCTAATTAAAGCAGAGTGAACATCATGCAGAAAATGATACGTCTTTAACCCATTACCTCATAGGCTATTTTTAGATACAACCTCTTTGAGTAAATCTACCGAAAAGGAGCATTAACTAGAGGAAAGTAAAATTTTAGAATTTTGTATTTTGAAACCATTGTGGTAAATAGAGCATTTGCTCCTATAGGAGCAAATGCTCTATTTATCACAATGGTTTCACAAAATGACTTTTACAGAGTCATCAAAAGTCGTCAATATGAGGGAATGGGTTAAGCGTTACTTTATTTTACAAGACATAGATGTGTAAATACATCCATGTTTAATAATAATACGTTCAGTTGAGCTAATCCTTGACATTTTTCGTGAAACAACCAAAGCCGTGGTTTTATAAGCACCTAGCGTGAAACATTTTGATTGGTTGTTATCGGATTTTATGTCGCTTTAACAGTATTTCAGTCATATCACGACTACCAGTTAATTTCAGGTGGAGGAAGGCCCCCAGAGTTCCTTCTATTCACGGAACAAATCGCATTGTTTCGTGTACAGATGAGCACCCGGGTAGAACCACCGACATACTACAAGCCGGTTCTCTTCTGTGCACGAAACAATACAATTTGAAAAGAGAAAAAAGTTAAACATTTACTCCATGAATATTCATGTAAGAAATAATGACATCATAAATTTTAATAAAATGAATTTTCATAATGTCACATAGATACGTGAATTTTGGCTATAGTAGAAACTGTAGATTAATATCTTAATTTCATAAGCAAACAGAGCAGACCCTGGTCAGACAGATCCTATAGAAGCCGTCTGGTCTGATCTGGGTCTACTATGTTTGTAATGTCGTAGAAAGGCGTATTTATGGAGTAAATGGTTAGTTAAACAAATCAAATTAACAGAGGAGTAATGCGGTTGTTAGGGTTCCTCGTGCAAGACACACCTTTGTATGACTTCAGTTTTCATATATCATATTCATCTCACCTCAACCAAGTATGATCACATTCGTCTCAGCTATGCAGATTGTGGTCACGTTTTTCTCGCAAACCAATCGCATAATTATTAGATTCTGGGAAAATATTATTTTCATGTGACATGAACTCACGTTCTTTAAAGGTCGATTGTTCATTAAGAAGAATGCGATCACACATAGTTTTGACATGGGAGAACAATTAGATATGTACCTTCCATTCTTCCATTACTCACCTGCATAACAAACTGTCCTGCATAAGTGCCCTGAAACAAGAAATGAATCAACAAACTAAAGTACAGTGTAAACTAAACTAGTAAATTCGGACACAGCAGTTTCAAAATCAAGTACAGTAAAACTTCTTTATAACGGCCACTAAATTGCATTAAGTATTTTGTGTTAAAGGCAGGTGGCTGCTTAAAGCAAGGTGAAAGTAAAACAGAACGCTCCTAAAAGCACGGTGAAAGTAAAACAGAACGCTCCTATAGGAGTGGTCGTTATAGTGGTCGTTATAGAGAGGTTTTACTGTACAGTGTAAAACAGTAAATTTGGACACAACAGATTCCTTAACTCTTCACTGTCCGCGAACTGACAAGCATTTGCAAACAGCTTGAATCCAGATGAGACGCCGAGTAAATGAGCGTCTCATCGGGATCCAAGCTATTTGACACGCTGTCAAGAAGAAGTCCAAATTGCAACTGCTCCAAACATGAGATTTTATTCTTTACAGTGGGATAATGGTTCAAAACCCAATGTGTTTACACTATAACTGGACTTATGTATCGACAGTTATAGAAAACAAATATAAAGATGTTCTCTGTATAGGTTAGAGCATTTTTATTTCATACTACGGAATATAATACTCAAGGCGCGGGACGCGCCGAGAGGACTATATTCCGTAGAATGAAATAAACATGCTCTAAGCTATTTAGCACAATGCTCTACCGTCGCTGTCAACCTTTTTGAATAAATCTACCGAAAAGAAGCATTAACTACAGAAAAAGAAAATTTTAGACTTTTTAGTTTGAAATCATTGTGATAAATAGAGCATTTGCCCCTATAGGAGCAAATGCTCTATTTACATGTATCACAATGGTTTCACAGAGTGACTTTAACAGAGTCATCAAAAGTCGTCAATATTAGGGAATGGGTTAAGGATACAAACTATTTTATATCAATCAATATTTTCTCAAAAGTTGATCGAATCGGAAGTAGTCAAATTTGAACCAGATCTAAATTTGATCAGACATTTGTTGTTATGTTTTTACAGCGTGATAGGTGTTCAAAGCTACTTACCGTCATTGTCGAGCTTTGACCAGAAGCCAGAATGCCTATACCCCATATTATCTTCATACCGAGGCCGTATTTAGTATTCAACCACTCTCCCTATAATAGGCAAGGAAGGACTAGTAGGTCCAAATGACAATATTGGGTACATAGCTTATATCGCGCAAACAAACTTAGGCAAACAAACTTAGGCAAATCGTGCAGACCAAAATCAACGACTCCTGGCAGCCGTTTTAACAAGAGTGTGCAGTAGAACCTGTCCTAAGCGGTCATTCATTTATTGAATATAGGAGTCTAAAAAGCAGGTGGTTGTTTAATGCAGAACAACAATAGGCTAATACAGAAAGCTCCTATAGGAGCTTTCTGTATTACGTTTGGCCTGCATTAAGAAACCACCTGCCATAAATACCTACAATCAAACCTCTAGTTGATGATCGCTTAAGACATGTTTTACTGTGTACTATTTGCTACGTCTGTCTAATTGTGATAAATTAAATGGTGATAAATTAAATTATTTACCTCTACAGACTGACGAAGAGAGAGAGACAGATATATACAGACAAACAGAGAGAGCGAAAAACAGAGACACACTGAGACAAACAGCGACAGGAAGAGACACACAGAGAGGGGCAGAGAGAGGGAGAGAGACAGAGACCGAGACGCACAGAGGGGGCAGAGAGAGGGAGAGAGAGACAGACAGAGACTGAGACAGAGACAGACAGAGAGACAGAAAGAGTGACAGAGAGAGGCGGAGAGAGAGACAGACAGAGGCTGAGACAGAGACAGAGACAGACATACAGAGACAGACACAGAGAGAGACAGACATACAGACAGACAGACAGACAGACACAGAGCAAGGGAGTCGAATGCTTTGTGTAATTTAGAGTACATTTTATTTTAGGTATATGTATTAAGCGTATAGGTAAAATTGATTGTTGTCCAGAACCATTATAATTAAATATCTGGGTATCAAGTACCTGATTGGTCAACATTTGAGAATAACACCTCATCTAACCAATCATATGCCTGAAAATGTAAGCGGGGTCAACGTTTTATGATCACAAGCTAAAGAGTCAGTAAGGTGGCTTTGACGTCACTATTTAGTTTTCAGGACCCCCCTTTCCCCCTTTGCAATCCCAATCTGTGGCTCCATGTAAATTGTTTGCAAACAAAACGTGGTCCTTGTGTCTAAAGTAATTGTGCAGAATCCGTTTTTCTATTGTTAGTTACAGCGAATTTAACATTTACCATAGATCCCACAAATGCAATCCCAACCTATGTCTGCCTGTAAGCTATCCGTACATTAAATTTGGTCTTTGTATCTAAACCCTTTTCTTCATATAAATGCGTTTGTGTCATGCATACCTCTATTTTTACCAAGCGTTATGAAACCTTATAGTACGTGTTAATATAGTCAGTGGTATGATCTGCAACTTTGGGTTATAACTGTGATCTAAAGTTGAGTTATTACTCTTGAATATAGTATAACATAACTACAGTTGAGTTATTGCCCTTGTATAGAATATACCACAACTATATTTGTGTTATTGTCCTTACATAGAATATAGCATAACTATAATTCAGTTATTGCCCTTGTATAAAATATACCATAACTACAATTGAGTTATTGCCCTTGTATAGCATATACCGTAGCTACAATTGTTCATTGCACTTCTATAGAATATACCATAAATATAATTGAGTTATTTCCCTTGTGTAAACAATAACTACAGTTTCAGACGTAGGTGGGACAACTGTGTAATATGGTCACAATTTTTGGTTGAATGTTAGGTCACTGGATACCTACGGCTATTCGCAAGGTGGCGCTGTCGGCATGGCCAGGATCTGAGAAGGCGGACGCAAACACGGTCATAACAAAAAGGTTGATGATGAAAGATACGAGTAAGGCGATAGCTGCAAATATACACATATAAATATATACGTATAACAATATATTGTAAACATATACGTATAACAATGTATTGCAAACATATATGCATATACACTGCATGCCTATACATGTATGTTAAAAAATACACTGCATACACGTATAAAATAAAATGCACACATATACGTATAACAATACAGTGCATATATATATATATGTAACAATACACTGCATACATATACATAAAACAATACACTGCATACATATACGTATAACAATACACAACATACATAAACGTATAACAATGTATTGCATACATTTACGTTTACAGTCACACTAATACGACCGCTCAAAAGAAGTATATAATTATATGGATTTTTTTTTTTAAAAGTGGTAATTTAATATGGGGTAACAGTGATACAAAAAAAACTCCTGTATGATTAAGCAACTACCTGCTTCGACAGTCTCCTATATTATTAATAAATCATGTGGTCGCTTTCGCGAAACTCTACTGTACTTGAAGATAAAAAATGATGTGTTTGGAAATAGGAAGCCGCTTAAGTCAGGGCGATTGTACTAATTAAAAAATGCACATTAACGTTACCGCCAATCTTATAAACCGAAGTATATACTTATTTTGCATGCTCACTTTACTGGATACTGCCATTAAGTGTGCGTGTAACATCTATCACTTCTGACTTCTGCAAAGTTTCGTTTGATAATATGAGCGCATTGACAAAGAAAGTGTACCTGCTAGTCTAACAGAGCAGGTGCTGTACTTGACTAGTCCCCGAATAATGTACGACATACTCTGTCTACAAAACGCTAGAAGCTATAATTGAGTTGATCACAAATTTTAACACTTTTACCAATTTTACTCCTTAAATACTACATGTAAAAACGTTTTTTCTACGCCTTTGCAAACAGAGTAGACCCAGATCATATATGAGCCGTCTGATCAGGGTCTGCTCTGTTTGTTTATGATATAATACAGATATGATTCTACAGTTTCTGCCATGGCCAAACATTCATGTGTTCAAGTGTATTTTTAACAATTAATATAATTACTATGGATATTGTCATTATTTCGTGCATGAATATTCATGGAGTGAATGGCTAAGTAAACCAATCTGATAAAGAGTTACAGAAAGTCTGGATGGCACGGGCTCACCTGATTCTATAGAGTAATACATGTTGGCTTCTTTAACCGCCGGTTTGTGTTTTCTGTCGACAACACGAGACTGGAAAAGATAATTAAGGGATTTTTTTCACAATATCAAATGCATGATATACATACGAGTTGCATGACTTAGACCTATGTTTTCTATTTTAGGCATTGTGAAAAACAATAAAGGTTTCCCAATTCTCTGAGGGACGACAAAAGATGTTATATTGAAAAATATGGTGTGCAGTCTGTATTTATGGGAAAATCTTACCAAACAGTATACAGATGAATGAATGAATGAATGAATGAAAGACTTTATTTAACGAGGGTAGCTCAATTAGTCTAATGACTAACCTACCTTGAGGCCCTCAAACAAAAAGCAGTTCATACAAAATACAAAACAGTAAAACACAGATGTATACATACGCACAAGAAATCAATGTTCAGAAATGAACTCATTGCTCGCTAAGTAATGTTGCGCCTGTATAGTTAAAAAATGTTGTCTGCTTCATGCCTGTTCAAGAAAGTGACTAACAGGGCTGTATATAATTGGTGAATTTGTGATTAACTTTACAAACAGTTTTGATCCAGATTACGTGCATAGATGACATTGAAGAAAAGTCCACCCTGAAACTTGAAACAGAAGATGATATTGTTTGCAGACAAAATAATTATTTGGGACCAAAATAGTGAATACCGGCGTGCAGCCTGTAAACATAGTAAAACATGCTGTACATAGCCTGATTAGAGGGCTCCCGTACCAGTCCTGTGATCAGGGGCTACACTGTTTGCCTATATCGTCATCGGGAAGTCAGAAGCAAATGGTTCAATATAACAACACCACGACTGACTTACCAACACTAGAGCACTGTGCAGGTATATGTTATGTGGCATGATGACAGCTCCGACAATGCCGACGAGTTGTTGGACTTCTGCAGCGTTGCAGTGTTCACACCAAGGGATGAACAGACCTTTCATAATATCACCTTGGTCAGGAACCACCCGAATATACTGAAAATATAATATCACCTAGGTCAGGAACCACCCGAATGTACTAAAAATATAATATCACCTAGGTCAGGAAACACCCGAATGTACTAAAAATATAATATCACCTCGGTCATGAACTACTGGGATATACTATAAATATAATAAACCCTTTGAATATACTGGAAATGTCATTATATGAATTTAGTTCGAAACTCCTCGATAACATGTATACCGAAAATGTCATAATACACATGTATCACTTTGGTCAAGAACTACTCAAATGTACTGACAATGCATCAAGTTTTCAGCAAATCTGTACAAACTATTTTTTCTTTAGTATATAACTCAAGCTTAGATGATGTATGATACTCTACTAAAACCTTTTTTAACTCTTTACTCCATAAATACACCTTTCTATGCCTTTGCAAATAGAGTAAACCCAGATCAGACGGTTGCTGTAGGAGTCGTCTGATCAGGGTCTGCTCTATTTACTTATAACATGATATAGATCTATATAATTATATAGTTTCTGCCATGGCTAAAACTTCATGTGTCCACGTGAGGTTACAACAAATTATGCAAATTAATATTCGTGACGTCATTATTTCCTACATGAATTTTCGTGAAGGAAAGAGTTAACACGTGAAAGGATAGTGTGATACACAGTATAGTCTAGCCTTATACGACCACTCAAAAGAAATAAAATTTGAAACCGTTGGTATCGCAATGCAGGACACATGGTATGCAATCTCCATTATTTGTACCTTGCATTCAGCAGCTACCTGATTCAGCACATGCAACGATAAAAAGTATTCCACTATGCATTTCATTTAATCTCAATATTGTTTTCTTATTTGGAGACGCTTCCATTATTTTCTTTTGTTCTTTTCTAGAAAATAGTTACACTTTTTATGTACACATGAATTGTGAGTTTGTTGTAGTTTTGGAGTGACCGGAAATGTGCGCTACCTGTTACGTTGTCCCACATCACTCCTCTCCCAACAACAACAGAACCAAAACGCTCTATCAGACGAAAGGTACATCAACGACAACGGTAAGGACAAAAACACCAATGAAAATAACAACAACGAAGTAACGATAAACATTACTGCATTATTACGTCATAAAACCTTCTTCGACTGACATATTCTTACGCATCGGAAATTCGACTAATGCCGACAAAACCAATCAGATCTAAAATAGATATGTGACAGTTTTTAACATTTTGTTCGCAGATTCTGTAGGGCAACAAAACGAGGCAACGAAAGAGTTAATCTTGAATTCCATACAGAAGCTTTTCCCGCACGACTTTTGTCCTACATTAAAAAACCATCTGCCCTTAGTCCTTTAGATAGATTTTAGTGTATATGTCACTACGATCCAACTTTATATGAATGCCTGGAACTTTGTTCTATAAAAATGTTACTAGGTAACCAGCATACTTACTATGTACATGAATGACAGCGCCATAACAGTTATGAGAGAACCAAAGAACGCCTCAAGTTTCCTCAGCCCGTAATTTTCTAGAAACAGAAAGGTGAAAGTGTCCGCCCCTGTAATCAGCGCCCCGGCCCATATCGGTATACTGTTAACAAAAAGAGAGAGGCGTTCATTGGCAAACATTAAACATATAATGCAGACACAGACACAGACAGACACACACACACGCGCATACATACATAAATACACACAGAGACACACACAGACACGCACAGACACATACACACAGACACACATACACAGACAGAGAGAGAGAGAGAGAGAGAGAGAGAGATGTACACACACAGATAGACACACACACACACACACACACAAACACACTATCACACACACACACACACACATCAGCGCCCCAGCCCAAATCGGTTAACAGAAAGAAACAGACATTTATTGTCGAACAAATGAAGGTATCCGCCCCTGTAATCAGCGTCCGGCCCTAATCGGTACACCGTTAACAGAAAGAGACAGACATTCATTGGCGAACAGCGGAAGATGTCCGCATCTGTGAATAGCACCCAACCCATATCGGTATATGGTTCGTGAAGACAAGGACATTCATTGGTAAAAAAGCGGAAGATGCCCCTCCCCTCCCCTTGTTATATGCGTCCCGTCCATATCAGTATACTGTTAACAAAAGAAACAGGCATGTAGTCATTGGCAAACATCAGAAGATGGTTGCCCCTATGATCAGCGTCCGGCCCATATAACTAAGTGTCTCATCTGGATCTAAGCTGTTTGACACTCAGTCGATAGTTTCTCAAAAGCTGCTTCGAATCGGGAAAAGTCAAATTTACACCAGATCAAAACATTATTTTTTTACAGCGGGAAATTGAAGAAAGATAAAGTTGGCAAATAGTGAGCTTTACATGTGTAATATAGTAGAATCCCTCTAATGTGACCACTTAATGAATAAACATGGTGGTCTTTATAAGCAGGTGGCTGCTTAATGCAGGACGAAAGTAATGCAGAAAGCTCCGCATATTTTTCGCCCTGCATTAAGCTACCACCTGCATCAGCCACCCAGAATTATGCCTCTTTTGGTGGTCGCATTAGAGGGGTTTACTGTACGTAAAAGTCAGTTGGCAGTTGTAGAGTGATTCTACCATAACGATTATGCTTACGCATGATTGGATAGCAGGTTTATGGCGATGGCAGATCCTATAACTTCCTGTATATCACTTCCTATGATAGCTATCTCCATCATGATCCACAGGATCAGTCTCGGCACCAGCGGGTACTCCTTCCGGCACACATCGGCAAGGTTCAAACCCGTGACTGAGCCAAGCCGTGCTGCCAGCAACTGCAGTACCAGCCCAAGTAGCGTGGCAACCATCAACACCCATAGGAGCTGGATGGTGGATAGAGACAAGAGTAATAATCAAAATTTGAGCAACGTCATTAACCTATTTATTCCCAGATTATTTAAAGTAAACTGCCCTGGTGTTATTTAGGAACCCAGCCATTTGGCAGGTTAAGGGGACAAAGCCAACAAAATACATTCTGGTATAAGTCATTGACATCATTGCTTCAGCAGACAGAGGATATCCTGTATGGGATGCCTTCGGGAGCCATCTGATCTTGGTATACAATGTTTGCCCATGTCCTTTTTATACTTTGATAAAATTTGCAGATGAAACTTACTCAGAGTTGTAATGATTGACCTTTGACCGGACAAAGTCATGGGGGACCCTTTGGTCGTGTCCACTGCCAAGTGGCCACATCCTAAGAGCTGTACTTAGTTACTCATGTTTTGACCATCGTCTTTCGCTCGCCATGGGAAGTACTTTTTGTCCAAGTCATGGGATGTATGAATCACAAGAAAATGCCATTATAGAGTACAAAATCAGTGAAAACCAAGGTCAGTGGACTGGTTCATCATCGTGTAGGCTTATTGATTTAAACATTTACTCTGTAGATCCGCCTTTGCAATAAGAGTAGAACCAGATCTGGCGGATCCTGTAGAAGTCGTCTGATCAGGGTCTGCTCTGTTTGTTCCTTAAATAATACAGATCCGATTCTACAGCTTCTCTACCATGAACAAAGTGTTCTGTGTTCATATGACATTATAAAAAATAATACAATTAATATTCCTACAGTCATTATTTCTTACATGAATATTTATTAGGTAAAAGGTTAACGGTTAAGTATTCTTCCTTTTCCTCTGGTTCGTAATTACAGATGAACTACGACACCTCGAACTCGGTTAACTCGAAATAGAAGTTCGGTCCTTTCAATATTTACAATACAGAATTGTTCAAAACTGTGTCACTACGCATAACTAGAAACACATACGACAGCTTAATGCATGTTTAAATTTATACTGAAAGCTCGTATAAGAACTTTATGCAATACATGTACAAAGGTCTAAAACCTGCATTAAGCCGTGAACTTGAGAAATTGTTCAGATTAGATCGGATGCCTCGAGGTATCGGTATACCGAAGTTCGAGATATCGAAGTTCAATTGCATGAAATAGTCAGGTTGGCACCATTTTGTTAATTTTAGATTTGACTGACATTGTAGTTAATAGTGTAGATCCTGATCAAACGACTCCTTCAGATATTGGTATTTCCGCGGACTCCATTGCATATCTGGGTGATTCATCTATCGTCCATTCCTTATGTGTTGTACATAATCAAATGCATGGTTGTGGCAAACATGAAATACAATGTTGCTACTAAATTCTTTATTTTCATCCAGAAAACCATCAAGTGTACTTCTTTTTTAAAAAAAAACAAAAAAAACAGACCGAGTGTCCAACGGACGGATGGATGAATCGATGCACATAGTACGTGTAACTCGAATATACTCCACCTCGTACAGTTGAACAGCAATATCTCGAACATCAGGGACCACACAAAAAAATTCGAGATAAAAGCTGTTCGAGTCATCCGATCTCCAATCTGGACAAGTTCTGGGTTCAAAGCTTAATGCAGATCTAAAGAAATGCTGAAAGCTCATGTAGAAGCTTTCAACAATACTTTAGACCTGCTTTAAGGTGCCATATGTGTTCTAGATAAACGTAGTGGTACATTTTAGAACTATTCTGTATTGTAAATGCTTGAAGGACCGAACTTTTACTTCGAGTTATCCAGCAGATCGAGTTATCCAAATTCGAGATATCGAAGTTCAACTCTAGATAAATGAAAACTTTGACATGTTTTGTTTGTTGTTAGGTTTATTTCTTTGTTTTTGCTTCAGAAAAAAAAATATAATAAAAGAAATACCTTGTATTTGGCTATAGCTCCTGCTTGTAAATCAGATTCAAGATTCCCTGGATCTAGATACGCAAGACTCATCAAAAACCCGGGACCCGTGAACGCCCATAACTTCCGGAAACTGAAACCAGTCTGAAAATAGAAGAGAGTAAAACCATTGAAGAGAGACTCATCGCCCTGATTCTGTTATTGGTGTCAACCGAAACTATAATCCTTTCCAAACTGTACAGTCGGATCTACGGTGGAGCCTGTGTTAAGCGGTCAACCAATATGAGGTCTAATTATGGGTTGTAAAATAGGCTCCTTTAGGAGCTTTCTTCATTACTGCTGTCTTGCATTGAGCAACCGCCTGCATTTTACGACCCCTATGTTTGATAAATGAAAAACCGCTGAAGACATATTCTACTGTATATTATTCCATAAGCGAACAGAGCAGAACCTGAGAATACGACTTTTACAGGGGTCATCTGATCAGGACCTACTCTGTTTGCAAAAGCCTCAGAAGGCCAGTTATGGAGCAAATTGAAAGTTTCGTGCTTCAAAATAAGCCTAACATGTACTTTTCTCGTCTCCTTTACTTTGTGAATATATTGATATCATGACTATCAGTAAGACGCATTCTTACAACGGCATGACGTGAACAAGAGCAGTTATAGCCATAAAAGCAACTGTATAATCAGATCTATATTATAACATAAGCAAACCACATGCCTTATAAACACAGTATTAGACTTTCAACAACATGATCAGGATCTATAATTTGGATCAGTAATCAGTAATTTGGATCCAGAGGCGCAGATGGCTTGTGTCTCATTTATGTCAAGGCTATTTGCAAAGGATAGCACTTCTCTGAGTGCGATGCAAAGAATTTCGAAAAGAAACTGATCAGACTATTTGCAAAGGATAGCACCGTTCTGAACGTAGTAAAAGGAACTTCGAATAGATAGGCCTAACATCCAAACTATTTGTTGAGAACAGCACTAACACTCTGAATGTGGTGATAATGAAATGTAAATAGATAGTAACCAGACTGTTGCAAAGGATAGCACTATTCTGAATGCAATAAAATGAAATTTGAACATACAATACGATATTTGTTAACCTTAATCAGTCTACTCTGTTTGCTTATGAAATAATATAGATCTTATCATACAAGTTGGCCAAAATTGCATGGGTTAGTATGCCATTTTAAAAAATAAATCCAATTAATATTCATGATGTCATTATTTCTCTCATGAATATTCATGAAGTACATGGTTAAGTGGCCATCAAAAAAAGGTTCAATGATGGACCTGTGTGGCAAGTGTAACCTTAATACAGAACAAAGGTTCAATGATGGACATGTATGTCAAGTGTAACCTTAATACAGAACAAAGGTTCAATGATGGACCTGTGTGGCAAGTGTAACCTTAATACAGAACAAAGGTTCAATGATGGACCTGTGTGGCAAGTGTAACCTTAATACAGAACAAAGGTTCAATGATGGACCTGTGTGGCAAGTGTAACCTTAATACAGAACAAAGGTTCAATGATGGACATGTGTGGCAAGTGTAACCTTAATACAGAACAAAGGTTCAATGATGGACATGTGTGGCAAGTGTAACCTTAATACAGAACAAAAGTAATGCAAAAAACTCCTATAGGAGCTTTTTGCATTACCTTTGCCCTGCATTAATCAGTAACCTGATTATTAAGTCTCTTATGTTCAATAAATGAATGACCACACAAGCCAGGTTTTACTGTATATGGTCAAACAACGTGACCTCCAAGGATGAGAGATTGTTTACTTACACTTGACGACTGGGGTATGAACACCTGATTCGCTCGAATCTCAACATTTGAAATATCCCTTAAATCAGAATCCTCGGATTCCACTTCCTTGTGGTTAGAAGAACTCCTAGAACCTGTTCCAATTTCATGTTCTTGCACAGTTGAATTAATAGAATTGATTTCAATTGGGCTAGCCATGTCCATGATATCACTCGTGTACACCAACTGATGTTACGTGGTGATACTGTACTGTGTGAGTGAGTTAACCCTTTCCCTCATATAAACGTGATTTCACGCATTTGCAAACAGAGTAGACCCAGATCAGACGGCTCCTAGAGGAGCCGTCTGATCAGGGTCTGCTCTGTTTGCTAATAAAATTTGATAGATCTGGTTCTTTAGTTTCTAAAATGGTTACAATATCCAAGCTTCCATATTTCATTATTACTATTATGTCCATGAATATTTAGTAGGTATTGAAATTTGAAATAAACATAGAACAAGGAAAGGGTTAACCCTTTAATTGGTGAATATCCAAGAACGTAACTATGACATCATGTCTAGTTGTCTACCATGCTGATATTTTATCATGGATTATGAACTCGGGAGGTTTTGCCCATGCCCGAAACTGTAGAATCATATTTATATACATGTATGTCAATAAGCAAACAGAGCAGACCCTGATCAGATGACACCTATGGGTCTTAAGTGCGATTAACATTTTCTTATTGTACATGCCATCTCTATCTCTCTAACCCTTTACTTCATGAATATTCATGTAAGAAATTATGAATATGATGAATATTAATTAGTTATTTTATATAATGAAATAAGAACACCCAAACTTTTGACCGTGGCAAACACTGTAGAACTAGATCTATATTAGTTCATAAGCAAATAGAGCAGCTCCTGATCAGACGGCTCCTACATGAGCTACCTGGCCTCAGTCTTCTCTGTTTGCAAAGGCGTTGAAATGCATTCATATCAACGAAAGGGTCAGTGTTCTTCAGTGTGTCGAACCCTTTGTCGATCGTATTGTGTATACATGCTATCTGTATCCATGCTTATAAAACTTTTAGTTGAGTCTGAGTTCGTTCTCAAGTTTTTGATTGGTCAGATCAAAAGCTTGAGAACGAACTCAGACTCAACTTAAAAGCTTTATAAGCATGGACCCTGTCCTTTTAACCTTTTACTCCATGAATATTCATGTACGGAGTAATGCCGCGATAAATATTAATTAAATAATAGTTTATAATGACACAAGAAGAACATCCGCTTTTTGTCGTGGCTAACCTGAAGAATCAGATTTTTTTTGTAAATATGTCTGGGTCCCGTCTGTAGGCAAGTGCGTCAAAAGGGTATCTGTGAAATAAAGGGTTCGAGAATGATCACTGATCTCTCGCGAGAAAATAACTGGCACAGATGCACAGAGACGTAATTATTTGGTTTTTAGTATTACTAAATACAGATTAACCCAAAGTCTTGCTTGTAAACCAAGAGATGACTTTATCATCATCTCATATTGTAAATGGTTAGATAAAAACAGTGACCCCATGTAGATATCCATTGTTCCCATTGACCTGTATGTTCGCACTTACTCTTCCCCATGCACTCTACTACAATATCAGCGGTTCCGGCTTCAATCCCCCGCCGGACCAAGTCATTCGGATGAGACTTTATTAACCGAGGTCCGATGATCCAGTGTTTTACACTGGCATCTAAAAGAACAAGTGAAACTCTGTCGATAATAAGACCGTGGCGTGGCGCCAGTTTTTCTCCGTATCCGCTCCCCTCTCTCAGGGACGTCCAAATAGCTCATAGATGGCAGAAATGGACGTTAATCAACATAACAACTACTCAATCCCAATCTAGCCGAGTATTTGAAATTACTGGTCAGCAAATGGGAAACACGGGTGGGGTTCTAACTCAAAGAGCCACTATACACAAGGCAATAGACTCCCTCGGCCCATTAAAGCTGCACACTTTTACACTTTTTTAACCCTTTACTCCATTAATACGCATGTCTACGCCATTTCAAACAAGTAGACCCAGAACAGACGGTTTCTATAGGAGCCATCTGATCAGGATCTACACTGGTTGCTTGTCGTATACAGTTGATCTTCCTTATCTAGAACTCGGATAACTCGAATGTTGGGATAACTCGAACTAAAATTCCGGTCCTTCCAAAATATACAAACATAATTGTTCTGAAATGTATCACTAAACATATCTAGAAATACGTGTGACAGCTTAATGCAGGCCGAATGTAATTCTGAAAGCTCATACATGAGCTTTTAGCATTACTACAGATCTGCATTAAGCTGTAAACTCGAGATATTGGTCAGAATATAAATCGGATGATTCGAAACTCTGTTATTTCGAATATTTCGTATGATCACTTGAAGTTCGAGATATCGAAGTTCAACTTCAATATAGATCTCATTCTATAGTTTCTGCCGGAGCAAAAATGTCATGTATCTATATGTGACTATAAAAAAATAATCTCATTAATATTAATTACGTCGTTAATTCTTACAATAACCCATTCCCTCATATTGACGCCTTTTGACGTCTCTGTAAAAGTCACTTTTAGAAACCATGTGATAAATAGAGCATTTGCTCCTATGATGCAAATGCTCTATTTATCACAATGGTTTCAAAACTAAAAAATTCTCAAATTTTCATTTTAACTAGTAAATGTCCCTTTTTCTCCGTATCCGCTCCCCTCTCTCAGGGACGTCCAAATAGCTCATAGATGGCAGAAATGGACGTTAATCAACATAACAACTACTCAATCCCAATCTAGCCGAGTATTTGAAATTACTGGTCAGCAAATGGGAAACACGGGTGGGGTTCTAACTCAAAGAGCCACTATACACAAGGCAATAGACTCCCTCGGCCCATTAAAGCTGCACACTTTTACACTTTTTTAACCCTTTACTCCATTAATACGCATGTCTGCGCCATTTCAAACAAGTAGACCCAGAACAGACGGTTTCTATAGGAGCCATCTGATCAGGATCTACACTGGTTGCTTGTCGTATACAGTTGATCTTCCTTATCTAGAACTCGGATAACTCGAATGTTGGGATAACTCGAACTAAAATTCCGGTCCTTCCAAAATATACAAACATAATTGTTCTGAAATGTATCACTAAACATATCTAGAAATACGTGTGACAGCTTAATGCAGGCCGAATGTAATTCTGAAAGCTCATACATGAGCTTTTAGCATTACTACAGATCTGCATTAAGCTGTAAACTCGAGATATTGGTCAGAATATAAATCGGATGATTCGAAACTCTGTTATTTCGAATATTTCGTATGATCACTTGAAGTTCGAGATATCGAAGTTCAACTTCAATATAGATCTCATTCTATAGTTTCTGCCGGAGCAAAAATGTCATGTATCTATATGTGACTATAAAAAAATAATCTCATTAATATTAATTACGTCGTTAATTCTTACAATAACCCATTCCCTCATATTGACGCCTTTTGACGTCTCTGTAAAAGTCACTTTTAGAAACCATGTGATAAATAGAGCATTTGCTCCTATGACGCAAATGCTCTATTTATCACAATGGTTTCAAAACTAAAAAATTCTCAAATTTTCATTTTAACTAGTAAATGTCCCTTTTCGGTAGATTTATTCAAAGGGATTGAGTCTGAAAATAGCTTATAAGGGAATGTGTTTATAGTAAACAGGTATCTGTCATAACTATTGCAGCAAATATGACGTTCTATTTAGTCCTCTATTTAGCTTTTTTCGGGCATTCTAATACAGTAGAACCTGTCTTAAGCGGTCATCAAAAATATGTTTAATTATGGATGTGTAAGGCAGGTGGTAGCTTAATGCATGTCAAAAATAATGCAGAAAGCTCCTATAGGGTTATAAATCCAGGATCCGACCACTTGCTCACAATTATCGTTAGTATTTTTTTGTGAACGCAAGATATTTTGGTCATAACAGAAACTGTAGAATCATGACTATATTATTCCATAAGCAAACAGCGCAGACTCTGGGTCAACTCTGTTTGCAAAGGAGTTTAAGGGTGTATGTATGAAGTAACGGGTTACATGTATATGTAGATGACATGATAGTACATGTATCTACTATGACATAATTTTATCTTGTTATTTAATTTCTGTTTGTCACTAATGTTATCAGTATAAATATGTCCATATTACAGTAAAATTCCTCTAAAGTGTGCACAAAAGTATTAGTCTGTTTCTTAATAGCACGTGCTAGCTAAACATAGGACGAATATTATGCATAGAGCCCCTGCAGGAGCTTTAAGCATTATTTTCGTCCTGTATTAGGCAACTGCCTCTTTTTAAAGACACATTTGTTTACACAACAAGCGGTCGCTATACGGGGTGCAACTATATACATTTGAACTTCGATATCTCGAACTCGGATAACTCAAATCTTGAGATAACTCGATCTAAAAGTTCGGTCCTTCCAAAAGTTCTTAAATGTATGTTCACTATGCATGTAACAGCTTAATGCAAATCTAAAGTAGGAGCTTTCAGCATTAATTTAGGCCTGCATTACGCTGTGACTTGGATAACTCGAACTTCTGTTATCTCGAAATAATGTGTATGGTCCGTTGAAGTTCGAGATATTGAAGTTCAACTGTACCAAAATGACCCGAGACGTATCAAATGTGAATTGTATATGAAGAGTACATGGCAAATAATTGCGGTCAAACGTGAAACGTTATCTTATATGTGTGTGTTGTTTACATGCGTTATCCATCCAGTTCGCGTGAACTGCTTCCTCTTCATTTTTAATCTGATTTTATATTCTTCTTTTGAAAGGAGAAACTGATGTTTTATATTTGAAAAGATGTTATATGAATTCTTAATGCAAACAGTGTAGTCACTGATTGGATGATAACTTTCATGAACTACATGTATTTGATCTTGGTCTCCACGTGTATATAATATGTGGGCATGTGGGTGGGACAGGCTTGGGTAGAGTGTACGTGCATGCCTGACTGTATGCGTGCGTGCGTACTTATAATTGCAGCAGTTCATAGTTCGAACAGGCATTATTCAATAAAAGATTTGAATTGCTGCAGCTGAATTTAGTTTTGTTTGCTTCACCCGTCTCCAGCTATCAACGACCTGACTCGTATTTGCAAACAGTTTGGATCCAGATGAGTCGCCAAGTAACCCGGCGTCTCATCAGGGTCCAAGATGTTTGACATTCGGTCAATAGTTTCTCAAAATCATGATCAAATCAAACGTAGCCATAATTGTAACAGACCCCACTTTGAGCATACATCATTGTTCACAGCAGGGTTTGGGTTAACCCATTGCGTCATAGGCTATTTTTAGATCAATCGTCTTTGAATAGATATACTGAAAAGGAGCATGAACTAGAAAAATGATTTTTCTAGAATTGTGTACATGTAGTTTTTAAAACCATTGCAAATGCTCTATTTATCACAATGGTTTCGTGGCATAGCTTTAAAAGAGAAAATGGGGACAAGAAAATGGAGAAAATGACGAGAAAGAGTAAATTGGTAAAAGAGAAATGAAGGAAAAGAGAAAATTGAGAGAGAATACGTATAAATGGAGAAAAAGATGATATGCAAAATTTGAGAAAATGGAGAGAAAATGGGGGGGGGGGGGCAGAGAAAATGGAGAAAATAGAAATTGCTGATCATAAATGATGGAACAATATTAATAGTGGTGAAAAAGGAAAAAGATGAAAAGAAGAAATTGGAGAAATATGACAATATGGAGAAAAGATTAAAAGGAGAAAGGTGAAGAGAAAAATGACACCCGAGAAAATGAAATAGATAGAGAAAAAGAGGAGAAAAGAAAATGGAGAAAAAGAGAACATGAAGTAAAAGAGAAAATGGAAAAACTGACAATTTTGTTTCAATGACAAAATGCAGAATATCGGGAAAAAATAAAGTAAAAAAGAAAAATAGAGAAAATGTAGAAAAAGAGACAATGCTGAAACAGAGAGTACCAAACTGACAAACACGGGTAAATCCGCAGGCAGTGCTGTGCAAATACGATGCACCTTCAAAGATTCAAATTTTATACTTTAAACCATTCATTCATAGCTGTATAACTTTTCCCAGATATCATACCCATGTTTTATCAGAAGCTAGTGAAAACTAATAACAACGTCTGAAATTAGAGGACAGACACTGTGATTTCATTCAACTCTTAAAAAAAAAAAATTTTCACTAAAGAGTCTCGCTAATACGACCACTCAAAAGAGGTCTAATTCTGGAATTTTGAGACTCGCAGTAGCTTAATGCAGGATAAAGGTTAAACAGAAAGCTCCCATAGGAGCTAAATGTAGGACAAAACAGATATACTCCTATGTTGATCAATTACAGTAAAACCTCTCTATAACGACCACTAAATTACACCAAGTATTTTGTGTTAAAGGCAGGTGGCTGCTTGAAGCAAGGTGAAAGTAAAACAGAACGCTTCTATAGGAGCGTTCTGTTTTACTTTCACCTTGCCTTAAGCAGACACCTGCCCTAAATACCAACTAATTAACACAATTTAGTGGTCGTTATAGAGAGGTTTTACTGTATGTAATCCGATTAGTGACACGCTACTTTACATATAAGGGCAATTGCACGAAGAAATTGAAGTGTAACTGGATTATCACAAGGAAGTCCATGTCGCGAATACAATACACTCATTACTAAAGCTGTGCCTGCTACCTTTCAAAACACCTCGGCTACATTCTGTGAAAAAAGAATTACCCATACGTAGTCGAGCTTTCGGGGCTGGTGTAGGAGCTGTCTGGTCCGGGTCTGCTCTGTTTGCTGTTGGAATACTATAGACTTGGATTCTACAGTTTCTGCCATGGCCATATAAGTGTTGTGTTTCATATGCCATTATCAATACACAGTTAAGTATTATCTATGGTGTCATTTGTTTTTCCTGCATATTTATTAGATTACAGGTTAACACTTTCCTAAAAACGCCTTTATACGCATTTGCAAACAGAGTAGACCCAGACGGCTCCTATAAGAGGGTATGCTCTGTTTGCTTATGATATAATAAAAATATGATTCCAGAGCTTCTGGCATGGCAAAACACTCGTGTGCCCATTTGCTATTATAACAGCTAATATAATTAATATTCATGGTGTCATTATTTCTTACATGAATATTCATGAAGTAAAGGGTTAAACCATTGAAAGGTAGAAACCATTGACCAAATATGAAACGGATTGGATCCTGATGATACGTTGAGTTACTCGCCGTGCGTCTCATCTTGGGCCAAGCTGTGTGCTAATTTAATCATTCTCTTGCTGAATTTTAAAATACATTTCTCCTTCTTTACCCATGCCCTGTTGTATAATTACATATATCTTCACTGTGTACAAGTATTGCGCCGTGCAATCACTGCTGTAGATTGCACTGGTTGCACAATCAACTTGTAAATAGTGCAGACCCTGATGAGACAGCTCCTGCAGGAGCTGTCTCATCTGGGTCTTCACTATTTACAGGTACGTATATTGACGTGAATATCAAGCTGTGTGCTAATTAATGCGTGTAAGGACACACGTGACGTGGAAAAGGTCAAGGAACATTAAAGACGCCATAAAAAAGTACATACGTGTCCATTTTCCGGAATGACCACTTGACCAGCTGCTATCTCGAATCCTGGGTCACCTTGTCTTTTCGGAGATGTTTCTTCCCCGACCTGTTCGTAGTAATTATCTTCATGGTTTGATGTGCCATAACTATTTACAGAGTTAGGGTCTCTAGTTTGTGTCAGTAATCTAGACTCCTCTCCCATGATATACTGCAAGATAGTTCAGAACTTTTAAATCCAGAATAGAATCTCCTGTAGCAGTTTTGTATTCAAACTAATGACGTCTTTTGACGCCTCTATAAAAGTCATCTTTTCTTGAAATCATTGTCATAAATAGAGCATTGATTTGCTCCAAACGAGCAAATACTGTGTTTATCACATTAGTTTCAAAACTATACAATTCTAAAAACAGTCCTCTTTTCGAGTAAATGCATCTTTTCAGTCGATTTATTCAAAGAGGTTGGGTCTAAAAGTAGTCTAGGAGCGATCTAGGGAATGGGTCATAATATGAATGGTATATTTAGCGTGCTTGTATACAACAGTGAACTATTCCAAATGTTTAATCCTTTTTCAGTTATTTGCGACCTGGCTCGCATTTACAAACAGCTTTGATCCTGATGAGATGTTGTTGTCTGGGTGTTTGGGTTGATTTGTTTTTATTTTGTTTTTAAGGGGGGTGCTTGATTTTGTTTGGGATTTTTTTCAAAACTCCATGCATTTTTGATATATCAAGGCAACCAAGTTGAAGTGGAAATCAAATTAAAGAATGCAAATATCATTTTGTCAGTGTTCAAGTGAAAATACAATGGCTTACAACAGCGCTATGGACAATATGGAAATAATTCATGAAAATTGTAACAGTGAACATATTTTTCTCTCGATCCTTTCCAAACAAGTGCGTTAAAACGCGATAGCCCTAACCAGATTCCGTATTTACGCTTTCTCTAAATATGTCAGACTCGCCAGTACGAATTGTGATATACACAAGCATGCGCGCTGAAAAAAATGGCATAATAAATATTAATTAGATGACTTTTATGATGGCATGTGAACGCATGTTGCAAAGGTGTATGAAAGCGTATCTATGGAGTTAAGTATTAAATCATCACTCCATAGATACGCATTTGCAAACAGAAGAGACCCTGATCAAACAGCTCCTGTAGGAGCCCTCTGACCAAGCTTTGTTCTGCTTGTATATGGAATTATGCAGATCTGGTTCTACTTTTTCTGCCATGACCAAGCCTCTTTGTAGTCATAAACCATAACAAAAATAATTATACTGTGCCTTTCAACCAGTTTGGTTTAGTGTATATAAAGTAAAACATGTTTGGTTTAGTATATATAAAGTAAAACCTGTTTGGTTTAGTGTATATAAAGTAAAACCTGTTTGGTTTAGTGTATATAAAATAAAACCTGTTTGGTTTAGTGTATATAAAGTAAAACCTGTTTGGTTTAGTGTATATAAAGTAAAACCTGTTTGGTTTAGTGTATATAAAGTAAAAACCTGTTTGATTTAGTGTATATAAAATAAAACCTGTTTGGTTTAGTGTATATAAAGTAAAACCTGTTTGGTTTAGTATCTATAAAGTAACCCTTCTCCACAGCGATCACTTAATGAATAAACAAACGAGGATATATAAGAACAAGCGAGCGGTTGCTCAACGCGGGGAAAAGTAATGCAGACAGCTCCTATGCATAACTTTCGCCCAGCATTAAGCTATCATATGCATTTAACCCATTCCCTCCTAGACTATTTTAGAAACAACCTCTTTGAATAAATCTATTGAAAAAGAGAATTTACTAGAAAAAAAGAATTGTTTAAACATTGCATACTTTTGAAACCAATGTGATAAATAGAGCATTTGCTCCTAATGAGCAAATGCTCTATTTATCACAATGGTTTCAAAAATGACGTTTACAGTGGCGTCAAAATGCGTCAGTAGGGGGGAATAGGTTAAGGGGTCAGAGACCTTCACCTGATTATGATGATCGCTTAGGAGGAGTTTCACTATATATGTAATCAGTCAACACTACATTGTATAAGAGATGATAACTGGGTGATATAACAATTTGTCCTTTTGATAAGTGTCGACGAAAAACCTGTCGTCTGCTTAACCATTTGTCTCGTGAATATTCATGTACAAAATAATGACATTATGAATATTAATTCAATGACTTTTATAAAAGCATATGAATAAAGACAATGTTGGAGGCCTCTGGTCAGAGTCTGCTCTGTTTGCTTATGACGCGATTTCCTTTTAAATTTCAACCAATAAAAATTAAGTTAATGAATATTCATGAAGTGCTCAATTTATGCATAAATGTTCATCAGGGAAAGTGTTAACCCTTTACTCCAGGAATACGCATTTCTATTCTTCTGTAAACAGAGTAGACCCATATCACGGCTCCTTTACTATATGAGCCGTCTGATCTGGGTCTTCTCTCTGTTTGTTATAAAATAATACAGATACAATTCTGATGTTTCCGCCATGGCCGTGTTCATGTGTCATTATAAAAATTAAATTAAATAATATTCATGACGTCATTATTTCTTACATTCATGAATATCCATGGAGTAAAGGCTTACGCTAAGTTACTCTGTATATTGTCAAAATATAATCTGTGTAGCATTCGACTCTTCTTAACATTTTAATATTTCAGCAGACGATACTTTTCATCAGACGAAATATAGACTAGGCTATCAAACACGTGCTTAAAATAGAAGCAGGTGCATGTGTTCTATGAACTAGTGAGACTGATATCTGAAGTTTGTCGCCTTTAAACATGTCGTTTGTATGATCTTAAAATGAAGTAGTGCCCTTACTACGCTAATAAAGTTAGCGTCGTAACGCCCATTTCATGTAAGAGACCCAAACCCCCTCCCCCCCCCCCCCCCCCCCCCCCCCCCACACACACACACCCAATCCCCATTCGTAACAAGTCGTCCTATTTCTAGTGCTCCATCCCTCCTCCAAAACAATAACATCAACAAAAGCATGGCCTACATTCTCGTTATTGATATCCCGAATGTTTAATTTTTCAACACCAAGGACGATTTGTGATGAATCCTTGCTAACAGTATCATCAGGTTCCGAACTGTTTGTAACAATAACAACTGTTCATGTACTTTCATAATTGTGGCAGACGAATGAAATATATCCATTAACCCTTTACTCCATAGAAACGCCATTTAACGCCTTTGCAAACAGAGCAGACCCATCAGGCGGTTCCTCTGATCAGCTGTTTGAAATGATAAATACCTGATTCTGAGAATCTATATAAATACATTGTGCATATATACATGTACAGTAAAACCCCGCCAATGCGACCACCTAAAAGAGGTATAATTATGGGTGCTAGATGCAGATGGTAGGTTTATGCAGGACAAAGGTAATGCAGAAAGCTCCTAGAGGAGCTTTCTGTATTATAGGAGCTTTCTGCGTTACTTTTGTCCTGCATTAAGCAACCACCTGCTTACTAGGACATCCATGTTTATTCATTAAGTGGTCGCATTAGAGGGGTTCTACTGTATATAAACTAACCCATAAGTAAGACATTTAACGTTTTTGCAAACAGAGTAGACCGACACCAGACGGCTCCTATAGGAGTATAATTATGTTAGTTTATAAGCAAACAGACAACCCGTGATCCGATGGCTCCTACAGGAGCCGTCTGATCAGGGTCTGTCCTGTTTGCTTATGACATAATATAGGTGTTAGTCAGAGGATTAAATGTATACATTATACAATGTAATGTAAGAATTACTTCTACATACATCTATTAACCATTACTACAAAGAATTGACATTTAGCGCCTTTGAATACAGCGTAGACCCAGATTAAACGGCCCCTATAGGAGTTGTCTGATCAGATCAGATCAAACGGCCACTGTAAGAGTCGTCTGATCGGGGTCTGCTCTATTTTCTTATGACATAATATAGATTTGAGATCAGAGATAATACGTATGCTAGACTTACCTCTACATGTATCCATTAAACCGAATTTTGACAACTATACACTGTCACGTTTATCTGAGTCACTATATAGTGCTATACATGTAATACTATACTTACGGTAAACTTTTATATGTACATCACGCCCACTGTGTACGCCCGTCAGCTTATTATACGCAAACAGTTTGTGCTGGTACGAAAAGAATCGTGGTCACGAGGTTATAACATTTAATCTTTCAGTTCATAGATACGCATTTTCGCGCATTTGTAAACGGGGTGAACCTAGATCAGACGGGACCGTCTGACCTTGTTTTCTTTGTTTATGGAGTTATAGATCTGGAAAAAATCTCCATTAGATAACGATTCCTGTGTTCACAAGTCCAGCCAACAATATTAATTATATCATTATTCTTGTCCGGCTAACACTATTAATTATATCATTATTCCTTACACGAATATTCACGAGGTAAATGATTAACCCTTTGCTCCAAGGATGCGTCTTTCTACGTATTTGCTAACAGAGTAGACCCAGATCAGACGGCTCCTGTAGGAGCCGTCTGATCTGGGTCTGCTCTGTTTGCTTGTGGAATAATAAAGATATGATTCTACAGTTTCTGTCGTTTTGCCAAATACTCATGTACCATTGCCAAAAACTAACCTGGTTAATATTCATTATGTAATTATTTACATGAATATTCATGAGGTAAAGGGTTAAAACGAACTCACCAATCAAAACCCAGTTTTGATCTCAAGTTCCTTTGTTCAATTTAATTACTATCACATACGCATATAACCATTATATGCATACTTTTCCACCCTAAAAGTGTCTATGCAGAACCAGAGACATATACATACCTGTATGTATATGTCTCTGGCAGAACAAAATAGAATAGTATTAAAGATACATACTAATTCGCTGTTAAAAATCTTGCCGAATAAAACACAGCTCTGTTTAGAATTTTTACTTTTTTTCTACTGGCCGAGTTTGAAATAGCCGTGATCCCGACGGGATGCCGAGTCACTCGGCGTCTCATCTCAATCCGATCTATTCGAAAAAGCAAGTCTGGTTACGAATAATGGACCTATCGAACAGGCAACCCTTTTCTCATCATTATCTGTGTACCATTTATCTAATATATATTCATGTAACAATGACGGTTAACCCTTTCGCTGCCAATGCCGGATATGTGATTACCTATGCAAACAGCTTGGATCCAGATGAGACGCCGAGTAACTCGGCGTCTCATCAGGATCCAAACTGTTTGTTACTGTTACTATGTTGGTGCGGATCCAGGATTTCAGATTAGTGGGAGGGCATAGAAATATTTTTTGGAAGGGGGGGTAGATTTTTGTGTTTTATGACATAACTAAATAGTGTGTTTGTAATACATGTTGAAGAAGAGCGTAATTGGTTGTGGGAAATAAAAAAACACTCAGAATAAATCATTGTTTTATTGATTTTAGTAGATCTAGATCTAATACATTACTAATATACTATATTGGTTGGGCAATTTTAGGGGGCGTACGCCGGCTCCGCCCCTCTAAATCCGCGCCTGATAATTCCAAATGTCACAAGGATCAGAACTGACATTTACTCCGATTTTAATACATAAGGCATTAACCCGTTCCCTTTTCTATATTCATCCAAATTTCAATATCTTGTGATTAAGTTCTGAATATTCATGGACAAAATAGCTATAATGAAATGTGGCAAGTGAAACATTGCAGCCATTTTAGAAATTAAAAAAACCCAGTTCTATCAAATTCCATTAGAAAACAGAGCTGACCCAGATCAGGCGGTTCCAATTGCACGAATTGGAGCAGTCTGATCTGGGTCTATTCTGTTTGCAGATGACTGAAAAAAGCATTTATACGAACGAACGGGTTAAGTATTTTGAGAATCGCATCAGGCTATTTTTGCAGTAAGTAGTTGAATAAAGATAACTCTTTGCACCTTAAATACCCGTCTGTCATTTGTTACTTCCCTTTATACCGCAGTATACGTCATCACGGAGCACAAAATTTATCATTAACACGTGATAGTTTTGCAAACAACCTTGATCTAGATCATACATTGACTAACCTTCAGGCTGATCAAAAATGAAGCTAATCATGTTGGCATGGAAACAAAATTTACGAACATAAAACTGTTAACCCTTTACTTTGCATATTTTTATCATTTGCAAGCTATTTACTTTTGAAGGATGTGCGATAATGCTCCAGAGGTGTCAGGCACACTTCTGGAACACTAAGACCATCACCTACTTCCAGAAATTATCTTAACCCATTCCCTTATAGGCTATTTTTAGATCCACCCACTTTGAATAAATCTACCGAAAAGGAGCATTAACTAGAGAAAAGGAAACTTTTAGAATTTTGTAATTTGAAACCATTGAGATAAATAGAGCAGTTGCTCCTATAGGAGCAAATGCTCTATTTATCACAATGGTTTCACAAAGTGACTTCTACAGAGTTGTCAAAAGCCGTCAATATAAGGGAAAGGGTTAGATAGTATTTTGGTGGTTTGTATATATTGTTTTTGCTTTTAAAGGATGTGCGGTAATGCTCCAGAGTCACGCACACTTCTGGAAGACGAAGACGATCTCCTACTTTCAGAAATAATCTTAAACAGTATTTTGGTGTGTGTATATATTAGCAATTATTTCAATATAAAGCAAGGTAAACTTAGGCATAAAAGAGTACAAACAGTGTAGACCCTGATCAGAAAGCTCCCTTATCAGCTTCTGATCTGGGTCGACAGTGTTTGCAACAAGGCGTGATAAAACAAATGAAACCATGAAGCAAGGATTAAATAAACTATTGAAAGGTTTGAAAGGTTGGTAAAATGCTATTCCTTTTACTCTTTGATGTCCCAGGAAACTTCCATCCTTCTCCTACTAAGCGTGAATTGAATGACATTTGCATACAGCTTAAGTCCAGATGAGAGGGCGGGTAACATGGCTTCTCATCGGGGTCCAAACTGTGTTATTAAATCAGTTGTTTCTTTATCGCTTAAAATTAATCGGACATCATATACAAATTGCAACAAGTCGGAGTTCAAGCCTTTCCTTAATATAAATTCCTTTGCAAAACAGAGTAGACCCAGATCAGAGTTCTGCTTTGTTTGCCAATGGTAAAAAATAGATCTGATTCAACAGTTTCCTGACTAAGCCAAATGTCCTGCGTCCATGTCTTATTATAAAAAAATAACCTAATTAATATGCATGATGTCATTACGTCTTACATGAATATTGAATAGGCAAAGGGATAAGCAGATAGAAGGATGGAGTTCTATCAGTAATTCTCTTCGATGAAGGCATCCATCTTAGCCACCACATTCCCTCCCCCGTCGCCACCCCAGCAGGAACGGCGCATTTGTCCATTCCACGTCGGCGATCCAGTGCTTGCTGTCGAAGCGGGCCAGCGATACCTTATTCAGGTGCTGGCCAGTGATTGCTGTCGAAGGGGACAGCGACACCTTGTTCAGGTCTCTCCACTGCTTGCTATGGAAGGGGCTCAATGATACCCTGTTCAGATGCTGCATAGTGCTTGCTGTCGAATGGGTCAGCGATGCCTTGTTCAGGGGCTACCCGTAGAAGCGAGAGGTCTCCGAACCCAGCATATCCGTGACGTCACTGAAGATCCTCTTGCATCTTAACCCTTTGCTTCATACAAACCCCTTTTCACGCATTTGTAAAGCTAATAGACCCAGATCAGATAATTCCTGTATCTACCGTCTGATCAGGGTCTGTTCTGTTTGCTTACGAATTTACAGTAAAACCCCGCTAATGCGACCACTTAATAAAGAGCCACTGGTGTCGTTTAAAGCAGGTGGTTGCTTCATGCAGGACGAAAGTTATGCAGAAAGCTCCTATAGGAGCTTTCTGCATAACTTTCGTCCTGCATTAAGCTACCACCTGCCTCTTCCACCCAGAAGTATGCCCCTTTTTGGTGGTCGCATTAGATGGGTTTTTTACTGTATAATAGATATGACTCTACCAATTCCAAAATACCATGTGTACATACAGTAAACCCTCGAATATCCGAACACTAAAATACGTATTATTATCGATCTTTAAGACAGGTGGCAGCTTAATGCATGGTAAAAGTCATACAGAAAGCTCCTCTAGGAGCTTTCTGCATGACTTTCATCATGCATTAAGCAGCCACCTGCCTAAATGGGTCTAAATTCGTTTATAACGAAACTTCGAATAATCGAGGTTTTACTGTATGCCATTATAAGAATTCATCCAATAAATGTTCACGATGTAATTATGTATTTCATTAATATTAATTAGGGAAATGTTTAATACTAGCTTTGGGAATCAGACCAAAAACATTTAGTCCATCATAGACACTTGTTCGCGGTCGATCATGTATTAAAACTCATGATTCAATTTTAATATGGCGGGCGTATTTGAGTTTGGGTAAAGGCCAACTATGGGTTGTATGTTTGCAATTAGTATATATCCAGACCAGTTTCTTTGTCTAAAACATGATATTTGATAAGAGCTTGATAAATATATGTGATTACAAAATGATTAAGTTCAGTAAAAACAATGTGACAATGTGTAAACCCCTAATCAGATGGGTGGCATTGTCTGGCTTCACTGTTTGCTAAACTATGGTCTCAATAAGGTTATGTATAAATCGTCGACGATGGCCTGTTCTACGTCAATCATCACGTCGGAACCTTCCCGACATCATTCCATAGTAGGCCTACTGCGATTAATCGGCAGATCACTAGTTAACACTGCTCGTGACGGACGTGCTTCATTGCAACATCCTTCTTCACACATTTTGGCCTTCTTGAATTTCTTTCCTGCTGTCTCAAGCACGCTGTTCATCTTGGAGTGCGGACAGTGGGGCCCTCATTCTACCCAATGTACGTGTCAGTTCTTCACCTTGCCCAGTTATTTTCATGATTGTTATCCAAGTTACTCTGAAGAAACTCATTTCCTATAGCATTACCGGTATCTACATGTGTATTAATATCTATCTTGTTTATTGTTTAACCCTTTCCTCCATTAATATTTTTATAAGAAATAATAAATGAGGTCAGGAATATAATAAGATTAATTTATTATTATAGCGCGTGGACACGGGCATTTTTGGCCATGGTAGAAACTGTAGAATCATATCTATATTATATCATAAACAAACAGAGCAGACCCAGATCAGACGGCCCCTGTAGGAGCCGTCTGATCTGGGTCTACTCTGTTTGCAAAGGCGTAGAAATCGTATTTATGGAGTAAATGGTTAAAACGCTTGTCTGGTCAGGTTCTGTAATGTTGGTCACACATATCAGCAGAACTTGAGATAGACGTTACCGGATAGCAAACAGTGCTGAACCTGATCAAATGCCATGTTTTAACCATTTCCCTGTATACATATTAATGTAAGAAATAATGGCTCATGAATATTAATTATCTGACGTTATATAATGACAAGTGAACAATGGATATTTTGGCCATGACAGACACTGTAGAATCAGATCTATATTATTCACACAGAAGCCGACTGATCTTGGTTTACCCTGTTTGCAAAAGTGCGAAATTGTGTTTGTTTCAGGTATGAGGAAGCTGATCTGGTTCTATCATGTTTACAAAGCCTGGGGATTGGTTTTCGTATATCAGGGCTCGTATATACTGACAGTGTCACATGGGGACAATGGGGTAGACTTTGATAACCTATATATTTATAACTATTACTTATAGATAAAATAGAGGATATAAAACTTTCCTAAACGTAAAACGTTCTCTGCTAAATTATACTTTATATTTCTCTCCGTTAATTGCCGTTAAAACCTATTGCCTTCTAAACGTGACCTGGCCGGTGTTTACAAACAGTTTGGATCCAGATGAGATGCCAAGCAGTTCGGGGTCTCGTCAGTATCCATGCCGTTTGACACTTGATCAATAGTTTCTCAAAATGTTCAACGAATCAAACAGTAAAAAATAAAAATTGTAACAGCTCGGAGTTTAATCTGACGCCGTGTTTTCAGGAGGTTAAGTGTCAACTCATCATTAGAGTTAACGTAGGTGGTTGCTCGCGAGATTTGTTACTTTTCGGGTAGTTCCGTGACAGGTCACATGACAACAGAGATTCACCCGTCACGTGCATAGTGCGTATGACCTCAGCAGTGTAACCTTTAATCTGCAGTAAATGATATCTAAGTATACGCCGATCTGTTGATTAATTTTGTTTTTACCTACTTCTGATTCGTTCAAGCTTTTAAGAAACGGTTGACAAGATGTCAAACAGCTTGGATTCTGATGAGACGCCGAGTAACTCGGCGTCTCAACTGGACCAAAGCTAGTTGCAAATACCAGTCATGTCCCAATCGGTAAGATAAAGATTGAAGTAGCATGTGATATCGGATAACAAGTTAAATGAATATGATGAACAATAAACATTTATTCGGATGATTTTCTCTTTGAATTTTTATTGTTGACTCTGACCTACTATATGGAATTACGTCACGAACATTTGTATGGTTCAACAAAGAGGCAGATGGAATATTCAAGGGTAAACCATTTTCTGTCCATCCCCGTATTTTTCTGTCGATCCCCACAGATTTTTCTGTCTGTCTACATAGATATTTCTGTCTGTCCCCATAGATATTTCTGTCTGTCCCCAAAGTTATGTCTGTCTATCCCCATATATCGTTCTGCCTATCCCCATATATCTTCCTGTCTATCCCCATATATCGTTCTGCCTAACCCCATATATTTTCCTGTCTATCCACAAATATCGTTCTGCCTATCCCCACATATCATCCTGTCTACCCCCACATATCTTTCTGCCTATCCCCATATAGCTTCCTGTCTACCCCCGTATATCTTACTGCCTATCCCCATATATATTTCTACCTATCCCCATATATATTCCTGTCTATCCCCCCCCCCCCATATATATATCTGTCTATCCAGATAGACATTTCTGTCTATTCCCATAGATCATCCTGTCTATCCCAAAGCACACATAATTGTTATGATGTATACATATATATTCTTATCTTTACCTAAATGTGTTCATTAACCGCATTTGAATGCTGAGTTTTCAATGTGAAATATCTACCCCTGTTTAACCCTTCCTCTGTTCTATAATTGTTCCAAATTTCAATACCTGAATATTCATTGACAAAATAGTTAACATGAAATACGGAAGGTGAAACATTGTAGCCATTTTAGAAAGCGAAAACACTGATTATCAAATTCAAATAGCAAACAGAGCAGACCCTGATCAGACGGTTCCTATAGGAACCGTCTGATCTGGGTCTACTCTGTTTGCAAATGCGTGAAAATGCGGTTATATGATTGAAATGGTTAATAACAGAGACCATTCAGTATGAAAGAGAATAATTCGTGGGAGATGACTGAATGACAAACAGTGCAGACCATTCAGCAGATGTTAATTTTCGCAGACGACAATTAGGGTGTGGGCTATTATTTCTCTTCCCCGACCACTCTTATACACATTCTGTATATCAAATAGATTGGATCCAGGTGAGACATCGCAGTAACATTCTAAATAAGACTTTTTCGCATATTTAACAAGTCATTTCATGGTGTGATTGTTTATCTTCGTCGTTTTTACATACTATTGATCCATGGATGGATTATACTGTATAATCCATTCATCAATCAACCCCTACATTGGACATTCATTCATTCATTCATTCATTCATTCATTCATTCATTCATTCATTCATTCATTCATTTGTTAATTTGTAAAATTTATAAAATTTGTAAAAACAAAACCTTCTAAAATGTCGATCTTTTTTGCATTTTCGACTACTTCCAATTCGATAAAGCTTTTCAGACACTATTGTCCAAGTGTCACGGCATAAGCTTTCGAGGAACTATAGACCAAGTGTCAAACAGCTTGGAACCTGATGAGACGTAGAGTTTCTCGGTGTGTCATCTAGATCCAAGATGTTTGCGACTAAGGTCATGGTTAGTGGGATGTAGGCTAACCCTTCACTCCATGAATACTCATGTAAGAAATATTAACATCATGAATATTAATTAGATTAATTCTTAAAATGGCAGATGAACACAGGGATGTTTTGCAATGGCAGAAGCTGCAGAATCATATCTATATTATAGTATAAGCTAACAGAGCAGACCCAGATCAGAT
Organism: Azorinus chamasolen; assembly: GCA_963576725.1. Lineage (NCBI taxonomy): Eukaryota > Metazoa > Mollusca > Bivalvia > Cardiida > Solecurtidae > Azorinus > Azorinus chamasolen. Next base: position 54,559,085 of record OY755252.1, read on the forward strand.
GGTTCCTATGGGAGCCATCTGAACTGGGTCTTCTCTGTTTGCAAATGCGTATAAAGACGTAAGATGATACATTGTCTATTTCCAAAGATGATACATTGTCTATTGCCAAAGATGATACATTGTCTATTTCCAAAGATGATACATTGTCCATTCCAAAACTGTTTCCGTTCCTACAATGTGTTTACATGAGCCGTTTGGCCGCCAAGTAAACTCAATCTGTCAAGATTATTACATGCTTTCGGTTTACAAATGGACTTTATCAAAACTATAATACATGTAGTGTTAAACAATAAACAGTTTGTATCCTGATCAGACACCAGGTTATTCGTTGTCTAATCTAGATCTAAACTATTTACAAAGCGTATCACTGGTGATTCGCTTATGGTTTTGGGGCGAAAAAAAAGGGTTAACCCAAGTTCCTTATCTGATCGGGGTTACCAACCCTTTAGTCCATGAATATTCATGTAAGAAAATGACATCGTGAATATTAATTGGCTGAATTTTGAACATGGTGCTGTCTTCTTTGGCCATGACAGACACTGCGGACTCAGATAAAAGTTACCACAGTTACAGGGGATGTCTGATCTGGACCTACTCTGTTTGCAATGGCATAAAAATGCGTTTTTACTATTTAACCCATTCCCTCATATTGACGACTTTTGACGACTCTGTATAAATTACTTTGTGAAACCATTGTGATAAATAGAGCATTTGCTCCTATAGGAGCAAATGCTCTATTTAACACAATGGTTTCAAACTGCAAAATTCTAAAATTTTCCTTTTCTCTAGTTAATGCTCCTTTTTGGTAGACTTATTAAAAAATGTTGTATCTAAAAATAGCCTATGAGGTAATGGGTTAAACGGCTAATGTCCAATTTATTTTATTTTCATAGGGGATGGAAATCTCCGAGGCAAGTACTGAGAGCCCAAAGGAAAATGCTAACCCTCGGGAACGAGCCCATTTCAATACGACCCTCGGGCTGATTGTCTCGTGCATGGGATGTGTGGTGGGCACGGGTAATATATGGAGGTTTCCAAGAATTGTTGCTAACAACAGTAATGAGGAAGGTGGGTATTATTTTAAATCTTATTTCAAGCTTTTGTCAGAAATTCGTACCCTGTTTGATCCTGGGTATATCGGGGAAAGTCGTACACGTCTCGATAAAACTCGGACACTTTAGAGTTATGTACATATAACGATATACTGGGATTAAAACTGAATTGAGTATATGCTGATGCTTAGCTATCAACATGTAACGACTGTTTCCGAAAAAGTGCGATTAAATTTTTTATTGGGATGCAGAATTTCAACCACAGTAAAATGTAGGCCATATTTGTGTTAACCATTTCCCGGATAGACATTTATGAAAGAAGTTTTGGCATCCTGAATATTCATTAGATTTTTCATAATGCAACAATGGTTGCAAGAAAGACTTTAATAATAACAGAGAGTGTTAATACTTAATAGTTCAATAAGCAACAGGAGCCGTCTGGTCTGGGTCTACTCTGTTAGCAAAGAAATGTGTATTTATGGAGTTATTGGTCCCATCTTACCTTCTATAAAGGCTATCTAATTGCAATCTTTAAAGGCTTTCTAACTGCAATCAGTGTTAATATGCTTCTAGATAGAGAAGAACATGGGTATTTGGGTTGTTCAAGTAAGGAGGTCTACGTCTGTAATTAGTTAGACGTCGCGATATGACTGAAATACTGTTAACCCATTATCTCCTGCTCACGCCTTATTGCGCCTATGTAAACGTCACTTCTTAAAATCATTGTAATAAATAGAGCATTTGCTCCATAGGAGCAAATGCTCTATTTATCACAATGGTTTCAATACTACACAATTCTAAAAGTTTTCCTTTTCTCTAGTAAATGCTCCTTTTCGGTAGATTTATTCAAAGAGGTTGGGTCTAAAATGGTCTAAGAGAGAATGGGTTATAGCGAAGTAAAACCCCGAAATAAACAAACAATCAACCTATAAGAGAGGGGTGGTTGCTTCACCCATAAACCTCATATTGACGCCTTTTGACGCCTACATGACCCGTCTGATCTGGGTCTACTCTGTTGGCAAAGCGTGAAAAGGCGTTTAATGAAGGAAATGGTTAATCGGTAATTCGCCTATAGTGATCGATTACAATAGTTGTTGTTTGTTTTTTTTCTCAGGTGGGCTGGTTTTCCTAATCGTCTGGTTTCTATTCTTGTTCCTCTGGTCAAGTCCGTTACTGTTGTTAGAGTACGGAACTGGCCGATACACGAAACGGGCGGTCGTCGGGTCTTTCCGCAGCTTCCTCGGCGATGGCCATTTGTGGTGTGGTGCGTGGGTTTCCTTGGTAACGTTTGCCATCAGGTAGTTTCAATTTCAAATTCTATGCAAATATTACTTAAGGACAGTAAAACCTCTCTATAACGGTCACTAAATTACATTAAGTATTTTGTGTTTAAGGCAGGTGGCTGCTTAAAGCAAGGTGAAAGTAAAACAGAACGCTCCAATAGGAGCGTTCTGTTTTACTTTCACCTTGCCTTAAGCAGCCACCTGCCCGAAATACCAACTAATTAACACAATTTAGTGGCCATTATAGAGAGGTTTTACTGTATGACCTAATCGTTATACTGCTAATTACGAATTGATTGACATGTGCAAACAGCTTGGATCCTGATGAGACGCTCGGTGAGTTCCGAAACAAGCGTTTTCAAATGCCCGATTTTTTTCTGTATTTTCAGCTGTTTCTATTCCGTGGTGCTGGGCTGGTGTTTCTACTATTTCGTTTACTACGTCGGCCACAGCTTGCCGGACACTGAGACAGAAGCAAGGGACACCTTTAAAAGCTTTACCGAGGTCTGTGTCTTCGTTTATTTTGGCGCCTGTAAAATTGTCTAGCCTTTTCTTTAAAACAAACACAATAACAAGCAGTCTGAATCCAATGAGGCGCCGAATTACTCAGCGTCTGATCTGGATCCAAACTGTTTGCATGGGTAAAACAGATGCAATATCGGCAGCGAAAGAATTACGTTTCAGAGTGGAAACTCTTCCTTCATTTTTTCTGTTAAATGTAAGTGTTGGGCCAAACGGTTTGTATCCTGTTGAGACGCCTGCTGTTTGTAATGGTAGCCACATACTAGCTCACTGCAGCAAACCATGTACAAACAAAATACAGCAAAAACCCTTTTATAGGATAGTATGCCGTTTAGGGAACTGCGACACTGAACAGGTTACGTAGCGCAAAAGGATGTTGAACATAAAGGAATTCTTCAAGCACTGATTTACATCAAATAAAGAGCGTTCATACACACATATACCACACATACATACACATAGAACTGTTCCTTGCCTGCTCAACAACGACAACATATTAGCAAAGGCCGTTAAACCAAAAACATAAAATCATCGAAAATAAAAGTTAAGAAGAATTCAGATGATTTTAGATAGATAGCTGCTTAATGCAGGGTTAAGGTCATACGGAAAGTTCCCTGAGAAGCTTACTGCATGACGTTCACCAGGTGTATTAAGCTGCCTTATGTCTGAATCCGTCAATGTCGCCAAAATGCACCACAACAAGCTGGTACCCATCTAACCATTTTACCACATGAATATTCATGTAAGAAATAATGACTGTATGAATATTAATTAGCTGAATCGTTTATAATGGCATATTGAAATAGCGAATTGTTGACCATGGCAGAAACTGTATAAACATATCTATATTGTTTCATAAGTAAACAGGGCAGAACCTGATCAGACGGCTCCTGAGTCTGTTCTGCTTTCAAATGTATATCAAAAGGCATCTTTATGGAGTAAATTGTTAACCATTTTAACATACATTCTATCCAGGACAGTTATTGGCCCTTACTCACGCACTTTCTCGCGATACTGCTGTCGGCGCTGGCGGTGGTCAAGGGAGTTAAGACGATTGAGAAAGTCAGCATGGTGCTCGTTCCCATCCTACTCGTAACCGTGCTATTCAACTTTGTTTGGTCCCTAACCAGGGATTACACTGATGCCGGGATCAAGTTTCTTTTCACACCACACTGGAGTAAGTATTTGAATCTACTACAACATACAGTGCTCCCTCTCTACAACGACACCCTTTGGGATACGAAGATTGTATGTGTTGTTCAGAGGGAGTTGTTATAGGGAGGGAAAATCAAACATAATTAGCTTGTTTGCAGATCCCTAGATAAGGTGTATTTCGAGAAATAAAACCGTTATGCCTCACTCAAACCCTATGCTGTGACCACACTTTAGAATCGTCACAAAGTGACGATTCTAAAGAGTGGTCACAACATAGGGTTTGATGGAGGCATAAAGAAAATAAGATGGAAAAAAGTTGTTTCCGGAGCCTTGTTGTTTCGGAAACAGTGACGTGCGTTGTTGTAAGGAGGGAATCGTTATTGAGAGGGCCGTTGTAGGGAGGGAGCACTGTATCTGTTCGAGTGTCAGTAAAGCATCCTTAACCCTTTACCGCATGAATATTTATTAAATTGGTGTGTATCGGGGTTTTACGTCGCTTTAACCCTTCTCTTGCTGAATTTTAAAATACATTTATCCTTCTTTACCCATGCCCTGTTGTATAATTACATATATCTTCACTGTGTACAAGTATTTCGCTGTGAAATCACTGCTGTGGATTGCACTGGTTGCACAATCAATTTGTAAATAGTGCAGACCCTGATGAGACAGCTCCTGCAGGAGCTGTCTCATCTGGGTCTTCACTATTTACAGGTAGGTATATTGACGTGAATAGCAAGCGAAGGGTTAACAGCATCTCAGGCAAATCGCGACGTCCCGCTAATTGCAGGTGGGTGATGACCCCATAGGTTTTTCACTGCATTGTTTCGCGTACAAAAGAACAACCAGATAGAACCACCGACTAAAACCGCTAGCCAGCTGGAAGGTTTCCTTACATGAAAAACCCAAATGCCCAGACCGGGATTCGAACCACAGCGCTGAGGGACTAAGTGATTGTTTGTCGAAGACTATATAACCACTCGACTACGGAGGGTTCCAATGCGTATACTAAAATTCATGACCTCGTGAATATTAATTAGAATACCCATTTTTGTTCTGGTATAATAACACGGGAATGTTTGGCCATGACAGAAACTGTAGAATCTGATTTATATTATTTCATAAGCAAACAGGGCAGACTCTGATCAGATGGATGTATATGAAGTCAAGGGTTAACCCTCTACTTGATTAATATTCATTAAATACTAATCACTAATACGCATTATGAATATTGATCAATTTAATTATTGTATTTACCCTTTCGTTGTTATAAACGCCGCTTTTTAAGGTCTTAAATAGTTTATGGGATAATGGGTCTAAAACTAGCCTACGCGTTTTAACTGATAGGGCAAAAAGTAATGCAAAAAATCCCCAGATAGCTTTTGACCGCCAGTCTTATTTCTCAAAGTTCTCAGTTTTATTATAGCATTAAATGAAATGTATTTAAAAACGTTTACTGCATTCTGTAAAAGAGGTTAGTTAATTGTGTTGTTGTTGTTGTTGTTGTTGTTGTTGTTGTTGTTGTTGTTTCACCATTGATTTTATGTATTTAAGAATCATTCGGCGAGCCCCGTGTTTGGGTGGACGCAGTGTCCCAGAATGCGTTTGATACTGGGGCCGGGATGGGAATCTTTATCCCTTACTCTTCCTACATGACCCGGAAAAATGGGATAGTCCGATATGGCCACCTGATCCCTGCCGCAAACAATCTAATCAGGTAGAGAGATATATACCCTTTTTTCTGATGACCAAGCATTTTAGAAATAGTGAGATGATGAATATTAATTAGATGGTTTTTCAATAACGGTACATGGATACAGGAAGTTTGGCTATGGTGGAAGCTGTAAGAGCAGGTTTATATTGTTCAATAAGCAAACAGAGCAGACCCAGATCAGACGGCTCCTACTGGAGCCGTCTGATCTGGATCTACTCTGTTGGCAAAGGAGTCAAAACGTGTCACTGTTAGGTTGAGCGTTAAGACAACATATCTATACAATACAACATTTCATTAAGCTCTGTTTTACTTCCGTTCTGCAGTAGTAAACAGCAACCTTTATTTAGTGATCCCGAATTTCTACTTATAACGTGGTTGCATCAATCCCTTATAATGCGAATACATTAGTTTACTGGCATTTGTCGACATTACAGATCCAGATCATGGAGGATGTCTCTTATCCAGGTCTTAGATTTTTTCATTCGAAATCTACTAGCAAATTTATTACTTTTCTTACTGTGTACACTTTACCATTAAACACTGTTGGATTGTTATTTGTTCGTTGGTGGGGAGTTTTTTTGTATTTTTTTGTTGGTGGTTTTTTTTCCTTTTTTCTGTTGAAAAATCAGCATTAAAAAAATAAAGAAAAACATGTTCACCATATTATCCTTCTAACAGAGACCTAACTAGCATTTTCAAACGATGTTGATCTAGACACAACGCCAAGTTACTCCTTATCGCATCAGTAACCAAGCTGCTTAACAGGTCTATTCTGTCAAACAGCGCAGACCCAGATGAGAGGGTTCTTACAGAAGGCCTTCTATCAGGGTATATACTGTTTGTTATGTTTGTTATTTTCTTTTAAACATCCCTGAAAATTCACGGTGGGCTTGATCTTATTGAAAGTTGGAATAGTCCATTCGAAACTTCAGCATTCAAATGATTAAAGAAAGGTACGGGTTCTGAAGATACTCCTTTCATTTTTAGTCTGATCTGCGGTATGACAATCTTCGGGACAGTGTTCTCCACCCTTATTACGTCAAGACCCTATATTACTCAAGGGGAGATAATAGACATTCTCAAAGACAGTGGCCCTGCCTCCACTGGCCTCACCTTCATCTGGTAAGTCATGTTTGTGTTTCATCTGGTAAGTCATGCTGAGTTATGATCCTGTAAGTCATGTTTGTGATTCATCTGTTAAGCCATGTGTTGTTCTTTTTAAACGATGAATAATATTGAGATCGTCAAGAAAAAAAAGATAGAGCTTTAAAAAGTTGGACTATGGAATATGATTAAATAAGTACAAACTGAAGAACCAGAGAAACTCGCGCCCGGATTTCTCTTATCCCCTCTCTCTCTCTCTCTCTCTCTCTCTCTCTCTGTGTCTCTCTCTCTCTCTCTCTCTCTCTCTCTCTCTCTCTCTCTCTCTGTCTCTGTCTCTGTCTCTGTCTCTGTCTCTGTCTGTCTGTCTGTCTGTCTGTCTGTCTGTCTCTCTCTCTCTCTCTCTCTCTCTCTCTCTCTCTCTCTCTCTCTCTCTCTCTCTGGGGCATCCAATTAGCCCATTGTGGACAGAAACCTTTATTCCCTTTACTCTTTACTCCATGAATACACTTTTCTACGCCCTTTCAGGCAGTAGACTTAGATCAGACAGCTCCTATAGGAGCCGTCTGATCACGATCTGCTCTCTTTGCTTACGACATAATATAGATATAATTCTACACTTTCTATCTTGGCTAATTATATGTGTGTTCCTCATGTGTTATTTTAAAAATACAGCTAATTAATGTACATGATGACATCACTTCTTACATGAATACTCATGGAGTAAATGGTTAATCAACACAAATAAACAATGTTAATGTCACACGCCTGATGAGTATCGGTTCTGTTTGTTATAATTATGTTACAAATCCAAGTTTATGCTTCCATTACAATAAACTTCCTAATTTTATATCAATTTTTTAAAAAAAAAATAGTGAATATGTCTAATGGGCGAATTCTTACGTGAATATTCATCAAGTGAAATTTTGAATAATTTGAAATATTTACCCTTAGAGTTACCTCCCTTTCTAGGATGCCGGTGTTGTTCCAGAGTATCGGGACGTTTGGACGAGTTCTGGCATGCCTCTTCTTCCTGTCGCTGTCGTTTGCAGGATTGACGTCACTCATGTCAAACTTCGAACTCGTCACACAAACATTTCAAGACTTTGGCCGTTGGTATTTCGTACTTAGATTAATCCTCCACCTGATGAATAACTACTATATAACCAATTACTCCATGAATACGCCATTCTATGCCTTTGCAAACAGAGTAGACCCAGATCAGACGGCTCCTATAGGAGCCGTATGATCAGGGTCTGCTCTGTTTGCTTATGAAATACTATATATATAATTATACAGCTTCTGACACGGCCAAAAATTCCTGTGGCCATGTGCTATTATAATACATAAATCTAATTAATATCCATGACGTCATTATTTCTTATATAAATATTCATGGAGGAAAGGGTTAAGAAACAATGACATCTAAGTAATAGACTAACGTCGCTGTATAGTTCTTCCGGGGCTCGTGTGTTACTATTTCAAGCACCCTTTAATCCTTTACCTGATGAATATTCATGTAAGAAATAATGACGTCATGAATATCAATTAGATACATTTTTATATCGGTATATGAACACAGGGAGGTTTGGCCATGGCAGAAACTGCAGAATCAAATCTATAGCATTCCATAAGCAGCTGATCTTGGCCTTAACTGTTTGCAATTGCATCCGTATGCGTCTTTCTGTATCAAAATAAAAGTTCTTGAAAACATCATTTAACATATTCCCTCATAGTGACGCATTTTGGAGCCTCCGTAAAAATCACATATTATAACCATTGAGATAAATAGAGCATTTACTCCTTAGGAGCAAATGCTCTATTTATCACAATGGTTTTAAAACTACACAATTCTAAAATGCTCCTTTTTGGTATATTTATTCAAAAAGGTTGGGTCTAAAAATAGTCTAGGAGGGAATGAGTTAACATGTACGTATTAGATCGGACCTATCAAATAGATGGTTCAAAAATCTTTCAGTATGAAGCCAGTTAACCGCTTCCGTCATACAAACGGGGTTTTTTTGTGCCTTTGCAAATAGTAGACCCATATCCAAGAGGAGCCGTCTGACGTAGGTCTTCTTTGTTTGCTTATGAAATTATAATAGATGTAAGTCTACAGAGTCTACCGATACCCAAATATTCATGTATGGACGTATGCCATTATAAAAGTATCAGTTAATAAATATTCATGATGTCATTATTTCTAACTTCACATTTCTAAGAAATGCTTTGCTTAATATCATATACATTGTAAAGCGAGGCCCATGTTTTATGTTTTCAACAATTTCGTTTAACAATTTCCCTTTTGAATATCATGTAAGAAATAATAAAATCATGAATATTCATGAGCTGAATTCTTATAATGTACACAGGATTTCTAGTATTGATGAAAACTGTAGAGTCAAATCTAATCATAATTTCATAACCAAACAGAGCAGATCCTGCTTCAGGAGCCTTCTGATCTTGGTCTTCTCTGTTTACAGCGGTTATGAGGGCAAATGTTAATACAACATATCAGAGAAAAGAAATAGTACCATATTATACGAAAAGATCCTCTGTGTTTTTCTTCTTGCAGTCCCAAGAACCTATGGGATGCCAATAGCAGTTCTCCTCACGTTTTCGCTCGGGCTACCATCTGCCTTAAACATTAATATATTGACCAATCAGGTAAGAAAACCATTAAACCACTGGCCTGTTGAGCGCGGCCTAACTTGCATTTGCAAACAGCGTGAGTAATTCGGCGTCTCATCAGGATTCAAGCTGTTAGCAGGTCTCAATAGTGAATCGGACGAAAGTACTTTTTAATAGGTTGGAGTTTTACTCTTTCACTGCCAATGTCGCATCTATAATTACCTATACGAGGGGCGTACATTGAATAATGAAAATACCTAATTTTCTCTAGTATCAATTGTTCAATCTGAATTATTTTTTCACTGTCCCTCAAAGTATTCTCCTTCTCTCTCTATGCACAGTTTGAGCCTTCTGACCCATTTGTCAAATGCTGCGCGATACTCTTCCTTCGGTATACCCCGTAGTTCTAAATTTACTGCTTTAGATAGGTCCTGAACACGAGTAAATTTGTTTCCAGCTAAAATGTCCTTCAGTTTAGGAAATAACCAAATGTCACAAGGTGCTAAGTCGGGGCTGTAGGCAGGATGGGGAAGAGTTGCAATCCGGTTTTCTTTCAGGTACTGAGTTACGGCCCCTGTTTTGTGGGCACAGGCATTGTCATGAAGAATCATTATTCTTGAGGTTCCAGTCATTGGACGACATTCATTTAATTTAGAAATCATTTTTGGAAGTACATTTTCTCTGTAATATTTGCCAGTCATTGTTGCTATTTCTGGTAAAACATCTACTACCACTGGACCTTCATGGTTGAAAAAAATTGTAAAAAGCCTCTTTCGACTTTGAAAACCAGGCCTACAAACCATGGGTCGGGGGTCTTCTTTTGTCAGCCACATCATATTCGAACGTTTGTTGGGGATCTCATAAAAGTATATCCAGGTTTCATCTCCTGTGACTACATCTGAAATTTGTTTAGGATCATTAGGCTCAAACATCTCCAAAAGTTGTCTGGCACAAGAAACCCTATTTGTCTTCTGTTCAGGAATCAACACGTGGGGTACCCGTCGTGTGGATATTTTTCTCAGTCCCAATTCTTTATTCGTACAAACAGCATGTATCCAATCAACTCGGGGTCTCATCAGGGTTCAAACTGTTTTCTATTCTCAAAAGCTTGAGGGAATCGGAAGAAAGCAAAACTTGTAATATATTGGAAATAAATTATTTCACCGCCAATTTGTGTACCGTGGTGGATGTATGTGTCGCTGCGTAATTGCTAAATCGCTGACGCCGGTGCGTGGCCTTAGTTTTTTATTGTAACCAATTTGTGATAGAACGTTTACTCTGTAAAACAACCACATCTGGGCACTGGGATTTGAAGAACATGGCCTTTTCATTCAAAGAAAATCGCACATAACATCCGATCTGAGGTCTTATTCCGTCGAACTATTGTAGGTCGTTTACCCTCGTAAGCAATCTAACCTCTATTTCTAGACATAGACTATGTTTCCAAGTGGTTCCATCACCTGTAATTATTTCTTCTTCACATTTATCATACGTTTCGATTATGTGTTATGTCAATCGAAGCCTAGTTTGTGTCTGCTCAAAGTTGAGCGAATTGGGGACCTAGCAGGCATAGACCTTCCGAAGCCAAAGTCTTTCACGTAATATCGTTAAAATACTTGAATGTTAGTTATGTCTGCTATCTCTTGTGTGGGTTTTTTTCACGACAGCAATATTCTTTTCCGTCATAACGGAAACAGACCTACCTCCCCTAAAACCATTTCCAACTAACCATCGACCTTTTCTAAAACGTCACGCCCATTTACAAACTTAACTATACTTGAAAATATCCTTTTCATATACTTGTATGTACTTTCTGCAAATCAGCAGGAACTTCTGACAACCGACACGAATTTTCCAATACATCCTCTGTTCAGACACCTTTTCCTTTGCAACTAGATTTACTCTACTGCACGGGTATAATACCACGTGTTGCAAAATATACACACGGCTTGCACGAGGATCACGTGATCGCTTAACTTGACACATTACAAGCAGAGAATATTTAACCCTTTACTCCAAAAAGATTCATGTAAGAAATAATGACATCATTAATATTAATTAGATTATTTTTTATAAGGCACATGAGCACGGGAATTTTGACAATAGTAGAAACTGTAGAATCATATCATAGGCAAACAGAGCAGAATCTGATCCTATATGAGCCGTCTGATCAGGGTCTACACTGTTTACAAAGGCGTGTATAAATCGTGTACATGTAATTTAATTATCGCACAAAATTATTAGATATATGTCCTGCAAACTTCAATAATATGGCCCTCGTATTTTCAAAATAGATATGTAATACTTCCAGCCCACTGGGCCTATAAGTCACCTGAATAATAAGTACTAATATATAATTAAGTGCCAACAATATGACGATCTGTCTGTCAAAGTATTGTTCATTTTATTTGTAGAACCTTGTACGGGGTTAAACACGTGTCACTGTATTTGTAGTGTGCTGTATTTAGGATTAAACATGTTTTATTGTATTTTTAGGACGTTGCATTTGGGGTAAAACATGTTTTATTGTATTTGTAAGACGTTGTATTTGGGATTAAACATGTCTTGTTGTATTTTAGGACGTTGTATTTGGGGTTAAACATATTTTATTGTATTTGTGGGACGTTGTATTTGGGGTCAAACATGTTAATAACTAGGTATTTGTAGAGTTTGATGGGGTGAAACAAATTTTACTATATTGTTAGAACTCGGTATGGGGGTAAACATGTATTATTGTATGTGTAGGACATTGTCGGGAAGTATAAACAGGTTTTACTGTTTTTGTAGAACATTGCATTTGTATTGGGATTAAACTTACTTGTTTGTCTTTGAAACTTGCAGGACTTTGTATGGGGCTTTGCCCTCGTCGTTAATGGGCTTATGTTGATGTACATGGTAGCGAGATATGGCGTGAGGAAATTTAGAACGGTTGTGGTCAACAACTATAGTGAAAACGATTGGAAGCTGACCATGTCATGGGAGATTATCATCAGGTAGGCGAGTTACTGTGTAAAACATTATACGTGCTTTAAAATGAATGCAAAGCGAAGGACGGGGATATAAATTAAACGACGGTATAGCTCGTAGTAGTAGTGAATGTGATGCTGATAGTTTTGGTTTCGTTGGTATTAATGATGGTGATAATTATTATTATAAAGATAATGGGGAGAACAACGAATATATCAATGTATTTTCCTTGTTACTGTTAACCATTTTTGTGTAGTTAACCAATTCACCCACATGTTTATTTTAAGATCCAAGAGTGACTTTTACAGGGGCGTCAAAAGCCATCAATATGATGGAATTGGTTAATGCATATAAATTAATTTTTCAGAGTTATCGCCCCTATAGAGGCGATTGCGCTTATTGTATGGTGGGCGGTTGACCTAATTCAAGGTGAAACAGGAGACGGAGAAAAATGGTATGAATATGGCAAGGAAACATTCATTATGACAATAACACAGGTACGGCACTTACTTCAAACTACAATAACAACTATTTTAAGAGATAACGTGTTTTCTATTATACACAGAAGCCTTACAAAACCAGGAAGTTGCTTTAATGCATGGCAAAAGTAAAACAGTGAAACCTCTCTATAACGGTTACTAAATTGTGTTAATTAGTTGGTATTTAGGGCAGGTGGTTGCTTAAAGCAAGGTGAAAATAAAACAGAACGCTCCTAAAGGAGCGTACTGTTTTACTTTCACCTTGCTTTAAGAACCACCTGCCTTTAACACAAAATATTTCATGTAATTTAGTGGTCGTTATAGAGAGGTTTTACTGTATACAGAACGCCCCTTTATGAATATTCCATTAACATTTCATGTAAGAAGTAATAGTAGCATAAATATTAATTAGCTGATTTTTTTATAATGGCGTCATGAACAAGGCAATATTGGGTCATGTCAAAAACTAGAGTTAGATCTATTATAATTCCATAAGCAAATAGAGCAGGCCATAATTAAAAGCCCCAAATATTGGTCTGTTCTCTTTGTCAATGTCTTAACCTTTCTCTTGCTGAATTTTAAAATACATTTCTCCTTCTGTACCTATGCCCTGTTGTATAATTACATATATATTCACTGTGTACAAGTATTTCGCTGTGCAATCACTGCTGTGGAGTGCACTGGTTGCGCAATCAACTTGTAAATAGTGCAGACCCTGATGAGACAGCTCCTGCAGGAGCTGTCTCATCTGGGTCTTCACTATTTACAGGTAGGTATATTGACGTGAATAGCAAGCGAAGGGTTAAAAGACGTATATATATGGGGTAGAGTCCATACGTACTACATATATGTTCGTATTTCAGTGGGTAGGTCTAATGCTCATTCTTATCCTTATCAACTTCATCTACCTCAAATGCCGAAGAGCGCGGAGTTACTCGAAGTTACCGGAAGCGGATGTGTCGCCATTGTTGCAGTCATCAAGTGTAACAACGACGTTCAATAGCGAACACCAACACAATTCCCACACGACAATCCGAGACCTTGATGGCTCTGTAAAAGAAATGAAGCTTTAAGTTTTTAACCGCCAAATTTCTTTGGGCGTGTTGCAATTGGTGCATCTGTGGGTAAGTTTGCCAAGCGGTGTAGATCCAGATGAGACTCTTTGCCTCACATGGATCCTTACTGTTTGACACACCACTTGTGTTTTGAGAGGAAAATAAGGGAAAATCCGTTCTGACACTTAAAGAAAACAACGATGTTTGCAGACGAGAATCATTTAGTGCCTAAAGAGTTGATTTCAACAGTTTTTTATTCAATAAAGAAAAGGATTGGACGAAAGGCATAGGTTATACAAGTCCTCTCCAAAACAGTTAAAGGTAGTGATAGAGATCCTGTTTAACGCTTACGCTTCCAAGTAGTGTCGTATGCAAAGTGGTTCGTTTGCTTAAAGCTTGATTTATAAATTATCTTCCTATTTGTTTCAAATACATGGTCACACCATCAGGCAGTTTGGATCCTGGTGAGAGGTCGAGATACTCAGCATCTCATTTAGATCCAAACTGTTTGCAAACACCACTGGCAGCCAATGTGCTATCCCTTTACGCCATGAATATTCATGTACGAAATTATAATAATCGTGAATATGTACAGCATTATTTGTAATGGAATATTTACCATGACAGAAACTATAAATTCAGATATATAATTCCATAAGCAAACAGGGCATACCCTTATCGACAACTCGTACAGGAAATATCTGATCTGGGTCAACATTGTATGCAAATACATGCTGTAAATATATTTTATCATGTAGATGGCTATATTAACTCATTCTCTCCTATGCTATTTTAGACCCAACCTTTTTGAATTAATTTACTGAAAAGGAGCATTAACTACATGCTTCCCAACTCTCACGATTTCGTCGGGAGTCTCCCGATTCAGAAGGCCAACCCCGACGATCCCGATTATTTGACTAAAACCCCGATTTTTTTTTAAATCAAAATTGGGTGTATTGAAAATTTGAAATCTTTAGCAGGTCAGAAAATATTTTGTTTGCCCTTCAGAATTACCCTCATAAACGTGTCAAAGGATTAGCCCCAGGTGGTCCAGATGGTCTCCCTACTGTAAGGGGTTTCACAGATAGCCACTCAACCATAAACGTTTGATAACAAACAGCGCTTTTACATCCATTTGTTTATACCAGAAATTGGTCATGATGTCGTAATCGGTCATGATGTCGTAATTAGCTATCCTAGTGATGCACATTCCAATATCGTTTGGTAACGTGGACAAAGACTTTATTCAATTATAACAGAAATTATATTATCATAAACAAGATATAAGACATAGAAATGCTTCTCTGCTTCCATGTTAATGACAGCTGTGCTTGGCCTCGTTGTTTCAATGGGCTGAAACACTTCGAAATAAAAGCCCACTTGACTGATATTCATGGAGTTAATTTGTGCACAAAGTTGCTTTTTCATGAATATAATTAATGATAAGGACACTAAAGATGTAATTAAAAACACCCCAAAATATATTTTCTACCATTTCATGCCCTAAAAAAATAATCACAATATAATTTTGAAATGTCATTAGTTTTCGCGAAAATTGTTGATATGGGCTAAAACACGGACTCTTGACCTGTTGGGATTTTAACATTTCTTTGACTGCTCAATGTTTGCAATAACTAATTTGAACTGACTAAAGGTTAACTACTAACTCATTAACCCCCTGAATGTTCAAAAAACAATGCAAGTTCCTAATTAGCCTAGTCATATATTTTTTTGTTTGATATTGAATTGCATAATTACAAACAGTGCAGACCCATATCAAAGGGGCTTATGTATGAGTCCTTTGGTGTGGTTCAACACTGTTTGCATAAGTATACTTTTTATTCACAGGTACTCTGTATATGCCTCACTGGGGTTCAATGGATTAAGTCAGTAATTCTTTTGTTTTGTTATGTTTAAAAAAAATAGATTATAATTATTCTTTGGTGCCTGGTTTGGAGAAACAATTTAACTTTATGTAAAAAAATTAAACAATATTAAAAAAAGAATATTTGCTGTTTCCTTCATTTACAACACTATAAATAAATGTAGTATAACAAAATCACTGAAAAATGCCGCGACGCGAAAATCTCCCTCTTGAAACCCCAAATCTCCCTCTTAGAAATCATGAAAACCCCTCTTGAGAGTCAAAAAAAGTTGGGAAGCATGTAACTAGAGAAAAGGAAAATTTTAGAATTTTGTAGTTTGAAACTATTGTGATAAATAGAGCATTTGCTCCTATAGGAGCAAATGCTCTATTTATCACAATGGTTTCACAATGAATTTCATAGAGGTGCAAACATGCGTCACTAGGGGGTAATGCGTTAACCGTTTACTCGACATGCACGCATTTGCAGACTAGACGCATATCAGACGGACCCTACATCTGATCAGGGTCTATCCTGTTTGCTTATAGAAATAATAAAGATGTGGTTCTACAATTTCTACTATGGCCAAAAATTACCGTGTCCATGTGCTATCATAAAAAATAATATAAGCAATATGCATGATGTCATTATTTCTTACATGAATATTCATAGAGTAAATGTTTAGGCACATTATCACCTTATTTCGTATTTAACCCTTTCCTCCGTAAATACGCCTTTCTACGCCTCTGTAAAAGTAACCTGTTGAAACCATTGTGATAAATAGAGCATTTGCTCCTATAGGAGCAAATGCTCTATTTATCACAATGGTTTCAAACTACAAAATTCTAAAAAAAATCCTTGTCTCTAGTTAACGCTCCTTTTGGATAGATTTATTCAAAGTGGTTGGACCTAAAAAATAACCTATGGAGGAATGGGTTAACCTTTTGACTGCGGGGTACGCGTGTACTCCCATTTGCAAACAGTGTAGATCCATATCAGAGGGCTCCTCTCATCTGGGTATGCACTGTTTGACATTCAAAGCCTGTTTCAAATTTAAGCCTTCTGTACAGAATGGACTCTATAGTTAAATACTGATGGCTCATTCCACTTCGAAAATTCAACATTCAAAGGGTTAACAGCTCATGACGACTTGTTCATATTGCCATAGTATTTGAACAAACATTTGTATTCAGGGGATTTTTCTATATTGTATGATGGCATATTTTCTGACACCACTTAGCTTTCGGGTGATTTCTGATACTTTAAAAATGAAGCAGATGAGAGTTTCAGCAGACGACATTTGCAGCAGGCGATGGGTTACTTTAATTACTTCTCAGTTCTTAACAGTAAGAGTCCCGATTGGACTTACATTGTACTTCCAACACCGACGGGGTATTGTATATAGTTTATTATTGTATATATGTTTTGAGAGCCGTATGGTAGATTGACCTGGTCAAATGAGTTCTCTCGTTAAATAAAGTCGTTATTATTATTATTATTATTATTATTATTATTATTATTATTACTATTATTATTATTATTATTATTATTATTATTATTATTATCATTATTATTATTATTATTATTTCATAAAAACTTGATGTTAGTGCCATATACTGCCACCACATAGTATAAATAACGCGAAACTTTTCTTGTAAACATTCTTGTTAACATTTCTAAAAATAGATATCCTAATTCGGTGATATTTGGTGATATTCTATTTCCCTGCACATTAATTGGCCTCTGTCTCAATTATCCGGATACAAGTTTCTGTTTTTATGTAAGTAGTAACACGAAACCTTTCTAGTTAATCATCTCTTTTCGTGATAAATAACTAGTTAAGGAATAAAATAAATTCATTAAATTGTGGCAGTTTAAAAACATAATCATTACAAAATTCGTGTTTACATATCTATCTGGTAATCGTGAAAAGTTTCAAGGTTCTACTTTTCAGATAACTATCTGAGAAATTATACGAATGTTTTGCGAAACTTAACCTCGATTATTCGAATGTTCGGTATAGAAGAATTTAGACCCTTTTAGGCAGGTGGCTGCTTAATGCATGGTGAAAGTCATGCAGAAAGCTCCTAGAGGAGCTTTCTGCATGACTTTCACCATGCATTAAGCTGCCACCTGTCTTAAAGATCGATAATAATGCGTATTTTAGTGTTCGGATAATCGAAGTCTTACTGTAGTTTTAAGTATTTATGTGATATATTATCAGGAAACTTTCACGATAATTAAGTGGTTAAGTGGTGTCGGAAATATATCATCATAATATTGTGATTGAATTTGAGCATGCAGAATTCCTGGTTTCGCATAATCTATAAAATGCATAATTGTTTTCATTGTATAATTTATGTAGTATAGTATACAGTAAAACCCCTCCAAACCGGAATTCTAGTAGAGAAGAAATTAGATACTTCTAGGCAGGTGGCTGCTTAATGCAGGGTGAAATCATGCAGAAAGCTCCTCCTAGAGGAGCTTTCTACATGACTTTCGCCCTGCATTAAGCTACCACTTGTTTCCAAGACTTATTTATGCTAAATTTTACGCCCGGTTAAGAAGGGTTTTACTGCACCACGAATGTTCCATACAAGAGATAACCATGACATATTCCAAATACTCAGTGTCAACAAATTAAAAGAAATTATTTAAGTTTATATCGCTTTTGTTATTATTTTATAAATTATGTGATTTTTCCTTGTGTAAACGGTAAGATTTTGGTTCACTATAACAATGTTTATCATTACGATCGCGAACTGGCGTGTGATGTTGGGGTGGGGTGTTGTTGGGTTTGTTGTGTGTGTTGGGGGGACATTGGACATGTTTGTGTTTTAATAGCAAATGTCTTAATTCCATGTTAAATTCTCATTTGAAGTCACAGTTTTTAGAAGAGAATCTAAGTTCTTGTACAAATTGCCGCCGAGTACCTAGGTTCTAAAAGCACATAATTATGCTCTCAACTGAAATCCTATACTATAAACGAAAACCTAGGTTATCAAAACAAATATGCTCTGAACGGAGATCCTATACTTTAACCAAAAACCTCAAACATTTTGTGTAAACTTGAACAGTTGAACCTGTCCTAAGTGAGAGGACAGTAAAACCTCTCTATAACGGCCACTAAATTGTGTTAATTAGTTGGTATTTAGGGCAGGTGGCTACTTAAAGCAAGGTGAAAGTAAAACAGAACGCTCCTATAGGAGCGTTCTGCTTTGCTTTCACCTTGCTTTAAGCAGCCACCTGCCTTTAACACAAAATACTTGATGTAATTTAGTGACCGCTATAGTGAGGTGTTACTGTAGGAGTCTTAAAACCAGGTTGTTGCTTAATGCAGGGCAAATGTAATGCAGAAAGTTCTAGTATCAGTTTTTGTATTCCTTTTGACCTGGATTAAGCTACCATCTGTCTTATAGGCTCATATTCAGACCTCTCTTTGATGGCCACTTAAGACAGTTTCTACTGTATGCGGAAAAATAAATCATAGGTTTTTAAGAGAACCTAGGTTCTTGGGAATATTGTGCAAATGCTATTGACCATACTTGAACATAACCAACACTATGTGTTATAGTAAATATGCGTTATTGTAGAAACTAGCACTTTAACCGTTTCAATAGAAAAGAGAAAATTGAAAGACAAAATTGTATTCTCACCGTCGGGGAATTGAACCCGGGTCTCCCGCGTGACAGGCGGGGATACTCACCACTATACTAACGAGGACTACGGATATTTGCGAATCTAACAATTACTTTAGTAAATATTGCTTTTGTTATTAATGTCTTTTCTAGATTTTATGCGTTTTTCCTTGTGTAAACGGTAAGATCTCTAACAAGGTTTATCATTACGATTGCGAACTGGTGTGTGATGTTTTTGTTTTGTTTTTGTTTTGTTATTGTTTGTCTTGCTGGGGGTTGTTTGTTTTTGTTGGTTTTTTTTGTTGGTTTTATGTTTTGTTTTTGTTTTTTGTTGGGTTGTTTTTGGTGCTGTTGCTTTGTTGTTGTTGTTGTTGTTTTCGGTGGGGGGCGGTTATTGGAGATGTTTGTGTTTTAACAGCAAATGTCTTAATTCATTTGAAATCGCAGTTTTACTACGAGGATCTAAGTTCTTGGAAGTATTGTGCATATTGCCGTCGAGAACCTTGGTTCTCAAAACAAATATGGTCTCAACTGAGATCCTATACATTAAACGAAAACCTATGCTCTAAGATATGTTGTGTAAACGGGTACTGTAAAAAAC
The DNA here is from genome assembly GCA_963576725.1 of Azorinus chamasolen. Taxonomy (NCBI): domain Eukaryota; kingdom Metazoa; phylum Mollusca; class Bivalvia; order Cardiida; family Solecurtidae; genus Azorinus; species Azorinus chamasolen. Next base: position 54,579,145 of record OY755252.1, read on the forward strand.
TGTCCAATGCGGCCATTTATATAGAACATTCAATAGAACGTAGGAGTCTTAAAAAGCAGGTAGTTGTTTAATGCAGGGCAAATGTAATGCAGAAAGATCTTATAATTATGGGGGGTGCATTACTTTTGACCTGGATTAAGCTATCGCCTGTCTTATAGGCTCATATTCAGACCTCTTTTTGATGGTTCTAAAATCACATAATAAATCACAGGTTTTTAAAGAACAACCTATGTTCTTCGGAATAATGCACAAATGCTATTTTCTCACATGCCTTCCCTCATCTCCGAGTTAGAACAGCGAGTTAAGATTCCCTGATCTGTAACACGTGTAAGATCAGTTTAGAACATAGATGACGTCATACGTCATATCTGACGTCAAACCATGGAAACCAATGTTTACATGTCATTTAAACGGTGAAAATACACTTTTTTGTTATGGGAGAAAAAGAATCTGATGCTCGTTGTCTTTTATTATCACACGTTCCTAAACTCACCAAGAAAATGTTATTAATATATTCTGAAAAAGGGTGATCCTTCGAAAGCAAAAATAGAAATGCAAAAAGAGAAAATTGCAGACTCGGTTTTATTGAGTCTGTTCATGAGTAGTAATTAAAAGTGCAACACTACTCACGCCCCCTAGCACCGGCTTAAGCAGTATTCAATTTTCAAAACTAATAACATCAAAACTAATGATCCCGTAGGACCAGAAAATATAACAACACTGAGAATGAAGTACGGGGCGACTTTTTACGGCCGCCACACAAGCACTTAACACCTGCTGTTGTGAAGTACATATATTCTGAAAAAGGGTGATCCTTCGAAAGCAAAAATAGAAATGCAAAAAGAGAAAATTGCAGACTCGGTTTTATTGAGTCTGTTCATGAGTAGTAATTAAAGTTCGCCAAGGCTCGCTTAATGACATTTTCTAAGGCTCGTTTAGGAACATGTGATCTTAAAAGACAACTCGCAACAGATCCTCTGTATCCATAATTGAATATTAGTCAATACATGTACCATGTTTTATTGTAAATATGCGTTATTGTAGAGACTAGCACTTTAACCGTTTCAAAATAAAAGAGAAATAGGAGGGCCATGATGGCCCTTAATCGCTCAACTGGTTTCTATAGACTTATGCATACACTGTATTACTATGTAAAAATAAGAAATATGAAACCAAGGGCCATACTTTTAGGCCTGGAGGTTGAAATTTGAACAATCTTGATAGAGGAACATTAGATGATGTTTCATATAATTCAATGGTCCGGGCCTTACAATATCACAAAAGGATATTTTTAAAGATTTACCTATAAAAAACTGATAAGCCACTAGGTGGGACCACTTTTGGCCCTGGGTCACAATTTGAACAATCTTAGTAGAAAACCATTAGATGACGCTACATACCTAATATCAAAGGTCTAGACCTTACAGTTTCGGAGAAGAAGATTTTCAAAGATGTTCCTATGAAAACTGATAAGCCCGGGGCCATTTATAGTCAGGGGGTCATAATTTGAAAAATCATTTTAGATGACCATTAGAGGATGCTACATGGTCTAGGCCTTACAGTTTTAGATCAGAAGACTTTTACAGATTTTCCTATGAAAAACTTATACGCCCAGGGACGGGGCCATTCTTAGTCCAGGGGTCATAATTTGAACACTCGTTGTAGAAGGCTATTTGATGATGCACTTAATATCAAAGGTCTGGGCCTTACACTTTCAGAGACGAAGATTTTTAAAGATTTTCCTATGAAAACTGATAAGCCCTGGGGTGGGACCTTGGTTCTCAAAGCAAATATGGTCTCAACTGATATCCTATACATTAAACGAAAACCTATGATCTCAGACCTTTTGTGTAAACGTGTATGTACAGTAAAAAACTTGTCCAAAGCGGCCATTTATTTATTTATTGAACGTAGGAGTCTTAAAAAACAGGTAGTTGCTTAATGCAGGGCAAATGTAATGCAGACAGCTCTTATAATTATGAGGTATTTTGCATTACTTTTGACCTGGATTAAGCTACCACCTGTCTTATAGGCCCATATTCAGACCTCTTTTTGATGGCCGCATAAGACAAGTTCTAAAATCACATAATAAGTCACAGGTTTTTAGAGAAGAATCTAGGTTCTCGGGAATAGTGTGCAAATGCTATTGTCCATAATTGAACCATGCTTTATTTAAAATATGCGTTATTGTAGATACTAGCACTTTAACCCTTTCAAACTAAAAGAGAAAAAAAGAAAGAAAAAATTGTAATCTCCCCGTCGGGGAATTGAACCCCGGTCTCCCGCGTGACAGGCGGGGATACTCACCACTATACTAACGAGGAGTACGGATATTTACAAATCTAACAATTATTTTAGTAAATACATGTACATTGTATATTTAGTTCTCTAACAAGGTTAATCATTACGTTTGAACATGACCAATACAATGTTTTATTGAAAAAATACATTTTGTAATATTTTCAAACGAAAAGAGAGATAAAGAAAGAAAAAAGTGTACACATCTCGTCGGGGAATTGAACCCCGGTCTCCCACGTGACAGGCGGTGATACTCACCACTATACTAACGAGGAGTACGGATATTTGCGAATCTAACAATTATTTTAGTAATTTTTGCCTTTGGTTATTATTTATTCGGGGGATTTTCCTTGTAAAAACGGTAAGATTTTTGGTTTTCTAACAAGGTTTATCATTACGATTGCAAACTCGCGTGTGATGTTGTTGTTTTTGTTTGCTTTTTGTTATTGTTTGTTTTGCTTTTGTTTTTGCTTATTTGTTGTTGTTGTTGTTTTGTTGTTTTGTTGTTGTTGTTGTTGTTATTGTTGTTGTTTGGGGGGTAGTGGGAGGGGGTGTTTTATTGGACATGTTTGTGTTTTAACAGCAAATTTCTTAATTCATTTGAAATCGTAGTTTTACTACGAGGATCTAAGTTCTTGGAAGTATTGTGCAAATTGCCGTCGAGAACCTTGGTTCTCAAAGCAAATATGGTCTCAACTGAGATCCTATACATTAAACGAAAACCTTTATATTGATCTAAGATATTTTGAGTAAACGTATACAGTAAAAAACTGTCCAAAGCGGTCATTTATTCATTAAACGTAGGAGTCTTAAAAGCAGTTAGTTACTTAATACAGGGCAAATGTAATGCAGAAAGCTCTTATAATTATGAGGTATGGTGCATTACTTTTGACCTGGATTAAGCTACCACCTGTCTTATAGGCCAATATTCAGACCTTTTTTACGGCCGCTTAAGACAGGTTCTAACGTATGCGGAAAAATAAATCACATGTTTTTAAAGAACCTACGTTCTTGGGAATATTGTCCATAATTGAATATAACCAATACCATGTTTTATTGCGTTATTGTTGAGACTAGCACTTTAATCGTTTTAGAAGAAAAGAGAAAAAAGTAAGAAAAAAGTGTATTCTCCCCGTCGGGGAATTGAACCCCGGTCTCCCGCGTGACAGGCGGGGATACTCACCATTATACTAACGAGGACTACAGATATTTACGAATCTAACAATAACTTTAGTAATTATTTTTGTTGTTGTTTGTTTTGTTTGTTGTTTTTTGTTGTAGGGTTGTTGTAGGGTTGTTGTTGTTGTTGTTGTTGTTGTTGTTGTTGTTGTTGTTGTTGTTGTTGTTGTTTTTTGTGAATTTTTTGGGGGTTTTTTTTGTTTGTTTGTTGTTGTTGTTTTTTTGTGGGTTTTTTGGGGGGGTATTGTTTTTAAAGAACAAGTTTTGGGGAATATTGTCTGTAATTGAATATAACCAATACCATTATAGAGACTAGCACTTTAATCGTTTTAGACGAAAAGAGAAAAAAATATTTTTGTTGTTGTTTAGTTACTGTTTGTTTAGTTTGTTGTTGTTTTTTGTTTTTCTTTGTTGATTTTATATTATTTTTGTTATTAATATTTTTTTGGCGGGGGTGTTCTAGGCTTTTTAGGGGGTGTTTTTTTGTTGTTGTTGATTTTTTTTTGGTTGTTATTGGGGTGTTTTGTTGTTGTTTTTTGTTTATTTTTGTTTTGGGTGTTTTGGTTGGTTGTTTTGTTGCTGTTGGTTTGTTTTTTGGTTTGTTTGTTGTTGTTTTTGTTGTTTGGGGTTGGGGTTGGGGTTGGGAGGGGGTATTGGATATGTCTATGTTTTAATAGCAAATGTCTTAATTCATGTGAAATTGCAATTTTACTACGAGGATCTAAGTTCTTGGAAAAATTGTGCGAACTGCCGTCGAGAACCTAGGTTCTCAAAGCAAATATGGTCTCAACTGATATCCTACACATTGAACGAAAACCTATGATCTAAGATCTTTTGTGTAAACTTGTACGGTAAAAAAATGGCCAAAGCGGCCATTTATTTATTGAACTTAGGAGTCTTAAAAAGCAGGTAGTTGCTTAATGCAGGGCAATATAATGCAGAAAGCTCTTATATGAGGGTTTTTTGCTTTACTTTTGAGCTGGATTAAGTTATCACCTGTCTATCCAGGCCCATTTTCAGACCTCTTGTTGATGGCCACATAAGACAGGTTCTAAAATCACTTGTACGACAGACCCCCAGCAAAGCTATTGAAAAAGTGTCCTGATAACGGTTGTAAGTGGACACTTTTGTACGCACGTGATTCTTGTGGTTAAAACCTATCTACCTAGGATTTGAATTGGTTGAACCAAGGGGAAACATTTTGTACTCATTTGTGAAATATTCATTTTTAATCAAAATTAAAAGTCTACAACGTACTGTCGTACAAGTAAGATACATGTACTCGTCTTACTACCAAAGTGTCTTCTTACAACCGTTATCAGGACAGTTTGTTCGCATGACCTCAGACAAGTGTCCTCGGCTACGCCTCGGACACGTCTTCGGTCATGCAAACAAACTGTCCTGATAACGGTTGTAAGAAGACACTTTGGTAGTAAGACTCGTACTGTATCTATTACTTGATCAATCACAGGTTTTGGGGAATATTGTGCAAATGGACACTTTTGTACGCACGTGATTCTTGTGGTTAAAACCTATCTACCTAGGATTTGAATTGGTTGAACCAAGGGGAAACATTTTGTACTCATTTGTGAAATATTCATTTTTAATCAAAATTAAAAGTCTACAACGTACTGTCGTACAAGTAAGATACATGTACTCGTCTTACTACCAAAGTGTCTTCTTACAACCGTTATCAGGACAGTTTGTTCGCATGACCTCAGACAAGTGTCCTCGGCTACGCCTCGGACACGTCTTCGGTCATGCAAACAAACTGTCCTGATAACGGTTGTAAGAAGACACTTTGGTAGTAAGACTCGTACTGTATCTATTACTTGATCAATCACAGGTTTTGGGGAATATTGTGCAAATGCTATTGTCCATAACTGAACATAACCAATACAATGTTTTATTGAAAATATACGTTATTGCAATCGTTTCAAACGAAAAGAGAGATAAAGAAAGAAAAAAGAAAAAAATTGTATTCTCCCCGTCGGGGAATTGAACCCCGGTCTCCCGCGTGACAGGCGGGGATACTCACCACTATACTAACGAGGACTACGGATATTTGCGAATCTAACAATTATTTTAGTAAATGTTGCTATTGTTATTAGTTTCTATATTTTATGCGGTTTTTCCTTGTGTAAACGATAAGGTTTTTAGTTCTCTAAGAATTTATTATCATTACGATTGCGAACTGGCGTTTGATGTTATTGCGTTTGTTTGTTTTTTTGTTTTGTTATTGTTTGTTTGGTTTGTGTTGTTTGTTTTTGGTTGTTGCGTTTTGGTGTGTTTTTCTCCTTTTTTTGCGTGGGAGGGGGTGATGCTTTATTGGACACGAAAAAGCAAATATGGTCTTAACTGAGATCCTATACATTAAACGAAAACCTATGATCTAAGATATTTTGTGTAAACATGTACAAAAATAAACAAACAAAAATAACATCAAACGCCAGTTCGCAACCAAAAAACAAAACCAACAGCAAAAAAGAAAAACCCAACAAAAAAACAACAACCAAAATCCCCCAAAAGAAAAACAACAAAAAACAACAACTAAACCCCCAATGGTAATATAAACAACAACCAAAAAAATCAACAACAACAAAAAGAAAAACACCTAAAACCCCAAACCCCCCCCCCCCCCCCCCCCCCCCAAAAAAAAATAAAAAAATAATAATAATAATAATAATAATAATATAAAATCAACAACAACAAAAAAACAGGGAAAAAAAAAATAACTAAAACGATTAAAGTGCTAGTCTCTGTAATGGTATTGGTTATCTTCAATTACGGACAATATTCCCCAAAACTTGTTCTTTAAAAACATGTGAATTATTTTTCCGCATACGTAAGAACCTGTCTTAAGCGGCCGTAAAAAAGGTCTGAATATGGGCCTATAAGACAGGTGGTAGCTTAATACAGGTCAAAAGTAATACAAAAATACCTCATAATTATAAGAGCTTTTTGCATTACATTTGCCCTGCATTAAGCAACTACATGTACCTGCTTTTAAAGACGCATACGTTTAATAAATAATTGGCCGCTTTGGACAGTTTTTATACTGTACACGTTTACACAAAATATCTTAGATCATAGGTTTTCGTTTAATGTATAGGGTCTCAGTTGAGACCATATTTGCTTTGAGAACCAAGGTTCTCGACGGCAGTTCGCACAATTCTTCCAAGAACTTAGATCCTCGTAGTAAAACTGCGTTTTCAAATGAATTAAGACATTTCCTATTAAAACACAAACATGTCCAATACCCCCAAAATAACAACAACAAAAAAACAAACAAACAAAAATCAACAACACCCAAAAAAAACACCAACAACAACAACAAAAAATCAACAACAAAAAACAACAAACAAAACAAACAACAACAAAAATAATTACTAAAGTAATTGTTAGATTCGTAAATGTCTGTAGTCCTCGTTAGTATAGTGGTGAGTATCCCCGCCTGTCACGCGGGAGACCGGGGTTCAATTCCCCGACGGGGAGAATACATTTTTTTCTTACTTTTTAAGTATTGGGAATATTGTCCATAATTGAATATAACCAATACCATGTTTTATTGCGTTATTGTAGAGACTAGCACTGTAATCGTTTTAGAAGAAAAGAGAAAAAAGCAAGAAAAAATTGTATTCTCCCCGTCGGGGAATTGAACCCCGGTCTCCCGCGTGACAGGCGGGGATACTCACCACTATACTAACGAGGACTACGGATATTTGCGAATCTAACAATTATTTTAGTAAATATTGCTTTTGTTATTATTTTCTATATTTTATGCGTTTTTCCTTGTGTAAACGGAAATATTCTAGTTCTCTAACAAGGTTTATAATTACGATTGCGAACTAGCGTGTGATGTTGTTTTGGTTTTGTTTTTGTTTTCGTTGTTAGTGTTGTTGTTGTTGTTGTTATTGTTGTTGTTTTGTTGTGGGTGTTGTGTTTTGGACATGTTTGTTTTTCAATAGCAAATGTCTTAATTCATTTGAACTCACAGTTTTACTAAGAGGATCTAAGTTCTTAGAAGTATTGTGCAAATTGCCAACGAGAACCTAGGTTCTAAAAGCAACTGAAATCCTATACATAAAACGAAAACCTATGCTCTAAGATATTTTGTGTAAACGTGTACAGTAAAAAAAACTGTCCAAAGCGCGTGAAAGCGGCCATTTATTTATCAAATAAACGTAGGAGTCTTTAAAAGCAGGTACATGTAGTTGCTTAATGCAGGGTAAATGTAATGCAGAAAGCTCTTATATGAGGTATTTTTGTGTTACTTTTGACCTGGATTAAGCTACCACCTGTCTTATAGGCCCATAGTCAGACCTTTTTTATGGCCGCATAAGACAGGTTCTAACGTATGCGGAAAAATAAATCACATGTTTTATCACAAGCTACGTTCTTGGGAATATTGTGCAAATGCTATTGTCCATAATTAAATACAACCAATACCGTGTTTTATTGTAGAGACTAGCACTTTAATCGTTTCAAAAGAAAAGAGAAAAAAAGCCAGAAAAAAATTGCAATCTCCCCGTCGGGGAATTGAACCCCGGTCTCCCGCGTGACAGGCGGGGATACTCACCACTATACTAACGAGGACTACGGATATTTGCGAATCTAACAATTATTTTAGTAAATGTTGCTTTTGTTATTATTTTCTATATTTTATGCGTTTTTCCTTGTGTAAACGGAAATATTCTAGTTCTCTAACAAGGTTTATAATTACGATTGCGAACTAGCGTGTGATGTTGTTTTGGTTTTGTTTTTGTTTTCGTTGTTTGTGTTGTTGTTGTTGTTTTGTTGTGGGTGTTGTGTTTTTGGACATGTTTGTATTTCAATAGCAAATGTCTTAATTCATTTGAACCCACAGTTTTACTAAGAGGATCTAAGTTCTTAGAAGTATTGTGCAAATTGCCAACGAGAACCTAGGTTCTAAAAGCAACTGAAATCCTATACATAAAACGAAAACCTATGCTCTAAGATATTTTGTGTAAACGTGTACAGTAAAAAAAACTGTCCAAAGCGCGTGAAAGCGGCCATTTATTTATTAAATAAACGTAGGAGTCTTTAAAAGCATGTACATGTAGTTGCTTAATGCAGGGTAAATGTAATGCAGAAAGCTCTTATATGAGGTATTTTTGTGTTACTTTTGACCTGGATTAAGCTACCACCTGTCTTATAGGCCAATATTCAGACCTTTTTTATGGCCGTTTTATCACAAGCTACGTTCTTGGGAATATTGTGCAAATGCTATTGTCCATAATTAAATACAACCAATACCGTGTTTTATTGTAGAGACTAGCACTTTAATCGTTTCAAAAGAAAAGAGAAAAAAGCCAGAAAAAAATTGCAATCTCCCCGTCGGGGAATTGAACCCCGGTCTCCCGCGTGACAGGCGGGGATACTCACCACTATACTAACGAGGAGTACGGATACTGGCGAATCTAACAATAGCTATGTCATATTACATCGATCGATAACGCTCGACTTATATTTAGAAACATTACACGATTAGCTCGGTGAAAATCGTTGTATTACTTTAGCATTCGTAGCTACTCGTATTATTCCGTCAATGATATAACATTCATAGAAATTAGCCGAAGTGTTCCGAGTGTTACTTTAGTGGATAGCACGGAGAAATACGATCGGCCTAAATCGGGAAAATGCGAGATAACCCAAACGTGACTAAGACTAAAACTATTTATCTATTATCTCCCATTCATTAAATCATCCTCATTTCAGCAGCCGTCTGATCTGAATTTTCTGTTCATATTGCATTAATCTGCCACATGTCTTAAATACCGATAAAAATACTTATGTCAGTGTTCGAACTCTCGGGGTTTTACTGTATATGGCAGAGTTTGAATTCCCTTCGTATACACGACTTTTCTCGCATGTAAACAGAGTAAACCAAGATCAGAGGGCTCCTCTAGGTTTGCTAATGGAATTTGATCGATCTGTTTCTTTTCTTCCTATAATGGCTGTAATGTTCCACCTTTCACATTTCATTATAACTACGACGTCCATAGATATTCAGGTATAAAAAATTGAAATAAAGGTAGAACGGGGAAAGGGTTAACAGCCGAATAGAGGTAAGTGCGAAACGCGGAAGAAGACGGTGTGGCAGACGAGAATTTCGAAACAGGATAAACTATGAACTATCTTCCTGGTGGGTGATTAATATGACAAGGCATGTCCACTGATAAGTAATTGTCTTTATCCCTATACTTCATAAATACGCCTTTCTACGCCTTTGCAAACAGAGTAGACCCAATAGGAGCCGTCTGATCAGGGTCTGCTCTGTGTGCTTATGATATAATATAGATCTGATTTTACACAGTTTCTGCCATGGCCAAAACTTTATGTGTCCATGTGATATCATAACAAATGAATCTAATTAATACTCATGACGTCATTATTTCTTACATGAATATTCATGGAGGAAAGGTTCGAGAGGGTCTTTTGCAAGGATTTCAAAAATCTGTAGACCTAGACCAGAGGGATCTTAGGGGATTGTACAATTAATCTAATTAATATCCGTGACGTCATTATTTCTTACATGAATAATCATGAAGGAAAGGGTAAAAAGGTTCACCGCTAGGCGTGACTTGGCTGGCTGCAATCAGGTTTGAACCAAAATGAGATGCCGAGTAACACCCAAATGAGATGCCGAGTAACTCGGCATCTAATCAGGATCCAAACAGTTTGACACTCGGTCAAAATATTTAACGAATCAAAAGCAAATGAAAAATGTAGAATATCAGATATGTTTAGCAGACATCATTTTTATTTTGCAAACTAGTGTTTAAAAGAAAAAACTTCCTGATTTTAATCAAATTTAAAACAGTACCTGTCTTAAGCGGTTATCAAAGAGAGGTCTAATGACGGGTCTGTAAGGCATGTGGTTGCTTAATGCAGGTCAAAAGTAATGCAGAAAGCTCCTGGAGCTTTCTGCATTACTTTTGTCCTGCATTAAGCAACCACCTGCTTTTAACACTTGTATGCTCAATGAATAAATGGCCGCTTATGGCAGGTTCTATTGCATAGTGTATCTAGCCTCTCTGCATCGGCCAAACTACAATTAATGATTCAACAAGGGTCTCGTTAGCTTTATCGGTGCAACGCGGTGTCGTTTGTGTGACGTCTGGTGCATTTTTTGTTGGTTCACCCTTTTCCTTAATATAAACGCCTTTTAACGCCTTTGCAAATAGAATAGACCCAGATACGGCTCCTGCAGGGGCCGTCTCATCAGGTATGCTCTGTTTCCTTATGGCATGATGATATAAACCTGATTATACAGTTTTTGTTAAAGCAAAGACATATTTTACATAATTATAAAAATCAGTACATATTTAATACACATATTTTCAACAGGCAAAGGGGTTATTTTCTCCCATTTTCCACCAGAACGACAAAACCACAGTAGCACGCACATGTTTTTTCCTGATGAGTTCCGGGTTATCCCATTTGCTCCCACAATCCCATATAAGGGACGTAGGCAAACAGTGTAGAATCTGATCAGACGCCGCATCAAATCTGATCAGACGTCGCATGATGCGGCGTCTGATCAGAGTCTACACTGTTTGCTGATATGAATTTCAATATAAAACAAAACGAAATTGAAATTTAGGCCAGGCACCCCTTAGATAAAAAAAATGGACTAATCCAATATATAAACATTGAATAATCCACTGGGCGCAAATGGGTTAATCAGTTTCCCATCCGGATCCAAACTCATCACAGATTGGCCATTGACAACAAACATGTTAAAAATGCAGACATCCGCAAAATACATCATGAACGTGCATGTGTAATAGAGAAAGCTATTGGCATAAATTTCGCCGTAAATTAACTATTACTCCGATGTAAGAAACAAATGTCCGCTAGAATTTGGATCTGAAGCAAGTTTGACTTCTTCCGATTCGATCCAGCTTTTGAGAAATTATTGACAGGGTGTCATAACAATTGGCCTAGTGTCAAACAGCTTGGATCCTGAAGAGACGCCGAGTTACTCGGCGTCTCATCAGGATCCAAGCTGTTTGCAACTGCGACTCAGACGTTGGCCAGCGGAAAAAGGGTTACCATATCACCTTGTCTACCGGGAAAAGGGTTACCATATCACTTATCTAAACTGTCACATGAGATAGACCCAGTTGTATTATCTAGCCCTTTATATGATGAATATTCATTAACAAAATAATGGATTTATGAATATTAGTTATGGTAGACGTCCGGTTGATCCGAATTGTTGTACAGAAGAAACTAGAAATATCACTAAAGGTGATTGATACCCCCACCCACCACCTTGTCAAAAGATCCAATGACTTCAATACAAAAGACAGTAGCTCAATAATCCTTTCATCCAAACTTGTGGAAAGAATTTATTAAAAGTCCAGTCAAGGAATGACTCACATCAAAATTATGCCATACACATACACACATTATAAATGCATATGCAAAATTTGAGGTTCAATGGTGAAGAAATGTAGAAGTAGTGCTTGAGAAGTTATTCTCTGGACAAAAAATACTTAATGAAAAGTAAAAAAAAAAAAGGGAAATAAAACCCTCTAAAATGAATTTAGAGTTACAGTCCTTGTCGAATGCATATCCTCTCATTACCCTCTATCCATATACACAGTTTCATAGTTGTACCTACAAAACTTGAGAAGTTATGCTCCAGACAAAAATGCTTCTGAAAAGTAACAAAGGGGAATAACTCCCTTAAAATGAATTTAGATTTACAACCTTTGTTGACTGCACATCCTCTCATCACCCTCTATCCATATCTAAAGTTTCACAGTTGTGCCTATAATACTTGAGAAGTTATGCTCCGGACAAACTATTGCTTCTGAAAAGTAACTAAGGGGAATAACTCTCTCAATAATGAATTTAGAGTTACAACCCTTATTGACTGCATATCCTCTTATCACTTTCCATCCATATATAAAGTTTCACAGTTGTGCCTACAATACTTGAGAAGTTATGCTCTGGACAAAAAATGCTTCAGAAAAGTAACTAAGGGGAATAACTCCCTCAATAATGAATTTAGATTTACAACCCTTGTTGACTGCACATCCTCTCATCACCCTCATAATGTGTACCAATTTTGAAGACAATATCATAAACAGGTTTCAAGAAAATGGCATGTCCCAAAAATATGTCCCAATTAAGAGACAAAATATGATGTTAAAAAGAGGCATACTTCTGTCCAATTTTGTGCAAGAGTTATGAAACATGGAGAAGATTGTCCCCACATAACACTTACAATACGTATTAAGTTTGAAGGTGGTATCATAAATAGTTTCAAGAAAAAAGCAATGCCCCGGAAAACCCCAATAAAGAGACAAACTATGAAGATAAAAAGGGACATAATTCTCTTAAATTTTGTGCAAGAGTTATGAAACATGGAGAAGATTGTCCCCACATAACGCTTATATATGATTTAAGTTTGAAGGTGGTATCATAAATAGTTCTCAAGAAAAAAGCAAATGTCCCGGAAAAAAAATAATTAAGAGAAAAAATATGAAGTTAAAAAAGGGCACAATTCTGTCAAATTGTATGCAAGAGTTATAAAAGATGGAGAAGATTGTCCCCACATAACACTTATAATATGTATTAAGTTTGAAGGTGGTATCATAAATAGTTTTCAAGAAAAAAGCAAATGTCCCGGAAAAACGCGAGTGACGGACGACGGACGCACCACAGGTGGTGGGGTGTAATAAGAATTGTTAGGCAGATGGCTGCTTAATGCAGGGTGAACCAGATGAGCTTTCTGCGTGTATTTCACTCTGCTTAACCCTTTCCTTCATATAAACGTGTGTTCACGCATTTGGAAACAGAGAAGATCCAGATCAGGGTCTGCTCTGTTTGCTTATGAAATTACTGTACATGTATATCTGACTCTTTAGTTTCTACCAATACCAAAAATTCCTGTGTATATATATCTGCTGTAAAAAACCCTCTAAACCGGACGTTCAATTTAGTATAAATATCAGTCTTTGGGGACAAGTGAAAGCTTAATGCATGGTGAAAGTCATGCTGAAAGCCCTCCTATGAGCTTTCTGCGTGACGTTCATCCTGCATTAAGCAACCACCTGTCTTGAAGTATCTAATTTTTTCTCCAGTAGAATTCCGGTTTAGAGGGATTTTACTATATACACCATTATAAGGATTCAACTAAAAGATATCCATGACGTCATTATTTCCTACATAAAATATTGAACAGGGAACGGGTTAACTACCGCCTGTCTTGTCCAATAATGATACGTATTAAGCGTTCGATTTAGGCAGGCGTTACTGTTGCCATAGTTAACTGTTTCGGTACCAATGTCGCCTGTTGGCACTATTGAAAACAGTGCAGTCCTAGAAAAGGCGGCATCTGACCTGGGACTTCACTGTTTTCTGTATTATTTAGCCCAAGCATACAGGTTTTTAAAAACAATTGTTTTACTAATATGCCTTTATTATTTAGTTTATAATTGTATTTAATATGAAATTATCATTGCAGACGATACTTCTAAATTTGGCGCCGAAAGAGTTACAGACTGCTGTAGTTATCTATTTGGCGGTCAATGTGGACAGATTCTACTGTATGTATACATGCATTTATAGTTTTAATACAAAGCTACAGATATAAGGGCGTACCTATATATTAAAATCGTCATTTCTCCACCAAACCCTACACTGTGACCACTCTTCAGAATCATCTCGAAGAGACTATTCTAAAGAGTGGTCACAGTATAGGGTTTGGTGGAGAAATAAAGGAGATATTCATGGAAATGATTAAATTTACATATCTTATCTAGACCTATGTTAGTACCTACATGGTGTAATATCGGTCATGTATGACAACGGAAGAATGCACCAAATATTAACTTACCCCCTATATATTTTAGTCGACTTATTCGAAAGCAGATAAACCGGTTTAAGCAAGTATACAGTGTATATATACATGTACGTGCATGACTAACAGTCTTAAATGCATGGGGAAAGTCATGCAGTTTTCTGCACTACTTTTATCCTACATTTTAGCTCATTCCCAGATACATGTAGTTATTTTTAGACACAGCCTCTTGAATACATCTACTGAAAAGGAGCATTTTTGCTTTTGCTTTCGAAGGATCACCCATTTTCAGATTATATGTACTTCACAACAGCAGGTGTTAAGTGCTTGTGTGGCGGCTGTAAAAAGTCACCCCGTACTTCATTCTCAGTGTTGTTATATTTTCTGGTCCTTCGGGATCTTTAGTTTTGATGTTATTTGTTTTGAAAATTGAATACTGCTTAAGCCGGTGCTAGAGGGCGTGAGTGGTGTTGCAGTTTTAATTACTACTCATGAACAGACTCAATAAAACCGAGTCTGCAATTTTCTCATTTTTCATTTTTGCTTTTGCTTTCGAAGGATCACCCATTTTCAGATTATTGGTAGACTCTGACCAGACAGTTCATATGTTCCTACTGGCGTTGACAGCTCTTAGTTTACTCACTTTGCAAAGGTGTTAAAATTCTACAATATTTGACAAAACGGGTTATTCTGCTGCCACATTTTGTCGTCTGCAGCATTTGTATTCTGCTTTTATTTATTTTTTCTTTGATAACCCCTACCATCGTACATACGCTTTTTCACGTCTTTGTAAACAGAGTAGATCCTGATCAGATCGTCCCGGTAGGAGCCATCTAATCAGGGTCTGTTCTGTTTGCGTATGAAATTATAATAGGTCTTACTCTGTAGTTTTTACCATTACCAAAACAATCATGTGTATATAATTATGTCATTATAAAATCCAGCTGATGACATTATATCTTACATGACTATTCAACAGAGAAACCTAATCAATGCAACGAATAGTTTGGATCACCTGTATTCACAGATAGCGCTGAAAGTGTTAACGCTTTAAACCCTAGACATGCATGCACTGTCATTTGCAAACAGTGTAGACCCAGATCAGAGGGCTCCTAAAGGAGCCCTCTGATCTGGGTCTGCACTGTTTGTCATTCAAAATCCTCCAGCATGTGTAGGTATTACATACTCACTGGATTCTATAGCTAAACACTGACGGCCATTCTATTCTGATATCTCAGGTTTGAAAGAGTTCATTGACAAATAATAAATGCAAATATAAATCCGTTTATTCAGCAGAAAAAACCTATTATATGTACCAAGTAAAATCCTTTAAACCGGATTTTTAATAAAGAACCATGTACGTCTATTCAGGCAGATGGCAGCTTAATGCAGAGAGAAAGTCGTGCAGAATTTCTGCATGACTTTCCCCCTGCATTAAGCTGATACCTGTCTTAAAGCCTAGCATTGATGCTAGTTTGAACGCCCGGTTTAGAGGTGGTTTTCTGTAGAGCTGTTTAGAGTTTGACACACATGTACAATAAGTTCATATTCTTGTCTGGTTTTTGGATATACAAGTTTTTACTCCTTGCTCCATACGGTACACCTTTTAACGTACATGTATTTGAAAACAGAATCCTGAAGCAGCTGTCCGATCAAGGCGTGCAGTGTTTGCTTATGAAATAATAATTATACAAAGCTGATCCTACAAATTCTGCCATGGCCAAATATTCTCTTTTTAACCCTTCGCTTGCTGACTTTTAAAACACATTTCTCCTTCTTTACCCATACCCTGTTGTATAATTACATTTTCACTGTGTACAAGTATTTCGCTATGTAATCACTGCTATGGAGTGCACTGGTTGCACAATCAACTTGTAAATAGTGCAGACCCTGATGAGACAGTTCCTACAGGAGCTGTCTCATCTGGGTCTTCACTATTTACAGGTAGGTATATTGACGTGAATATCAAGCTAAGGGTTAAGCATTCAAGTCAATGATATTCATACAGGTTCATGAATATTTATGAGGTTAAAAGTTAAATCATGATACAGCTGCAGTCTTGGGTATATATTTACCCGTATTAAAAAGCCAATTCCCCCCTTAATGTACCCAGGTTATATTACATATACATGAATGTTTGAAGTACTGTAAAACCTCGTTAATTCGAACACTCGCTTATTCGAACTCTTAAATAAGCATAATATTCGGTCTTTAATACAGGTCACGGCTAAATGCAGAGTGAATGCCATGCAGAAAGCTCCTTAAGGAGCTTTCTGCATGACTTTCACCCTGCATTTAGCAGACACTTGTCTAAAAAGTTACCAATTGTTCTTTACTAAAATTTCGAGTAACCGAGGTTTCACTGCACTCAAAGCAATGTATATTTCAGTACTTTCAACTCTTTGCCCGCTTGTGATGATTTCAAAATAACCTATGACGTCAGCTTCCAGACGAGACGTCGTGTAACGTGACGTCTCACCAGGTTCCAAACTGTTTAGTACGTTGGATGTGTTTAATACGAAAATAAAAAGTGACAAACTATTTGAAGGAACTGAAACAGATTTCCAAGTATTGTCACTGACTAAGCGAGCACCTGTCATAAAATCTATGGTAAAGTTGACATCAAATTCTTCACCACAATATCGCTAGTGAAATACACCTGAAATCAAATACCTCACGATTTTTCATCCCATTAAAAGCTAACAAAAGATTCCCACATTCAAACAGAGAACCTTGAGGAGGAAACATGACACTTAAAACACAAATAGAGAAGCGAATAACCGGGCGCATCAGTCTTTGCACGCATGTGGTAGGTTTTGTGACAGCTTGTGCAAACATTTTGGATCCAGATGAGACACCGATTAACTCGGCGTCTAATCAGGATCCAAACTGTTTGGTGCTGTGATCAGGTGTTTGGAAATAAACGAAAACTAATATGTTTAGAGAAATAGAGCAGATCACTTTTTATATTTTTTTATTTTATTTTTTTTATTTTGGCAGATAAAACGTATTTAGCGTGCTAATCCAATGGCTATATCACGTGGTTTAATAAGGAGCTGTTTAACACTTTCCTTCATATAAATGCATTCTCACGCATTTGCAAACAGAGTAGACCCAGATCAGACGGCTCCTACAGGAACCGTCTGATCAGGGCCTACTCTGTTTGCCATTGGATTTTGATAGACATGTTGCTTTAGTTTCTAAAATGACTACAATTTTCCACCTTCCATATTTCATTCTAGTTTGTACATGAATGTTCAGTAGGTATTGAAATTTAAAATAAATATAGAAAATAGAAAGGGTTAAACAGGGGAAGGGTTAAACAGGGAAAGGGTTAAAGGTGGAACTTTTTACACGCTGATGTCGAAATCGTGATAACAAATGCAAAAAGTCTATCCAGGTGAGAGGTCGAGTACCTCGGAGTCTCATCAGGATCCAACTATATGTAACCCATTCCCCCATAGGCTATTTTAAGATCCAACCTCTTTGAATGAGTCTACCGAAAAGGAGCATTTACTAGCAAAAAGGTAAACTTTAGAATTTTGTGGTTTTGAAACCATTGTGGAGCAAATGCTCTATTTATCACAATGGTTTCAAAAAGTGAGTTTACAGAGGGAATGAGTTAAGCAGACAGCTAACTTAAAGTGCAAAGACTTCGAAATCATATGTTTTCCCAATTTCTTTCTGAACAAAATGACCATACAGTAAAAATGTTTGGATTCTGAACAGACGCAGAATTACTCTTGATGGTCCATCTGGGTCAAAACTGTTCGCAAGGGTATTGGCAGAGCACCCATTCTGATACTTATTAACCCTTTCCGCCATATATACAACACTTTTATGTCTTTACAAACAGATTGGATCCAGATGAGACGCCGAGTGACTCGGCGCCTCATCATGATCCAAACTGTTTGACACTCAGTCAGTACTTTCTCAAACTTGATTGACTCGGACGCAGACAAACTTGTAATAAATCCAAATCCACATTATTTTTATAGCGAGGTAGAATCTAACGTTTAATTGGTTTTTTCAATTTCATTCCAATTATTAATCCGCTCCTCCATAAACACGCCTCTGCATGTCTTGGCAAACAGAGAAAACCCAGATCAGACGGCTCCTATAGGAGCCGTCTGATCAGGGTCTGCTATGCTTGCCTGTGGTATTATTATACAGGTATGATTCTGCAGTCTCTGCCATGGCCAGAAATAGTTTGTGTCCATGTGCTATTTTAACAATTATTCTTATTAATATTCATGATATCATTATTTCTCACATGAATATTCATGGAGTAAAGGGTTAAAAGACAGCTGAATACTTGAGACAAGATACGGGTCCAAACCTGATCCTGATATAACAGTTGTCCATTTCCTTCATATAAACACCTTTTTACGCCTTTGCAAACAGAGTAAATCCAGATCAGACGGCTCCTGCATGAGCCGTCTGGTCTGGGTCTGCTCTGTTAGCTTGTGAAATTATAATAGATCTGACTCTACTTTAAACAGGGAAGCTTTAAACTTTGATCAGTTGCAAGTTTACTTATACGTGTAAGCTGGTTTCTGCTAGATCGATGGTTTAACCCGGGTGTTCTTCTGTCCACGGAACACTGCGATATGTTCCATGCGCAGAAGAATCTTTTGGGTCTTCCTCCACCTGTAATTGTAGCTGCACGTCCTGGTATGACGGAAATAGTATTAAAGCGACGTAAAACCCGACACGAACAAACTAACACGTGCACATACGATTTGGTCATGCCGGGTGCCAAATGCATTGGGTCCTGATTAAGCACTGATATATCCGGCGTCGCATCTGGATCAAAACTGTTGGCAAATGCTTGTTATAGGTCGGGTTTAGCGTGGTGCAGCATATTACAGTAGAATCTGTTCTAAGCGTCCAATCATTTATTGAATAGAGGAGTCTTAAAAGGCGGGTGGTTGCTTAAAGCAAGGCAAAAGTAATACAGAAAGCTCCTATAGGAGATGTTTGCATTACTTTTGACCTGCATTAAGCTACCAACTGCCAGACGGACCCATAATTAGACCTCTTTTTGATGATCTCTTAACCCTTCACTTGCTATTCACGTCAATATACCTACCTGTAAATAGTGAAGACCCAGATGAGACAGCTCCTGCAGGAGCTGTCTCATCAGGGTCTACACTATTTACAAGTTGATTGTGCAACTAGTGCACTCCACAGCAGTGGTTGCACAACGAAATACTTGTACACAGTGAAGATATATGTAATTATACAACAGGGCATGGGTAAAGAAGGAGAAATGTATTTTAAAATTCAGCAAGAGAAGGGTTAAGAAAGGTTCTACTTTATATGTAAAATATGTAAAAATCTTTCGCAAACAAAGTCACATATATATATGTGATTACCTATGCAAACAGTCCAGATCCAGATGAGACGCCGATTGACTCGGCGTTGCATTAGGATCCAAACTGTTTGGTTCTACGATGTTTTGAAACCAAAAATGAAGAAAATTAAATTATAAAGAATTGAGCAGACGACAAATCCCATTTAGCAGATGCGTAACTCTTTAACTGTCACGTATTGTCGTCAGTAAAATTTGTCGTCTGCTAAATTTTTAAAAAGAGTCTTCCTCCTTCTAATAAAACGAACAATCACCGTATTCGTATCAATTAATTTGCATCCAGATGAGACGCCGAGTTACTCGGCGTCTCATCTGGATCCAAACTGTTTGCAAAGGTAATCACAGACGTGACATTGAAAGCGAAATAATCTGAATCAAAACTCTTTGCAAAGGTGGTCACGTGTTCGCTGTTGATAGGGAAAGAATTAGCATAACTACCCGTAATTGTCTTCACCTCTCGCTAAAAGTAATACCCTGTGGATTCAATGACAATACAACAACCTTGAATAACCTTTCCCGCCTGACAATTAAACGTATAGAATCCAAAATAACAAGAGACTTGATATCACATTACCATTTATATATACTTGATATTTGCTCTTGCTCAAAACTATCTATACTCTGCAGTTAAGTGTACTTTGTCACACATGAAGAGACAGTATGCAAAATTCTGTCTTCTCCCTTCTTCCACCTGGCCCGCAATTACAAACAGCTTAGATTCAGGTCAAACGCCGGGTAACTCACCGTCTCTTGAGGACCAAAGCTGTTTGACACTCGGTCAATATTTTCTCAACTGCTTGATCGGAATGGAAGTAAATAACCATTTCCTTCTTATAAACGCTTTTTTACACATTTGCAAACAACAGTCCCAGATCGGACGGCTCCTATAGCAGTCGTCTGATCAGGGTCTGTCCTGTTTGCTAATGGAATTTGATAGTTCCGTTTCTTTACTTTCTAAAATGGCTACAAAATTCAATGTTCCACCTGTCATATTTAATTGTAACTATTTTGTCCATGAATATGCAGTAGGTATTGAAATTTGGAATAAACATAGAACAGGGAAAGGGTTAAAATTGCACCAGCTACAAAGATGAGCTGACATTGGTGTTGTTTTTTCAGCTGTGGTAATAATAAAGACTCATAATAACGCAGATGTAAACTGAGCAGACCCAGATGTTGTCCGATCAGGATCTGTTCTGTTTGCTTATGGAATAACAGAGATCTGGTTCTACATTACCTATAATTCATGAAGTTCATATTTCATTACAAAGTAATCAGCTGAAAGGCATTACTTTTAACTGACAAATACTAACATAAAGGGCCAAATCTCTAAGCAGTACTTTCTCGATCACTCCCCAGTACAGCTGAGCCAATCTTAACCTCATAGGCTATTTTTAGATACAACCTCTTTAAATAAATCTACCGAAAAGGAGCATTAACTATAGAAAAGGAAAATTTTAGAATTTTGTAATTTGAAACCATTGTGATAAATAGAGCATTTGCTCCTATTGGAGCA
Source organism: Azorinus chamasolen (assembly GCA_963576725.1). Taxonomy (NCBI): domain Eukaryota; kingdom Metazoa; phylum Mollusca; class Bivalvia; order Cardiida; family Solecurtidae; genus Azorinus; species Azorinus chamasolen. The sequence continues at coordinate 54,600,352 of OY755252.1, forward strand.
AATGCTCTATTGATCACAATAGTTTCACAAAGTGACTTTTACAGAGTCGTCAAAAGTCGTCAATATGAGGGAATGGGTTAAGCGGTCAGGGGAGGTGGTAGTTTAATGCAGGTCAAAAGTAATGTCTGCAAACGTCGTGTCATTCAGATATGCCACTCAAACGCACGGGTTCTGCGATATTTTAGATTATACTATTACATGTATCAACAATAATCCCGTCCTCCGCGGCCTGACTCGCATAATACGCAGAATCACAGTATCAAACAGATTGAATCATGTTGAGACGCCGAGTACCTCGGCGTCTGATCAGGATCCAAGCTATTTGACACTCAGTCAGTGGTTTCTCAAAGGCTCAATCGAATCGGACGTAGTCACAACTGCGCCAGCTCAAAATTTGAACATTATTTTATTAAAGCGAGACATGGGTTATTAGTAATCATATGCAATCCTAATTGATACAAAGTAACCGCATCGCAATTATGCATTTTCTCCTATTCCAAAGACAACCTTCGGAGACAGTGTATGCTCGTGAATTTTATCTTGCGTAAACCATGTCACCATGTTATATGGGTACTTTTTTACCCTTATCTTGCCCCCTTAACCTTTGTTACACTACCGTTACTTTTATCTGGCTACCTTAACCTTTATGTCGCTACTTAAACATTTGTTAAGCTAGCTTATCCCCAACCCCACTACCTTAACTTCTATCCATCTGTCTTAACCCATTCCCACATATTGACGACTCTGTAAAAGTCACTTTGCGAAACCATTGTGATAAATAGAGCATTTGCTCCTATATGAGCAAATGCTCTATTTATCACAATGGTTTCAAACTACAAAAATTCTATTGTTTTCCTTTCCTCTAGTTAATACTCCTTTTCGGTAGATTTATTCAAGAGGTTGTATCTAAAAATAGACTATAAGGGAATGGGTTAACCCTTAGCCCATTATCCGTGATCTGATTTGCTTACATCCAAACGAGACGCCGAGTAACTCGGCGCGCTAAGATCCAGTCTGTTTTAACATCGTGCAATTAACTGGGCATCCGAACGTGCAACGATGAACCTCAAAAAAACAAAAGCAACAACAATAACTACGACAACAACAAAACACAATATTGAAAGTCTGAAATGTTATGGAGACAAATAAAAACAAAGTCATCGAATCCACACATCACCTGGCTAAACTAAACGTGTTGTTAAGCAGAATTGAGAACTATTTTGGCAAGTGGCTGCTTAATATACAGTCGAGGGGCTGAGTGGTTGTGAGTCGAAGACACCACTTGACAACGGAAGAAACCACTTGACCACAGATGCCCCTGGGCCAGACTAGGCGGATCCAGTCTGTTTGACATTCAGTCAGTCAGCAGTTTCTCCAAGTTTTGGATGCAACATTTACATATGACATTCAGTCAGTCATGCAGCAGTTTCTCCAAGTTTTGAATGCAACATTTACATATGACATTCAGTCAGTCATGCAGCAGTTTCTCCAAGTTTTGGATGCAACATTTACATATGACATTCAGTCAGTCAGCAGTTTCTCCAAGTTTTGAATGCAACATTTACATATGACATTCAGTCAGTCATGCAGCAGTTTCTCCAAGTTTTGGATGCAACATTTACATTGGCGTAGAAGGTGGAAAAGAAGGTACAATATAAATTTAACCTTTTACTGAATAAATACGCCTTTCTATGCCTTTGCAAACAGAGTAGACCCAGATTAGATGGCTCCTATAGGAGCTGTCTGATCAGGAACTGTTCTTTTTGCTTACAGCATTGTATAGATGTGACTCTGCAGTTTCTGCCATGGCAAAATGTGACGCTCTATTAATGTTCATGACGTCACTGTTTCTTACATACATATCCATGGAGTCAACGCTCTAAAATTATTCCAGTGGGTTCGAATGGACATGTATCAATGAAGTACATGTATCACTAAAGGGAAGCATAAGAAGAAGAAACAATCCATGCGATATCAACGAACAAAGTCCAAAGTCCTAAGTATTACGCGTAATGGAGGGGACGAGGAACCTACCAAGCAGTTTCTTTTCACTGAACTGTTACAAATACCGTAAACCCTCGTCAATTCAAACACTCAAATAACTTGTATCTTTTTCAAGACAATTGGCAGCTTAATGTAAAATGAACGCCGTGCAGAAAGCTCATCTGAGAGCTATCTTCTCAACTTCAACTCTGCATTAAGCATCCACCTGCTTCAAAAGATCTAAAATCTTCTTTATTAATACTTCAAATTATCGAGGTTTTATTTGTATGTATGGTAAGTCAATTCGGTAAATAAATTGACTGGTCACGTGCGTAGCTAGCGATACGCACGTACGCACGTGCGTAACATCAATCTCAAAGGTGAAAACATTATGGCCAAAATGAACAAAAATCAAAGGCTAAGTGGGTAGACTTAGATAAACGTTCTGTCTTGTCGTGTAAGCTTTTCTCTCATATTGACGCCGTTTGACGCCTCTGTAAAAGTCACCTTTTGAAACCATTGTGATAGAGCATTTCCTCCTGTTTATCACATTGGTTTCAAAGCTACACAATTCTAAATTTTCCCGGGGGAGCGTGCCTTCGGGCCTCTTATAGCCTGATCGTTACACCCTGATCAGACAGACCCTATGTTATTTTGAAACATCAAAATATGCCTGTCTGTACAGATAATACATATTCATGATGTCATTAATTTTCATATGAATATTCATGTGGTAAAGTGTTAGAATAATGGTGAATGGACTTTCCCTGTAGAATATCCATGTAAGAAATAATGACATCATGAATATTTATAAGGTGTTTTATAATGGTGTTTGGAGACAGGGTGCAATGGCTTTGGGGGATACTGTAGAATCAGATCTATAACATTTCATGAACAAACAGAACAGACCCTGATCAAAGCCGTCTGATCTGGGTCTACTCTGTTTGCAAAGGCGTGTCAAGGCGTTTATACGGTGGAATGGTAATATAGTTATGGTTCTGTCCTCCTTAAGATAGAGAGATGTTTGAGGGTTTAAAGCATTGTTAACTTTTTTCCTGATGAATGTTCATGCCTACTCTGCTTTCTATTATGTGAAGCATTAATCTTAACGTTAAGCATACATTGTGTGCTAATATGTCGTATAGAACATTCAGGCGAGACACCGGATAACTGAAGTCTCAAGGGAGTCCAAACTGTTTGATACTCCGATTGGCTCATTGCAGGAAATGAGTAAAGACTTTCTGGCATCCTGGGGTCTTCCTCTATCTATAATTAGTTGTGACGACGTGATATGATTGAAATATATTTAAAGCGACGTAAAACCCGATAAAAAACTAAACATTCTGATACATCTATAGACGTGCTACTGTTGGCAGCTAACAGTTGATAATCATGCTAAAGGTTTATAGGGGTCACTTTAGGGGTCATTTTAACCCTTGATTTTTTCAAAGTAGAAATGGACCATGATTGTTAAATGACAGAATCCACTCAATATTAAAGGGTATATTTTGCGAGTTGAATTTGAATGACAAACAGTGCATACCCTGATCAGAGGGCTCCTCTAGGAGCCCTCTGGTCTGGGTATAAAATGTTTGCAAATGGCATATCACTCGTGTCCCACATTTAAAGGGTTATAGTTCAACCGATGGACTTTTGAACTCTTCACTAACAATTGATTGAATACGAAATGCACGACTGAAGCTCGCGTGAATGTAGATTATTATCGATACCCCGTTACCTTTAACAAAAAATGCTTAAATCTCATATTGCTTATACTCCGGTCAGGGGCCGTCAGGTCTGAATCTACTCATTTTGCAAATAATTCATGATAATAACGGCAGATGGCTAGTGGTATCTAGGGAGTTTTCTTGCAAAATTAAATCGAAATTCAGCTGGTGACTTCCAATAATAATATTTTTGAAATGTTCACCATACATGTAACACATACACATATACATGTATGGAAAATTAGCCCAAACCTTGGCGGACATTTTTAACGACTCACCACGGTTTTGACAATTTTGGTAAAGGGTCACCTAAGAATCATCTCTTCCGAATAATAATGCAGTTCACACTGACAGGCACTATACTCTGTCACTATACTCTGTCACTATACTCTGTCACTATACTCTGTCACTATACTCTGTCACTATACTCTGTCACTATACTCTGTCACTATACTCTGTCACTATACTCTGTCACTATACTCTGTCACTATACTCTGTCACTATACTCTGTCACTATACTCGCTATACTCTGTCACTATACTCGCTATACTCTGTCACTATACTCGCTATACTCTGTCACTATACTCACTATACTCTGTCACTATACTCTGTCACTATACTCTGTCACTATACTCTGTCACTATACTCTGTCACTATACTCGCTATACTCTGTCACTATACTCGCTATACTCTGTCACTATACTCACTATACTCTGTCACTATACTCGCTATACTCTGTCACTATACTCACTATACTCTGTCACTATACTCTGTCACTATACTCTGTCACTATACTCTGTCACTATACTCTGTCACTATACTCTGTCACCTGTCACTATACTCTGTCACTATACTCTGTCACTATACTCTGTCACTATACTCTGTCACTATACTCTGTCACTATACTCTGTCACTATACTCTGTCACCTGTCACTATACTCTGTCACTATACTCTGTCACTGAGCTCTGAAACATGTCTCGTTAACGGCATGTGGCATCATAATGTAGAACGCAAGTAGTGCAGAAAGCTCCCATCAACATACAGGACTCGTCTGAGCTGTTGTAGAGATGCTTTTCATTATACTCTGAGATCCAGATAAGATGCGTAAATTAAAATAGTAAAACTTCTTTATTTCTCCACCAAATCCTATGTTATGACCACTCTTTAGAATCGTCTCTTCGAGACGATTCTAAAGAGTGGTCACAACATAGGGGTTGTTTTCTTCGAGACTATTCTAAAGAGTGGCCACAACATAGGGGTTGGTGGAGAAATGACAAATTTAGTATTTGAGTACGCACCTTTATCTGTAGCTCTGAATTATACGGAAAAAATAACTGTCCCTAGCGACCATGAAATAGTTGAGAACATAATTGAGAAAAGTATCTATGTAATGTAAATACATGTAGGCTAACGAGTCAAGGCAACCAGAGATCTATATTATCACTTACGTTGACCATGGAAACACGAGTTCATCGTGCAATATGATATAATTGGACCGCTTCTGTAGACCATTAATGGCATGGCCCATCGAGTTCTAACTAGTGGTTTCCGAAAATAAGAATATGTTTAACCCTTTCGGCGCCAAATTTCTAATTGTCGTCTGCAATCCAAGTTTGTTAAATCATTCAGTAAAATAAGGAAATGAGATAAATAAATTCAAATTTCAAAGGAATAAAAGCACAGATACAGAAATAGAGATTGAGACAAATAGTGAAGTCCGTTGTCAGAAAAGGCGGCGTCTGATCTGGGACTGCACTATTTGTCGTGGTGCATTTATGCGACTGCGAAGGTGAAAGGGTTAATGGATGGACAACAGACGGCGGTTACCGGACGGAAGAGCACATGCGGACGATGAACAGTTAGGGACAGACAGACAGCTGTCGGTCGGAGGGACAGACAGTTGGACGACAGAGGGACAATCAATCGGGGAAATGACTGGTCGCACTAGCTCTCATGAACAAGTAATCCACGAGATAATTGATTTACAAGAGGGAAGTTATCGCAGTACCCGCTCCTCTGAGTCAACAGGCCATGTGAGAAGTTTAGTACACACATTCACTCCTATACAGGGAATTCCTCATAACCCTTTTCAGGCATTTGCAAACAGAAGAGGCCAAAATCCGATGACTCATACAGGAGCCTCTGATCAGGGTCTGCTCTGTTTGCTTTTGACAAAATGTATCTGATTCTACAACATTGGTCAAAGAAAACACAGCTATTAAATATTTATAATGTCAGGCACTATTCCTAACATCAATATTCAACAGGGAAAGGATTAAATGACAGTGGGTATGATATTATCTAGTACACGTACATGTATTAATTCATACACAGAGAATATCTCTTATATGTTTTGGCAGAGCAATATTTCTTGCATTGGTCCCCGTACAGCGACGCATATATCTTGCATACCTTCATTTCAATACAGAGAATGTCTGTTATATGTATTCATTCTTTTACTGAAAATGTCGCTTGCATGCGTTCACTGCTATACAAAGAATTCTCTTGCATTCTTTCACACTGCCATACAGAGAATGTCTCTTGCACGTGTTCATTGCTATACAGAGAATTCTCTTGCATGTGTTCACTGCTATACTGAGTATATCTCTTGCATATGTTCACTGCTACACTGAGAATGTCTCTTGCATGTGTTTATTGTTATACTGAGACTGTCTCTTGCATGTGTCCACTGCTATATTCAGAATGTCTCTTGTGTGTGTTCACTCCTATACTGAGACTGTCTCTTGCATGTGTCCACTGCTATACTCAGAATGTCTCTTGCGTGTGTTCACTCCTATACTGAGAATTTCTCTTGCATGTGTTTACTGCTATACTGAAAATGTCGCTTGCATGCGTTCACTGCTATACAAAGCATGTCTCTTGCGTTCTTTCACACTGCCATACAGAGAATGTCTCTTGCACGTGTTCATTGCTATACAGAGAATTATCTTGCATGTTTTCATTGTTATACAGAGTATTTCTCTTGCATGTGTTCATTGCTATACTGAGACTGTCTCTTGCATGTGTCCACTGCTATACTCAGAATGTCTCTTGCGTGTGTTCATTCCCATACTGAGAAATTCTCTTGCATGTGTTCACTGCTATACTGAGAATTTCTCTTGCATGTGTTTACTGCTATACTGAGAATGTCTCTTGCATGTGTTCATTACCATACAGAGACTGTCTCTTGCATTAGTTCATTGCTATACAGAGTATGTCTCCTGCATGTGTTCACCGCTATATTGAGAATGTTTCTTGCATGTGTTCACTGCTATACTTAGTATGTCTCTTGCATGTGTCCATTGCTATACTGAGAATGCCTCAATTGCATGTGTTCACTGCTATACAGAGATTGTCTCTTGCATGCCCTCAGACTGCCTTACAGAGAATGTCTTTTGTATGACATTGTGTTCACTACTATACAGAGAATGTTTTACGCATTTATCCCTATTGAGAGAATTCTGTTTATGTTTTCATTCCCATACAGAGAACGTCTCTTGTAAATATGGAAAATAGTCAAACAGGGAGAGCCACACACGAAATGACACCGCACCAAACACCATCAAACAAGAAACGATAAAGCCACAAGACAAAACATAACAGGACGCATATCAAGACGAAAAACATTAAACATTTTGCATATTTAACAACAAAATTGACCATAGGCTGAAAGCAGGAGTACCGCCTTGGAACGGCCAGTAACCAAAATAAGCTACTGGGGGACTTAAACCTGGTTTACGGGTACCCAACCTCGTCATTCCTGTATGTCTCTTGCATGCCTCTGGTCAGATGTATACATACGTGTACATGCGTGTATACATACTCATATAGAAAAATGTCTCTTGTATGTATTCACCCCTGTAGAGATGAGAGAATGCCTCTTGCATGTTGTCACTCCTGTACAGAGAATGCCTCTTGCATGTATTCACCCCTGTATGCCTCTTGCATGCCTCTGGTCAGATTATGTGTATACATACTCATACACAGAATGTCTCTTGTTTGTATACATTCCCATAAAAAATAATGTCTCTTGTATGATTTCACTCTTATACAGAGAATATCTCGTGCATGCATCCATCCCCATACAGAGAATATAGCTTGAATGTGTTCACTTCTGTTCAGATAAATTCGCTTGTGTGTATTCAATCCAATAAAGATAATTCTCTTGTATACATTCACTCACATACAGAGAATATCTCTTATATTTCTATACATTTGTACAACGAATATCTCTTGCATTTAGTCACTTCTGTACAGAGAATTCTTTTGTATTCACTCACTCCTGTATAGAGAATACTCTGGTATGTATTATTGCATGTATTATCTCCTTTGAAGATAATGACGCGTGTATGTATTCACTCCTGTACAGAGAATATCCCCTATACATGTATGTTTCATTCCCATTAAGATCAAATCTCTTGTATCGTATACATTCATTCCTGTACATACAATGTATTTTGTATGCATTCATTCCTATACACAGAATGTGTTTATTCATTCTTGTACAAAGAAATCTCTTGTAATGTATTTATCCCCATACAGAGAATATCTGTCGCACGCTTTAAATCCTTACAGAGAATGTCTACACTTACAGAGAATGTCTGTTGCACGTTTAAATTCCCTACATTTACAGAGAATGTCTGTTGCACGTTTTAATTCCCTACACTTACAGAGAATGCCTGTTGCACGTTTAAATTCCCTACACGTACAGAGAATGTCTGTTGCATGTTTAAATTCTCTACACTTACAGAGAATATCTGTTGTCTTCACTCCCGTACAGAGAATGGTTCATGCATGTCGTCACTCCCAAATAGAGAACTTCTCTTGCATGCTCTCAGTCCCGTACAGAGACTTTCTCTTGTATGCACCCATTCCCGTACAAAGAATGTCTGGTGCATGCATCCCCTCCTGTACAAGAATATGTCCCGTGCAGAGGATATGTCATGCATGCATCCAAGCCGTACAAAGACTTCTTTTGCATGCCTCAAGTCCTTTACAGATAATGCCTCTTGCATACATCCTGTCCCATAAAGAGATTGACTCTTTCATGCCTCCAGTCCCGTGCAAAGATTGCCCCATTGAATACCTCCAGTCATATACAGACATTGTCTCTTGTCGTACAGAGAATGCCTCTTGTATGTCTCCAGTCCAATACAGAGATCGACTCTTTCATACCAAGTCCCATACAGAGAATGTCTAATGTATGCCTAAAGTCGCGTACAGAGAATGCCTCTTGCATGTCTCCAGTCCAATACAGAGATTGACTCTTTTATACATCCACTCCCATACAAAGAATGTTTAATGGATGCCTACAGTCTCGTACAGAGAATATCTCTTGCATGTATTCAGTCCAATACAGTGATTTCATTCACATCTCTGACATACCTCCAGTCCCGTACAAAAAAGAATGGCTCTTCCCATGCAGATATTGTCTTTTGCATGCTTCCAGTCCCGTACATGAACGTATCTCGCATGCCTCCAGTCCAATACTGAGAATGCTTCTTCCATGCATCTAGTCCCAGGCAGATGTCTCTTGCATGCCTTTGGTCCGGTACAACAAAATGACATGTACATGCATCCAGTCCCATAAAGATAATGTTTCTCGTATGCCTCCAGTCCCGTACAAAGAATGTCTCAAATCCCATGCAGAGAATGCCCCATGTACTCACACTGTACAGAGAATGTATCTTGTATGAATTAACTCCCATATAGAGAACGCCTCTGTTATGCAAAACCTCCTATACATAGAATTTCACTCTCATGTAGAGGACGTTTAAAACATATGGCCTTCAATATCATTGTTTCAAAAACCCTTTACGATTCCTTGACATTTGCCTATATTTTTAAATTTCCCAAACAGCTCTCAAAATTCCTTTAACTAGATAGCATTCTACTTCCCTTGCGTGGCAACCCTGCTCTAGTATGCTATAATTGTCATGCATGCCTTCACTCCTGTATAAAAACGCCTCTTCCATACTTTTTCTCCTGTACAAAGAATGTCTTTTCCATGCATTCACTCATGAAGAATGCCTCTTGTATTCCTATATTCCTGTACAGAGAATGCATCTGTATGCCTATATTCTTGTACCGAGAATTCCTCCTGTATGGCTATACTCCTGTACAGAGAATTCCTCCTGTATGCCTATATTCCTGTACAGAGAATGCCTCTTATATGCTTATATTCCTGTACAGAGAATATTCCTTGTATGCCTATAGTCATGTATACAGAGAATACCTCTTGTATGTCAACACTTCCGCACGTAAAATAAAATATTCCCTTGCCTGCCATCACTTGCGTGTATAGTATTCTCTTGCACGCCTCCATTCCCTTACAGGGAATACCTGTTACACAACTTCACTTCCGTACGTAGAATGGCTCTTCCGCGCGTTCACTCCCTTACATAGAGGGTCTTTTGCATGCCTTAAATAAACTGCTAAATTCCGTACAGAGTACCTTTATTTCAGTGCATAACATTCCTCCACTCCCTTACAGAGAATGTCTCCTGCACACTTTCACTTCCGATATATACAGATAATTCACTTGCATTCCTTCGCTTCCGTACATAGAATGTCTCTGCATGCATACACGCCTTACAGAGAAAGTCTCTTGCATGACTTCACTTTCGTACATCGAATGTATCTTGCGTGATTTCATTTTCGTACATAGATTTCACTTGCATGACTTCACTTTTGTACAGAGAATGTCTCTTGCGATTTCATTTTCGTACAAAGAATGTCTCTGTACTTCTGCATGACTTCACTTTCGTACCGTGTATATATATATAGTATCTTGCATGACTTCACTTTCATACAGTGAATGTCGCTTGCATGACTTCACTCCCTTACATTTGTGTTCCATTCAACGTATAGACAATTCTTGTGCATTATTACTGTTCATAAATTTAATCCTGCATATAAGTTCCAAGCATGCCTAGTCTCCCAAAGCATATGCTATCACGTCGAAAGCGTACATTGCGAAGCAATCCTACAGTTCAGAGAATATTACTTACATGCCTATATCTATGCCAAATCCATTTGTCATTGCATTTACAATGCTAGTTTGCGCTCAAACACAGAATAGTGTTTCATAATTCGTTTAGCGTCAAATAACTTTCGTCTGCAAGCAATGTCGTCTGCTTTAATTTCAGAGTGGACGTTACTTGAATTTCCTCTTTTTAAAGCATACATGATGTGTCAGATATTATGGATCCTGGTGAGACGCCGGGTTACTCAGCGTCTCATCTCAGCAGCGTAGCTGAATCCAGATCGCGGGCTTGGTGCAAAACTATTCACTTTGTGAAGGAGTTAGAATAGTTTTGCACCAAGCCCTCGAAATGTAATGTACGCACCGTGGCTATAGGTATCCGAGAACATGCTCCCCCGTGAAAATTTAGAAGTGTGTAGGTTTTAATTTAAACAATGGTGATAAATGGAGCATTTTCTACTACAGGGGCTCTATTTATCACAATGGCTTCAAAAGGTGACTTTTGCAGGGGCGTCAAAATGCGTCAATAAGAGGAAGAGGAAGTCTCTGCAATGAACGCATATTTTCAATAAATAATATCATAAATTGTTATGCTCAATCATTATTACGAAGATTGTCAATTTGAATTTATATCGAAAAATGACCCTGTGATACAAAATAAGCGGAGTTCATCAATACTTATAATGTTTGTTCTACAACAAAGTATTATCGGCCTTTTCCGTTAATAATTCCCGCGTTTTGCCGATTCCGTTCACCCGATCCCTCAGTTGTTTACGCAACAGCTTTTCTCTGAAGTGGCCGGAGTGGCGCTAATAGCGCAAACAGATACAAAACTAAAACCCGACTCGATTAAAACTGTAACCTCGGGATCGTTGATAGCAAACACATAGATGTTTTGTGATTTTCAACGTTTATCGGATAGGTTTTCTTGCGATATACTACTTTTCAGCATATAAACAAATGAGTTTTGTATATTCTAGGTATTTTTAAAATGCGTCAAATGTAGGGACTTCCCCCTTCAAGACAGAACGTTTATCGAAGTCTACCCCCCTAGTCTTCGATTTTTGTTCCATCTTGGCCAGAGTAATGTTTTCACTACGCGCCTGCATCTGGACCTAAATCGTTTGCAAAGGAATTCGCTCATTGCTACAAGTCCTGTGAGTCGGTGCCTTCGGTGGTGAAAATGTAGAACATTAATTCAAGACATGGAATTTAAAATAGTAATCCTTTTGTCTGTCCTCATCTAAGCTTATTCCAAATTCCTGTTGTCTTCGATTCCAAATTAGGGTTTTGAAAGGTTACGTGTTGAAAGCAACTACCGTTTCTATTTTAGGCCCCGGATGGTAAAACAAAAGTAACCATTTCCGGTTGGCGCATGAATAAACACCAGTAGTCTTTGATCATCTAGATATACCTTGAGTCCTTGCACGCAAAATTCAAATGCATCCTTTGACTTTGTGTCTTCTTGAACCCATATATGAAGTATTCCATAAGAAATGGTCGCCTTCGTATATCTGCCGACGCCTGCTTCAGTTGTTTTCTTTGGAATATGAATGTGCTATTTTACTGTCTTGTTTGTTACACCTATAGGTCACAGGTCAGTTCCATTGCATCTAGTTTATTATTTGTGGACCATGTCCCGGGGTTGTAAAACTTTTTGCTTGAATCCGAGTTCATTCTCAAGCATCTGATTGGTCAGGTTTGAGCAAGCTCAAAATCTGACCAATCAGATGCTTAAGCCGGTGCTAGGGGGCGTGAGTAGTGTTGCACTTTTAATTACTACTCATGAACACACTCAATAAAACCGAGTCTGCAAGTTTCTCTTTTTGCATTTTTACTTTTGCTTTCGAGGGATCATCCATTTTCAGAATATATGTACTTCACAACAGCAGGTGTTAAGTGCTTGTGTGGCGGCCGTAAAAAGTCGCCCCGTACTTCATTCTCAGTGTTGTTATATTTTCTGGTCCTTCGGGATCATTAGTTTTGATGTTATTAGTTTTGAAAATTGAATACTGCTTAAGCCGGTGCTAGGGGGCGTGAGTAGTGTTGCACTTTTAATTACTACTCATGAACAGACTCAATAAAACCGAGTCTGCAATTTTCTCTTTTTGCATTTTTACTTTTGCTTTCGAGGGATCACCCATTTTCAGAATATTATAACTTCGGAACCAGATCTAAACAAAACTCTTCAAAACAAATGTCCAACCTGTTTTCTCAGATGATACTGTTTACAGATGATGTCAGCGATGTCCAATGTCCGTGGTGCGGTCAGCAGCAACGCAAGACACACGCGGATGAATGTTTACCCGGTGATGCTCAAGAAGCGCCACCTAACCGGGCGAACATCCACTGCGCATGTCTAGCTGAAATTTTCTTCGCACTTGTAGATCTAGATCTATATTTCCTCCATGTTCAAATGTGTCCTGAAAGTTCTCAGATCGAGTTCTAATGTATTTCCTGGCATGACTAGAAGATGCTTCCGATTGTAGACAATGGACAGTCGGTATCTGGAAATACCCGCAACCGATCTAGATCTAAAGGCTGTCGTAGATCCACTCTTCAATTTCGAAGTAAAGTCCTTTTTTGAAGAATGGGTTCATTAAGCAAAATTTAAAATTGTCGCATTTCCTCAGCTCAATTCCCATCGCTATACTCATTAAAATACTGAACATTCATTTAATCCTTGCTGGTGCAGAATTTAAAATAAATTTAAGCGTTTTATCATACTTTCGTGACGTCATACTATTTTGTTTTCAAGCTAATGACATATTCATCAATTCAAATGACGTATTAAACAAGTATGCATGACGTCATAAATATCTATATATCACGAAAAACATTTTTAAAACAATAAATTAGATCTAGATCTATGTCCATTTTATTGATATTTTCAATGATATTGAAATTAATTTGAAATTTACCTTATATGTGGTTCGATCTTTCGCTTCGAGACGGTTCGTCAAAAGACTTCGAAAAAAATCCTTGTTTATTACCCAACAGGTGAATGTAAAACATGCTATCTAGATTGTTCAATGCAGGTCAAATATATTAGCTTTCTGTGTTACTTTTGACTCGCATTAGGCAAACACATACCTTACAGACCCATAATTATTAATTAATTACACCTCTTTTGGATGGCCGCTTAAGACAGGATCCTGTAAATCTATATCCCAACTATGCATGCATTAAAATCGTTGTAATAGAGAGGTCTTCATTAACATTTCGATGGATGTGTTTACAAGAAATCTTTTGTCGATAAAACATTTGATACATAAGTTGCACTGTGTGCAGGCATTGTTAAGAGGACTATCTGCTTCATGACCCTCTGGTCTGGGTCTACAGTAACAATAGGAACAAATAGTTTAAAATGGTTTAGATCTATCAAGATCAAAATATGAATCGCTGGATCAACAGTTTTCTATAAGACCAACAGTACGAATATAGATCTAGATGCGGGTGGTCTATTTTACATCATTAACCCTTTACTTCGTGGATATTAACCCATTTGCTCCCAGTGGATTCGTCCATGTTTATGTATTGGATTAGTCTATCTTTTATCTAAGGGATGTCTGGTCTATATTTTCATTTTGGTTTTGTTTTATATTGAATTTCCTATCAGCAAACAGTGTAGACTCTGATCAGACGCCGCATTATGCGGCGTCTGATCAGAGTCTACACTGTTTGCCTACATCCCATATATGGGATCGTGGGAGCAAATGGGTTAATTTAAATTATGATGGCGTGATTATGTATTAGCTGTTTTATAATGGTAGATCTATATGAACATGGGGTGTTTTGGCCCTGATAGAAACTGTGGATTCATATCTATACATGTATATAATTTCATAAGCAAACAGAGCAGACCCTGGTCAGACAGATCCTATAGGAGGCGTCTGATCCGGGTCTACCCTGTTTGCAAATTTGCATAGAAAGGTAGAAAGATTAGCATAAAAATTTGCATAAAGATTTAAACACGTCATTTTATTATTCCTATCGGTATCTATTTATCAAATATATTTTGTTTTAATTATTGTATAATTATGCATCGAGTATACATACTCAGTTTTGTTTATGTAATTTATTCATGTGAAACGCTTTTGAACGCACATATCCTGTGTGAAAAGAGAGCTATATAAATATGGTATAATAATAATTATTATTATTTCAACTCCGCGGAATGTACCGAGATATCCCGAAACATTGCCGATGAACTTGGATACCATTACCTTAACCATTAGCCTGTTAACAGAATGATGTCAACTGAAACTCGGATATTTTACAATTTTCACTTGCTTCCGATTCGTCCGAGCTTTTGTGAAACTTTTGACCGAGTGTCAAACAGCTTGGATCCTGATGAGACGCCGAGTTACTCGGCGTCTCATCTGGATCCAAGCTGGTTGCAAAAGCGAGTGAGATCACGCTTGGTAGGCTCGGGGTTAATGCATTTCTGAATAGTGACGGGTGTTAAGGTCCCCACTGGTTACCCCGCCGCCAGGTTTAATACCCAGGGTGATTTACAATTTCAAATCAGATGAAAGGTTTCTGTCTACCCTTAAATCACTCATAAACATATTTCATGTATACCTTTTTGTGTGAAGTTGAGCGTTAAGTTGGGAAGATTTCAGTCGCATGATTGTGTCAGATTTATCCAGGGTAGAAATGTACAAAACGTATCATGTGAATGAAATAAAGTGACATTAAATATGACGTTAATGTCTCTAAAACCACCTTTTAACCCTTGACTCTATCAATACTCTTTTCTACGCCTTTGCAAACAGAGTAGACCCAGATCAGACAGCTCCTGTATGTATCGGTTTGCTTATGAAACCATTAAAATCTGATTCACCTAATACATATTCATGATGTCATTATTTCTAACATGAATATCCATTAAGTGCATTTACAAAAGCGTAAAGTTAACCCATAGTGTCACAAAACATGTCTGTTAAAACTCTGATCTGTAGCGTTTTATACCCCCCCCCCCCCCCCACACACACACACACACACACACACTCGTTTGATCTTTTTATCTATTAACTATTGAACGAGTAGCAATAAATCGAGACCTAGATGGGACGTCGAGTTACTCGACATTTGATCTGGATTCAGATCATTTGTAAAGGTACTAATGGAAGCTCTCGAAGCAGGCTAAATGTTCAAATTGTTCCCATGTTCGGTTGACATGTTAATAAACATGTTAACTGTTTACCCAAATTACCCAAAATATCCAAGCCCCCATACCCGTTTCCACTGGGCTCTAAAACTTCATAATTTAATTCGGCACCATTTAGATAACTTAAAACAAGACTGACATAGTAACAAATAGTGTAGACCCTCATCAAACGGCTCCTTCGGGGGCCGTTTGATCTGGGTCTGCACTATTTGGCTAGGGTTGACTATCCGCATACTTAAGGTAATATGGGCGTATGAATACATTATCATTTCATGTAAATTGCTTATATATCATAAAGCCCTTCTCCTCAGCTCCCGTAATTGAGATGCACATGGATAGTCAAACCCGAAAACATATTAACTCCTTTAGCACGCTAGCCGAGGCATGTCTCGCATTTGCAAACAGCTGGAATCCTGATAAGACGCCGAGTAACTCGGTGTCTCATCAGGATCCAAGCTGTTTGACACTCGGTCATTAGTTCTTCAAAAACCTTTATCGAACCGGATGTGGTCAAAATAGCACCAGGTCAAACTTTGAGAAGACGTCAGGTACTCCACAGCGGAGACACAACCATAGTCTAAATGGGAGTTTTCAAAATTTGTAAAGAACCTATTCAAGTACAAAGGCGAGATACATATCTAGAATTCACCCTCTTAATAAATCACTGCGAAATATGGGAACATATTTCTACACACCCTATACCCGGGGAGGTACTGGGCTATTGTCCACCCTGAATGGAAAAAAAATAGATTTACCCTTGACAGTGCAACAGGTGAATCGACCTGGGTTTTTTGCAAACAGTTTTGATTATAACCAGACACTCAAAACTTGGGCGTCTGCACAGAATCCAAACTATTTGGAGGTCAAAATCTTTGCTTAGCAACGGACAAGAACAAAGTATATTTTTTCAGAGGAAAAGGCACGCACGCCGTCACCAAGGTAATAATTTGCTCCGAGAGTTGCAGTCAGTTAAAGGCTAAATTTTCAAATTTAAATTCTTTTCAGCCCTTTTTAACAGCTTTGAATGCATGCTCGAAAAGACGTGTACAATTTCATTAAACACACAAAAAAACATTATTTGCTTTTGAAAGTTTAAGAAGCACATTTATTGAATTTCATTAACCCGTTGGGCGCGAGAAACGAGTGTATTGAGTCTAATAACGTTAGCAAACTGTTGACCCAGATCAGAGGGCTCCTTGAGAAGCCCTCTGATCAGCGTCTGCACTGTTTCTTGTTCAATATCATCTCGCAAATTATACCATTTCATAATGAATGGAATCTACCATAAAATACTAATGGAACAGTCCATTTTCCAAAGTTAGCATTGAAACGGATAACGACCACGAACAGCGTATGTACAAATGCATATGAATGCATCAGTTCTTATCCCGCTGTGAGAAATATAATATCTGCTAAAATAAGACACGGTGAACTTCAATCAAACAGTTTGAGATACATGTATTACAGCAAAACCTCTATAACGGCCACTAAATTGTGTTAATTAGTTGGTATTTAGGGCAGGTGTCTGCTTAAAGCAAGGTGAAAGTAAAACAGAACGCTCCTATAGGAGCGTTCTGTTTTACTTTCACCTTGCTTTTAGTAGCCACCTGCCCTAAACACAAAATATTTTATGTAATTTAGTGGCCGTTATAGAGAGGTTTTACTGTATTAACTGAGTGTCAAACAGCTTGACTCCTGCTTAGACGTCGTGGCATCCAACGTCGCATTTGGATCCAATTTAAGCTGTTTGCAAATGCGAGTCAAATCGGACTTAGTTCGATAAGGATTAAAATTAAAATAGAATATCAAGGATTAAAATTAAAATAGAATATCACTTGTCATAAAATACAATAGCGCCTGTCCTAATATGCCATTCATTTACAGAACATATGAGTCTTAAAAAGCAGGTGACTGCTAAATGCAGGGCAAAAGCAAAGCAGAAAGCTCCAATAGGAAACAGGTCCAAATTATGGGTCTGTATGGCATGTGGTAGCTTAATGCAGGTACAAAGTACAGGAACTTTATGCGTTACTTTTGCTATGCATTAAGCAACCACCTGTCTTTAAGAATCCTATGTTCAATAAAAATGATGGCCACTTAAGGCAGGTTCTACAGTACATTCATTATTTTGCATCAATATTCATCTTGTACAGGGATAAAACAGGGCAGAGGTTATACAGAAAACCCTAAATGAGCTCTTTCAACATTAAACTCAAGGAAAGGGTTATGGTCAGGGTCGAATAAGTTTGACAATCTTCAGCATCCGCAGCGCTGTATTACCACGTGTTGCAAACAGTGAATACCCTGACAAGACACAGCATCGCTGAAGGAACGGCTGGTCTTGGTGTACACTTTCGTCGTCATCATCATCATCATCATCATCATCATCATTATCATCATCATCATCATCATCAGTTGCAGCAGCATCTGCAATGTCGTACTATCAAACGATACAGGCAATGCAGACCCTGATTTCTGTCATCATTATCATCATTAGCATCATCATCATCATCATCGTCGTCGTCTCCACATGTATCATGCATTCATACATGTGGCAATTCAGAACAGAGACATTTACATACATACAGTAAAACCTCTCTATAACGGCCACTACATTACGTCAAGTATTTTGTGTTAAAGGAAAGTGGCTGCTTAAGACAATGTTAAAGTAAAACAGAACGCTCCTATAGCAGCGTTCTGTTTTACTTTCACCTTGCTTTCAGTAGCCACCTGTCCTAAATACCAACTAATAAACACAATTTAGTGACCGTTATAGAGAGGTTTTACTGTAATTATGTATGTATATGTCTCTGTTCAGAGCATCAGATAAAGGTGCATACTCAAATACTGAAATCGTCATTTCCCCACCAAACCCTATACAGTGACCACTCTTTCTTCCAGACTATTCTAAAGGGTGGTCACAGTATAGGGTTTGGCGGAGAAATAAAGGATTTTATTCTTTAAAATTTAACTGATTATCTGGACCCCTGTATAACCATCATCATTGGCCCTACTCCGGGTTGCCGAACACATTTCACCTGCGAGTACCATTTCACCGTTTCGTATGTCTAAATGAGCCCACTGCTAAGCCCAACTTTCAATGCTGCAAACAGCGTAAACCAAGATACTATGCCTCGTAGAAAACGTAACATTAGATAAGGATCTACACTGTTTCTAAGACTTATTGACAGGGGTAATAAAAGAATAATTATAACTTTGACATGCGCAAAGAATTTGCAAAAATAGTTTATTAGTCTAAACGGTATACGGTCACGATTCAATGATTCGTAGCTATTTTGTGTCAACTTCCCTTTTAGGAAATTACACCCTTTAATTTGCTTTTACCAAGAAATGGTTACTTGGTTTTTATTATTATTGGACGCTCTGTCTAGACCACTTTAACCCTTTCCTTCGTAGATTAGCATTTTGGCACATTTGCAAATTGAGTAAAACCAGATCAGACGGCGACTGTACTGAACAGTCGAATCAGGGTCAGTTCCGTTTATTCAAGAAATAATATAGATCTGATTCTACAGTTTCTGCTATTTTCCGTCAACTTCCTATCAATTTAATTCTCTTTAGCCCTTTACTCCATGAATATTCATGTACAAAATAATGACATCATGAATATTAATCAGATTAAATTTTATAATGGAACCTGGAGACTGTAAGTTTTGGCCATGACAGAAACTGTAGAATCAGCTCTTTATTATTTCATAAGCAAACAGAGTAGGCCCTGGTCAGACAGCTCCTATAGGAGCCATTTGATCAGAGTCTGCTCTGTTTGCCTATCAAATCATGTGGTGATATTTCAACAGTTTTGCAATGGTAAAATAAAATCATTGATCATAATTCTGTTTTAAATGTTTGGCTCATTAATATTCATACAATCATCATTTTTACATGATTGAATATTCATGAGGTAAAGGGTTACATTAAGAGGAGAGTCTTTCTGAAGCTACCTCTTTGTGAAGTTTCAAGTGGGTATTTAAAGCAGGTAGTAGCTTAATGCAGAATGATATTAATGCAGAGAGCTCTTGCTTTTAGTTGAGCATCTCATCCTTCCCTCACCTAGACGACCTTTAGCAACTTTGCAAACAGGGTAGAGCCAGATTAGACAGTTTCTTTATATCTCCATCTGTAAACAGACCAGACCCTGCTAAGACCGGTCCTAAGGAGCCGTCTGATCTGCGTCTCTGTTTGCAAATGCAGATCTACACATAAACAGAGACATATGTATGTACATGTATATGTCTCTGAGGTAGAGGTGCGTACCCAAATACTAAAATCGTCATTTCTCCACCAAACCTTATACTGTGACCAGTATACATGTACATAGTATATGGTTTGGTGGAGAAATAAAGGAGCTATGTTTGAACATGTTTAAATTTACGCATCTTATCTGAAGCTCTGCAAATACTTGAAAATTATGTTCTATCGGGTAAATGTCTAAACCATTTTTTTAAAAATATAATTCCTATATTTCTCCATCCAATCGAAAAGACGTTTCTAAAGAGTGGTGACAACAGAGAGTTCGGAAGAAAAGTGACAATTTGAGTTTTAATTATGTCTAACATTGTGTAACCAAATTTAAACTGGTAATAGTATATGTTACCACGTCTATGCATTTATAATTTATTAGGTAGTTTTGCAACATCCAACTCCGATGTCTGTGTTAAACACCACAAACCTACCCATTTAAAATACCCGACAAGGTTTCTACCCTGCAAGAGCCTCTTTAATTTTAACCGTTTCCATGACAACAGTCGACATACCCTGTTTAAAGTAATTATATACTGAAAACGGTAATTCATATCTTTTTCATTTGGCTTTGACACGTACTTCTTTCCTTGTATTTAAACACCACAATCGGAAACCTTGCTGTGTTGTAGAAATTAAGCGTACTTGAAGAAGAAAATCATATTTTTGAAATGTCTCAGCCACACCTTATCTTCCTGCAAACGTTAGAATCGCCTCTCCCAGGGGATTTAATCCTTTCCCTGTTCTGTGTTCATTCCAAATTTCAATACCTACTGAATATTCATAGATAAAATTATTATAACGAAATATGGAAGATAGAAAATTGTAGCCATTTTAGAAAGGAAAGACACAGATCTTTGAAATTCCATTAGCAAACAGAGTAGATCCTGATCAGACGGCTCCTCTAGGAGCCGTCTGATCTGGGTCTACTCTGTTAGCAAATGCGTGAAAACACGTTTATATGAAGGAAAGGGTTAAATGAGTTGCAGCTAGATAGTATATAACCCTTTCCCTTATGTAAGCATATTTTTTACGCATCTGCAAACAGAGTAGACCCAGATCAGACGGCTCCTATAGGAACCGTCTGATCAGGGTCTGCAATGTCTGATTCTACAGCTTCTGTCAGAGCCAAAATGGCATGTGCTCATATGCCATTATAAAAAAATTAATATTCATGACGTCATTATTTCTAACATGAATATGTAACAGGAAAAGGGTTAACTGAGAAATAAGAGATATTGATAAATCCACATCTTATCTACAGGTATGAGACAGTATCTACAGGCATGGGGCAGTATCTACAGGCATGGGACGGTATCTACATGGGACAGTATCTACAGGCATGGGACAGTATCTACATGGGACAGTATCTACACCCATGGGACAGTATCTACATGGGACAGTATCTACATTTAACTCTTTACTCCATATATACATATATATAGTAACATCTTTGCACTAAAAATGCATGTTGCTTCAATTAATATGGCAAACCAAAAACTCCAAATGAATATTCATTGAGTAAAGTGTTGAATGTCGATTATGATATAGTTCGAGTGGTTGGAATAGCGAAAGTTTCAATATGTCCTATTCTGTAAATCAATTTGCAATGTACCCTGGTACATAAAGACTGTTAATACAGCAAGCCCTATCAAAGGCCACCACCCAAATTAAGCATATTCTGGTATTTAAAGACAGGTGGTTGATTAATGCAGGATGAAAGTTACTTTCATCCTGCATTAAGCAACCACCTGTTCTTGCAGACCCGATGCTTATTCAGTAGAGTGTCGTTATAGACGGGTTCTGTTGTATATCCTACTGGATGTACGTGCAGCGTCTTCAAGCATGAATAACCCGTCAGAATTCAACATGAAAGCCCCCACCCAACCCATACATCCACTCTGATATATAGTTATGGATTTTAACACGCCACATTTCCCTTACTTTTCCCACAGTTTCAAACAGATGCCCCTTTATTGGACCCCTTAGAATATCGCAAAAATGCACCCCAAGGCAATTTAGAGTTGTTTCGGATGGGGGATTCTTTTATGTTGAAATGAATAGCTATGGTGACTGAACCGGGTGTAAAAGCCAAGTCACCTGAACAAAATCTTAGTCACCTGTATGAAGCGACTCTTTCAAAGGATTTAAAATTAACAGGCAAGCTTTAAAGCCATCGTTCGTCATTTTACTGAAGGTATCCGATTGCAAATTCTCTCAAGCGTCTATCCTACATAGATGAG
Organism: Azorinus chamasolen; assembly: GCA_963576725.1. NCBI lineage: Eukaryota > Metazoa > Mollusca > Bivalvia > Cardiida > Solecurtidae > Azorinus > Azorinus chamasolen. Next base: position 54,622,724 of record OY755252.1, read on the forward strand.
AAACATTCAACAGATGGAATGTTCTGGATATAAAGGTCATTTTAGAAAGTCGATGAAAACTTTTTTTTTCATTTTTAACCCATTTCACCATAAATACATCTTTCTACGCCTGTAGGAGCCGTCTGATCAGGGTCTGCTCTGTTTGCTTATGAAATAAAATAGATCTCATTCTATAGTTTCTGCCAGAGTCAAAAAAATCCCGTTTGTATATACCATTGTAAAAATTCAGCTAATTATTATTCATGATGGCATAATTTTAAAAAGAATATTAATGGAATTAAAGGTTAACTCTGCGTTCCATAAATATTCCTGTAAGAAATAACGACATCACGTATACTTATTGGATGCGTTAATGAGCACATAATTTAACCCTTTCCCTTATAGGCTATTTTTAGATCCAACCACTGAATAAATCTACCGAAAAAAGAGCATTAACTAGAGAAAAGGATTTTTGTTTAGAATGCTGTAGTTTGAAACCATTGTGGTAAATAGAGCATTTGCTCCTATAGGACCAAATGCTCTATTTATCACAATGGTTTCAACATGTGATTTTAACAGAGGCATAGAAAGGCGTGTTTATGGAGGAAAGAGTTAAGCGTTTAGCAATGACAGAAACTGTAGAATAAGAACTGCATGCATACTATTTTCTCATGAGCAAATGGAGCCGACTCTGTTTGTAAATGAGTATTTATGGAGTAGCGGGTCTACATTGTTAGGACACATTATAATAGCATTGTACTTTATTAGCCAAATAAATATCTATATGTCCAAAGTTGGGGTTTTCGCTGCTAATCTTAAATCTGTGCAGTTTAGATCCAGATGAGACAGCGATCTATTCGGCGTCTGATCACGATCCAAATTGTTTGCTCTTAATACTGCGGTCATGATTTTGTTTAGCATAAAGGAAGAACAATAACAAGAGCACAGTGTGTAGGTAGCAACGTTCGTCCGTTCTATTGTAGCGCTTACGACGGTGGACAAGTGTGCCAAGTTTCATAAGATTTGCATGAGTAGTAGTAATAGTCAACGTTTCCAGACAACGACGACAACGCATACGCCAGAGTTACAACAGTACCTCGTATTTTTTCTTCGAAAAACAGGCGAGCTAAAAATTGATGTATGTGTGTTTTTCTTTTCAGATGACTATGCTTGGCGGCTTGGGTAGGTTTGCGGTATCAGGCCAGTGATCTCTTGCATGTGGGACGAACGTTTAAGTAAAGCACGTGTTTCATTAATTTTACCTTTTATTTCATGCATATTTATATAAGATAAAATGACATTATGAATATTAATTAGAATAAAATACGTTTGCATATGAAAACGGAAATACTTCGACTTGGTCAGAATCTGTACACTTAGATCTATATTATTTCACAAACAAACCTCTATGAAGTAACGGGTTAATCAATCCTTCATACAAACGTTTTTAACATTTTTGCAAACAGCGTAGACCCAGATCAGACGGTTCCTGCATCAAGGTCCGCCCTGTTTGCTTATGCAACCAAAATAGATTTGACTCTACTGTTTCTATCAATACCAAATATCCATTATAAAATTTATCTAGATCTAATCAATAAATGTTCATGATGTCATTATTTCTTACATGAATATTCAGCAGGGAAAAGATCAAACATATACAGCCAGTAGCTAATCCAATTTCTTTTAAACTGACACCTGTCTGATAACATCTATTACAAATCTATTCGCGATAGTATCATTATTGTTTGGGAAATGCTATCGACAAAAATAATTCTGTATCATTTTCGCATGTAATTGCCAATATATTGAATCAGTAGCTTTGACATTCCATTAATATAATAAGTAGGAGGCTTTATGACGCCTTATTGCGTAATGTGACGTCATATGGGGACTACTTTATCCCAAATTCCTCCGCACATTTGCACAGAGAAGGAAATCAAACAATATCTATCTACAGGATTACAAATACACCATTGTGTTTGTAAAAGTGTTTGTCACAATTCTGTTCGGCTATTGATTTTTCGGTCGCAAATTGACCCAAGGGCAGGACACCTAAAGCTTTGACACTAACAGACAATGCATCTGTTGCAACAAGACATTCAGCGATGTCAAAGTGGAATTGATAGATTCTTAATTCCCTTTACACATGTTTAAACATATAAGCGAACATGTCGTGATTAAATTCCAATCCTTTGCCTCTAAGAGCCTTAACCCATTACCACATAGGCTATTTTTAGATACAACCTCTGTGATTAAATCTACCGAAAAGGAGAGGAAAATTTCAGAATTTTGTAGTTTGAAACCATTGTGATAAACAGAGCATTTGCTCCTATAGGAGCAAATGCTCTATTTATCACAATGGTTTAACAAAGTGACTTTTACAGAGTCGTCAAAAGTCGTCAATATGAGGGAATGGGTTAAGAGAAATACAGACATGCTTTATCAGAAAGACAATCGTAACGGAGGAAAGTGTAAGATAGACTCCATTTCCCTCAGACAAACGCTTTTGTAAACAGAGTAGCCCAAGACCAGACGGCTCCTGTAGGAACCATCTGATCAGGTCAGGATCAGCGCTATTTGCTATATGAAATTAAAATATATCTGACTCTACAGTTTCTACCAGTACCAAACATTCATGTGTACATATGCCATTATAAAAAATCGACTAATAAATCTGTTGAGTGTAGACCATGAACCAGCCGCTCGCTCATTGACAGTTTGATCTGATCTACACAACTTGCCCAACATGTCCGACTGAAACATTAGGTTAATTAAAATGGAACAAAGATTCTTATCCCCCAAAACCCTCTGATCTTGGTCACCATCGTTTGCCTAGTCTATTTTGTAGCGGGGTGGCACGATTGAGTAAATATAGCTTTTGGAACTGCAAATTCGAAAGGACTGCTCAATTGTTGTATTAGGAAAGAATGAGACAATCCATTTCCTCAAATGGCCCTTGAACCCATAGCTACCCAGAGCTACAGATAAAGGTGCGTACCCAAATACTAAAATCGTCATTTCTCCACCAATCCCTATACTGTGACCACTCTTTAGAATCGTCTCTTCGAGACGATTCTAAAGAGTGGTCACAGTATAGAGTTTGGTGAAGAAATAAAGGAGCTATTTTTGAAAATGTTTTAAATTACGCATTTTATCTGGACCCCTGGCTACCCCTCTCATAATGCCTTTGCAAACAGAACAGACCTAGAGCAGACGGGTCCCACAGGAGCCGTCTGATCAGGGTCTGCTCTGTTTGCTTATGAAATAATACAGATATGTTTCTACAGTTTCTGCCATTACTTAACCCTTAGCTTGCTATTCACGTCAATATACCTACCTGTAAATAGTGAAGACCCAGATGAGACAGCTCCTGCTCTCATCAGGGTCTGCACTATTTACAAGTTGATTGTGTAGCCATTGCACTCCACAGCAGTGTATTGCACAGCGATATACTTGTACACAGTGAAGATATATGTAAGGGCATGGGTAAAGAAGGAGACATGTATTTTAAAATTCAGCAAGCGAAGGGCTAAAATACATGTTTTCCTACGTGCTTCACTTATAGCGATAATAAAGAATATGTAGTATTTGCATGTCAACTAATTTCGGCATATCTGAGTGTTTGGTCGATGTACAATTCTTTCCCACGAAGACATGTATATGTACCATTTATTGTTAATCAATTTGCACCAATTATCGAAAAATGTCAACCATTTGAGAGGAGTGTAAATGAAAGAAAATGCCGCTAATTTCCCTTCATGAGCCGCTCGCGGGGGCGCCGAGGGGGTTCGGCTGTTACATTAAACACGCGACCGCCCTCGGGGTGTGGAATTTGGAACCATTAATGCATTAAGATGGAGATGATATGATCGGTCAGATATCGCGAACAACTGTTCAATGTCTTCTTTGACAAATGCGACAGTTGTTTGTGGACGACACCATGTTTCTGTCATGTCCGAAACACAATTGAGGATATCCAGAATGCATCAGTGACCGGATGTGCGCTTAACATTTTACCCGATAGGGACACCTTTTCGCGCCTTTTGCTAAAAGAGTAGAATTTGATCTGATAGTCCGTAAAAATCCATGTCCTAGCCAACAAAGATAACCCCCTCGTAAGACCCCGCATAGCCCTAACTTTGCATATACAGAACATAATTATCCATGTAGGAAGACTTTGTCGAGTTGTTTGCACGCATATTAATTCTTATCCTGTTGAAAAAACCAGAACCTGTTGAAAATATGATCCGCTAACAATTTTCCTTTTGATTCATTCAAAACAGCTTTTGAAAAATTATTCCCGAATTTCATGTGCATATAGCTTGGGTCTGATGAGACGCCGAGCAACTCGCCGAGCAACTCGGCACCTCACCTCGATGCAAGTTGTTTGCAAATGAAACTCAGGTCGAGTTTGGCAGGCGACGGATTAACTTTTTAGGTGGGACTTTGTAAAAACTGGATTTGAACTGATTACACAAGAGATGAAGTATAAATAGACAATTCATAACGATATGAGTGACAAATGATAGCAATGGTATGCGGCATAACCTTAGATAGGGTTAAAAGACAGCCAAAATGGGTCGACAAAAATAGTGCATTTAGTCAGTTCCAAATAGCATACACTTGAGGTGACGGCAACTAATTAAATCAGAGACATGTATACATGTATGTCGATGATTCAATAGAATTGATATTCTTCACATGTCTCAAAGTGTTACTCATGTTTTACCTGTAACCGAATCACCTGTGGTTGAAATGTTCGACTTTGTGTAGTTAAGTATTGTTGTTTTGTTGATATTTTGTTAGTATTTCGTGGAGGAGGAAAATATTGTTTCAACCCATACACTGATCTAGAGACGCCTTCACAACCACAGTAGACCCAGACCAAACAACTAATACAAGCTACTCTAATATTGCCTCTGTTATTGTTACTGCTATTGCTACGCCTGTTGTTCGAGGCGTATTTAGATATTACAAGCAATGTATTTTATATTTCTCCACCTAGCCACCTTTTGCTACTACTCATTAGAATCGCTTCTCAAAAGTCAAGTGCGGATCCAGGATTTCAGATTAAAGGGGGGGGGTAGAAGTTTTTTTTGGAAGGGGGGGGGGCGTAGATTTTGATGACAAAAATAAATAGTGTGTTTGTAATACATGTTGAAAGAAAGCTGTGTTAAAGGCAGGTGGCTGCTTAAAGCAAGGTGAAAGTAAAACAGAACGCTCCTATGGGAGCGTTCTGTTTTACTTTCACCTTGCTTTAAGCAGCCACCTGCTCTAAATACCAACTAATTAGCACAATTTAGTGGTCGTTATTGAGAGGTTTTACTGTATATAGATCTAAATATTACTAAAAATTGTTTTGGCAATTTTAGGGGGAGGGGCGTACACCGACTCCGCTCCCTCTAAATCCGCGCCTGAAAGTGATTCTAATGAGAGAAGCAAAATAGGTCCCTTTTGTTTGAATTTAGCACGCATCTTATCTTAAGCCTTGTATAAACCCTTTCCCTCCTATAGACGCCTTTTCACGCCTTTGCAAACAGAGTAAACCCAGACCAGAGACTTTTATATGGGTCGTCTAATCAGGCTCTTCTGTGTTTGCTTTGACATGATTTGATATAGATCTGATTCTAGTTGGGGGTTTTTTTCAAAACAAACAAAATCCCTAGAAAAATTTTCATTACAAAATCTGATCCAATAAATATTCATGGTGTTATCATTTCTTACATGACTATTGAGCAGGGAAAGGTTTAAAGTATATTCGCACTAAACATGCAGCAAATAGTTGCGTGATTTCAGATAAGAAGCAATTTATTCAAATACACGCACGACAAAACCACATGGCAAACTATCTTCAGTCATAACATTGTCATCTTATACAAATATGTGTTACGCATGTAATATTTGTTCAATCTATTTTGATTGAATTAACCTCATAGATATCTTAAGTATTAGATCATGCTCAAGACATCTGCTTTGGGCTGGCTGGGGACCAATACTTTATGGGGATAGTCATAATTGACATGTCTTATTGCCAAGGAGTTAAGGAACACATAGACAAGTAAAGCAGACAATTCGAAAGACCATGCAGGACCGTATTGAGTTAACCGTTTGCTCCATATATACGCCTTTAAATGTCTTTGCAAACTGAGTAGACCTAGATCTTATAGGAGCCATCTGATCAGGGTCTGCTCTGTTTGCTTATGAATTTATATAAATCTGATTCTACATTTTCTTCATGTGTTTATAAGTCATTATAAGAATTCATTTAATTAAATTGTATGATGTCATTATTTCTTACATGTATATTCATGGAGAAAAGGGTTAATACTAACGCAACAGCTCGCAACGTTTATCATCTGAATGGGTTAAGATGTTGCGAGTTGTTGTCAACAGTTGCGAGTTGTTGTCAACCGTTACGAGCAATGTGAAAGTACCATTATTAATTGACTGAGCGACAGAAGAATCTATTCTGGAGGTATCACATAAATCATCACCATTTCCAAGAAATAACGCAAAAATATCGCCCTTTCGTAAAATTGTATCGCCCTTTCCAGAGGGTACCGAAAAATATCGCCATTTCCAGAATGTAACGCCAAATTATCGCCGTTTCATGATCGAACCGCAAACTTATCGCCATTCTCTTCCAGAATATATCACAAAAGTATCGCCTTTTCCAAAACGTATGGCAATATCATCGACTTTTCAAGGTCCTATCGCAAACTTATCGTCTTTCCAGAACGTATCGTATCATTATCGCCCTTTCAAAAACGTATCGCAAAAACACCGCCCTTTCCAGAACGTACCGCAAAATCATCGCCCTTTCCAGTACATGCCCCAAAATTACCGTTAAACATGGTTCGAGTGGACTCACAAAATGTACGAAGAAAAAATAAAAGCAGATTACTGGTTAATCTTTTTCTTCATATTTATACGCTTTAATGCATTTGCAAACCGAGTAGACCCAGATCAGACGACTCCTATAGGAGCCATCTGATCAGGGTCTGCTCTGTTTGTTAGTGCAAATTGACAGGTCTGTTTCTTAAGTTTCTAAAATGGCTATAACGTTCCACCTCCCATATTTCTTTATAACTGTTTTGTCCATGAATATTCAGTAGGTATTTAAATTTTGACTAAATACATAACAGGGAAAGGGTTAATACAGTGGGAAAATACTGCAGAAAGGGTCATTTGGAAGTGGTCAGCATTACTACTGACATGCATTACTACCTGTTTTAAGGAAAACTCGACTTCTTTGAGTCGTCCTTTAGTCCACCTCACACAGAAGCAAGTTCCCGCATTTCAAGACTGGGCAGACCCAAATCAGACAGCCCAGGTAGGTCTGCTCTGTTTGCTAATGAAATAATACAGAACTGGTTCTTCAGATTCTACATTGGCAAAATACCACTATAAAACCATCTGATTAATATTTATGATGTCATTTTTTTCTGACATGAATATTCAGTATCTTAAAGTCTTCCATACATTTTGTCTTTATAGTTTGATAACAACACTTGCAAAATCAATATACAGCAATAACACTCTGTTAAGACCTATCAAAGTAGGTCTCATTGGGCAGATGTTAAGACCTATCAAAGTAGGTCTCATTGGGCGGATGTTAAGACAGGTGGTAGCTTCATGCAGGACGGAAGTTATGCAAAGGGACCCTATTGGAGCTTTTAACACAACGTTTGTCGTGCATTAAGCTACCACCTGGTTTTATTGACCGCCATGTTTGTTTATTAATTTGGTCGCAATAGAGCGGTTCTATAGTACGGTGTGTGTGTGTGTGAGATTCCGCTCGCTTTGTGTATACAGCCGATCATAAAACTTTCAATGTCAGATTTGTATGTACATAGTGTTATCTTAACCCCTACCAATATGTTAAAAAATAATGTCTGCTCAAATTTTGATCGGGTACATTTTTTTATTTCTTCCGTTTCGATTTAAGAAATATTTATCGACTGTCAAACAGCTTGGATCCAGATGAGACGCCAAGTTACTCGACAGGAAACAACCCTTCTTTGAAAAGGGTTAACCCATTCTCCCCTACTGACGCCTTTTTGCGCCTCTGTAAAACTCATTTATCGAAACCATTGTGATAAATGGAGAATTTGCTCCAAAGGAGCAAATGCTCTATTTATCACAATGGTTTCAAAACTACACAATTCTTAAATTACAATTTACTATACAAAATGTAGTTAATGTTCCTTTTCGGTAGATTAATTCAGAGGTTGGGTCTAAAACTAGTCTATAAGGGGGGGGGGGGGGGGGGGGGTGAGTTAAAGGTCAAGATTTGATATACATGGTACAATAAATTTTCCGAGTGTCAATATAAACACTCACGCGTTGCTTGTACCTTTAGCATGCCGGGCGTGTATCTGCAGTTTGCACGTTTCAGTTCTACAAGGAGGGAATCTTTCAAATTTATTTCTATTTCCAGATGAAACACCAATAAAGCTAGGCGCCTAGTCTGGATCCAAACAGTTTCTGCGAGCTAAGATAATTTTAAAGTCTCCTATCGTATTGAGGACTCTTAAATAGAACCTCTCTTAACTCTTAACCTCATACATACGTCCTTTACGCCATCGCAAACAAAGTAGACCTAGATCTGACAGCTCCTTTATTATATAGGGAATGTCCGATCAGAGACTATTTCTTTCTGTCAATGCCAAACTATCATGTGTTCATATTCCGCTGTACAAATATTCATGATGTCATTATTTCTCACATGAATATTCATGAGGTAAGGTTTAAGCTACCGCTCAACAAATGTAATTGAAGAATGCATTCATGATAGCTCTAAGCTTTACCCTTTAGTCCATGAATACATGTATATATGAAAGAAATAATGACATCATGCATATTAATTAGATTATCTGTTATAATAGCACATGACACAAGAATTCTTGTCCGTGGCAGAAACTGAAGAATTAATTTCTATATTATATCATAAGCAAGCAGAGTAGACACTGATCACTCTGATCTGGGTCTACTCTGGTTGCCAGGACGTATAAAGGCGTATTTGTGGAATAAAGACTTGAGGAAGACCGATAGAAGTGTAGGGATTTCTCACATTGAAATACATGTATGTCTGTCTTGCATTTAGCAGCAACCCATGTTTTGACCCTTTATTCCATGTATACGCATTTCACGCCTTTACAAACACGGTAGACCTAGAACTGACAGATCCCGTGCAAGCCATCTGATTAGGGCATACCTAGTTTTCTTCAGAATAAATAGATCTGCTTTTACAGTATCTGCCTGAATCAAGGATCCCCCTGTTCATACGCCACTATAAAAGTCTATTCAATCAATATCCAAAAAGCTTTATTAAGTTCTTAAATGAATATTCATGAAGAAAGTACAAATGTAGTTAAAAGACGGTTCTTATTTATTCAGGGAGAGGTCGCTTCAAACACGATTTATTGCACTTCTCCAGTTTCGAGCATGGACTGTCCACTGCTTAAACATTTCTCTCGCATATCGCGACCTGGATCGTATTTGCAAACAGCTTGGATCCAGATGAGGCGCTCTCGGTCAATAGTTTTTTTTTTTCAAAACCATGATCGAATCGGAAGAAGTCAAAATTACACCAGATCCAAATTGAACAGACATTTTTTCATCGCAAAGCAACAGATAAAGGTACTTACTCAAATACTAAAATCATCATTTCTCCACCAAACCATATGTTATGACCACTCTTTAGAATCGTCTCAAAGAGACGATTCTAAAGAGTGGTCGCAACATAGGGTTTGGTGGAGAAATATATGAGTTAATCCTGAAAGTGTTTTAATTTACGCATCTTATCTGGACCTGTGGCAGAGTAAGGGTTGATACTGAAGCGATAACGGATTAAGTGGGCGGGCAAATCGTTCAGGGGAAATATGGGTTACATCTTAACCCTTTACTCCATAAATAAGCCATTCTACGCCTTTGAAAACAGAGTAGACACAGATCAAACACCTCCTGCAGGAGCTGTCCGACAAGGGTCTGCTCTGTTTGCTTATAAAATAATATAGACGGGATTCTACAGTTTCTGCTATGGCAAAATATTCCTGTGTTCATATGCTATGACATGCATGTATAACAATAAATCTAATAAATATTCATGATGTCATTATTTCTTACGTGAATATTCATGGAGTAAAGGTTTAAATGGCTGGGAAAAGCGTTCGGAGGAAAACAGGGTTACAATTTTACATTCAAGAAAACGTTCACGAAAACAAAATATAGGCTATGTTTAGAATAATAATAATTTATTTAGTCGTACAATGCGTCCATAGCAACATTTAACAAGACATCAATTTATAGCAAACCTGTCCTAAGTGACCTGTAAAAAGAGCCGTATCTCGGACAAAAAAATGCAAAAAGCTCACAAAAGGAACCTTTTTAAAACATTACCTTTGTCCTACGTTAAGAAATCGAAGACTCCTATATTGAGTCAGCATTCAGTGATTTTTTGTCCAGTACAGTATTAAAACAGTACTATATATTAAATGTGACTTATCTCTTATTTCTCCACCAAACCCTATGTTGCTCCTACTCATTACAATCGCCTCAATGAGAAGCAGCAACGTAGGGTTTGGTGGAGAAATATTTACATACTTGATATTACAGCTCTGATCAGCATGTGGTCGCTGAACCCATTACCTCATAAGCTATTTTAGACCCAACCTCTGAGTAAGAAAAGGAGCATTTTCTAGAGAAAAGGAAAATTTAAGAAGTGTGTAGTTTTGAAACCATTGTGATAGAGCATTTGCTCATATGGAGCAAATGCTCTATCACAATGGTACCAAGGCGTCAATATGAAGCAATGGGTTAAAAAATTACTATATAAAATGAACCGATAATGCTGTTATCACTCACAAGAAATCCACCAATCTACATACAGATGTGAACATTCCTGTTTCCAAATGTTACCAATGTAAATTAGATCGTAAATACAAATGTCCATGACGACGAAGAACCCCACAAAAACGTTGCCATGACGTCATATTTCGGTTCCATGAAGATAATTTTCCATTCAACACGAGAAGACTGACGGACGAATTATTGGATGAGTGTGGATCTAGTCATGATAAACACACATGGACGAGAGGCAAACTCATCCAACCTTCATCCAATATTTTACTCAACCACACATGCATCCTACGTGCATCCAACATGCATCCAACATGCACTGAACTCCACATCCTCACTACGCCATGCAATACTAAACAACTATTTCCTTCCTTTTCTCCATTTACAGGCCATGGGGGTTGACAAATTAACCACGTGGTATACTCTTTTGAGAAAGTGCCGAGGATTGCCAAATTCTAAAAGAATCATATCACGTGATCTCGTTCACTGCACGCGGATTGCAGACTCACAGGTACGCCGCACGATTTTTTCCGATAGTATTTTCCGTTCGATTCCGTTTTGTCCCCGATTCCTTTTCGGCGTTTCCCAACAGGACAGGATATTTTGTCGCAGTTATCTCTCGTCGCATGTCTATATATTAAATTGTTTTACAAGTTTGATTGCTGGAGGATTTGACACAATGAGACATGCACAGATGTAAGCCTAGTCGAATAGATGACAAGTTCACAATATCTCTATCAAAGCTCCTACCCCAGGGCTGTTTTGATACAAATGATAAAAGTATACACGCTATGTGCCCCCAGCTGTAACGACGGAAAACTATATCCCTAAACATTACCACTTAAATCTTCCAGTTTAAAAGCCCGATAAGTACCCAAAAAACTAGTCGTTTTGGCGTCGCCATTTTCTTTTTATTACCCGAAACAAGTTTTAAACTATAAATACCTTACGACAAATCGAACAAAAATGTGAACTGCCCCACCCTCGATACGAAAGAATTCAATGATTGTTTCAGAACACAAACCAATAAACTGGTACGCTTAAATGGTCAAATCCTCCAGCACGATTAACTTTAAGATCCGTGTTGGAGCCCTTCCAATAAGCCCTACAACAATTTTGAGTTCGCATATAAACCGCTGTTTGAAACACGGCAAGTTTATGGTACTCATCATGTACACAAACTAAACAAGCTCTTGATGAAAGTAAATCCAAGAACTTATCAATCCATAAAGTCACGTGGATAGATAACCTGTCTTTACGCGCGCAATGCGAAACTTCGTAACCAACGGTTGAAAACTTTCAGCAATGGCGGCCCGGAGTCAACTCAGCTCGCAGTGCTGTTATTTCACCACGCTGGCGAAAAGTCTCGTATGGTAAGTTTCCCAAAAGCCTTGTGTACAGCCCAAACGCGTCCCCGTCTTTTCACGCCTCACGAGCAAACACAATAGTTCAGCCCAATACATCGAATCCGGCCTTCTCGATGAATGGGTATTTGACAATTTTGGACGCAACCTATTACGCATGCGCAAGGCAATAAATTGTGAAGGATTATCCAGCGAGGCTTTATCGAGCACTTGAAAATTGAATCGCACATTCCTTTACATCGAGTTGAAACGCAAGACATTTTAATATTTGAACAACCTGGCTTCTACACACGCCCTTACACAATCCGTGCTTCACGACAACTCTTTTATCGGCCATTTCCTCTTGTGTGTTGTAGAATATCTTAACATACCCTCCCACAAAGTATGATAATCGTGAAACGGCTTAAATTAACATACAGGTAAACCTGTCCCACACTCGCGGGTCACGCTGGGGTACGTTTTCAAAATATCTTTTCAATGCTTTTAAAAACGGGTTTCGCGATTGACCTACCCCGAACAATGAGGCTACAAGTGGTTCTTTGAACATGTATAGTACCACGTGAATCGAGAACGATAGATCTTTTGTATGGGCCTCCAATTCATGTGTATAAGGGTTGACAGTATTGTATAGCCTGTCCTACAGGTATAATCACTGTCACACAAAAGCTCGCATATTTGAACAATTCAAACCGCCTGTTTATCGCTTTAGTCCTAACCTCGAGCCGGGTACCATACCGACTTATCTACAAGCGTTTATATGACCGTGATAAACCAGTTTTGCATACAGCGCCTATCTGAACCCGGGTAACCAGTAAACTGGCCAGCCACATATTTGACCATCGAACCAGACAAACTAACTCTTACCCCCAACTGTAAAAATAATATCCGCTCAAAATTGGATCTGGAGTAATTTAGACTACTTTCGATTCGATGAAGATTTAGTGTAATTATTGACTGAGTGTCAAACAGTTTGGATCCTGATGAGACACCGAGTTACTCGGCGTCTCATCTGGACCCAAGCTGTTTGCAAATGCGAGTCAGGTCGGGGATAGCGAGATTAAGGTTAAGTACAAAACGAACGACTCATCTTAACCCCTTCCAATGCTGAAAAACGACGTCTGCTAAAAGTATGACCTTTGTATTTACTTATATCAGGCTGTTAAAGCTTTTAAGAAACCATTGACCAAGGGTCAAACAACTAGGATCTTGATAAGACGCTGAGACGTCTGGATCTAAACTGTCTACAAACACTAGCCAGATCCTGGATTAACCCTTTCCCTATTGAATATTCATGTAAGAAATCATGAATATTTATAAGCTGCATTTTAATAATGGTACATGTTCACAGTTTTATTTTTTGGAAGAACCTGTAGAACAATATTTATTAATAATTTCAGGAGCAAACAGAGCAGACCCTGAGCAGGTGGCTTCTGACCTAGGTCAACTCTGTTTGCAAATGCATGAAAAGGCGTTGGTATGAGGGAAATGGTTAAGATTATTTGCATTGCTTAGCTTAAATAGCATATTAACACATGCAATTTTGCCCAAGCAGAACTTACAGAATCCGATCTATATTATTCCTAAAGCAACTAAGCAGACCCTGATCAGACGGCTCCTATGGGAGCCGTTTGACTTGGATCTACACTGTTTGCAAAGGGTTAAGATTACATGTATATCAAAAAAACGTAGTCTTCAATTTGTAAAAACCTATGTAGTAACATGTTGTACACGATCGTACAAAGCTTTAGTTTATAATTTGGAGCACTTTTACCTCGACCAAAACCAAGATTTCAACAAAATCTATATATAAGTGTAAAATTCCTGAAGTTTGAAGAATGCAATGTTAAGATTATAAACCATTTATAAGACTTATAGTCTCGATTCAATCCTGTCAGTGGACTGTGTGATTGTATTTTATGCAAATTTGTGAAATAAAATATGTTCTATAAACTAAGATTACACAATTTAGTTTCAGCAATACCCCGGCATCCTAAAACACCTATCCCTACTTAGTTTGCATCAGCAAGCTTAGTTTGAACACATGGGTTAGAGGCATCTTGTGACACGTTTGCAAACAGAGTAGACCCAAATAAGATGACCCCCGTAGGAGCGGTCTGCTCAGGATCTGCTCTATTTGCTTATGGAAATATACACCCCAAACAGGCCAATCCCATATTTGACAATCGAATTAGACATTGCCAGTAGAGGACAGAACCCCATTATAACCCTTTTGACCTACTGCACAGGCGCACGTGAAAACAGGGTGTTTTGGGGGGGGGGGGGGGGGGGGGGTTGAAAAAAAGGCTTAAATTATTTTTATTCACTGTCACATACACCAATTTCTATTACTGAATGGTGTAAATATAACACAAAAAACGGGGAGGGGGGGGGGGGGTATTTATGTCAATAAAGATTTTTTTATTTTTGTTATTGCATGTCCTCTTGCATCGACCCAATGTAACTTGCAAACCCTCCTGCCCCCTCCCCCTCCTCCTGATCTACATTTCCACGTCATATGTAGCACACCATCCATGGTAACGCTATGCAAAGAGGATCACATCACCCCTTTAACTTCAAAACACGACCTGGCCCCCATTTACAAACAGCTTGGATCCAGATGAGACGCCGAGTAACTCGGCGTTTAATCAGGACCAAGCTATTTGACACTCGGACAAAAGACTCTCAAAATCTTGAACAAAGCGGAAGAAGCCAAAAACAGCGCCAGATCAGAATTTGAACAGGCATTATTTTTTTTTTACAGCGGAGGAAGGGATTAAAACCCGGTATAAAGCGTATTTATAATGAGAATAGCACCTTTCACAGTTATGGCTTATATTACACCCCAGCATAGAAATCGCATAATAGGCCTTGATTAAGGGTACGTGTATAATTTCTATGGAATAGTTTTTTATCCTGACTTATGTATCCTCAATTTGAATAGACGTTGCCTCATATTACTTGGTTTATATGCTGAAATGCGATCAAATACGATTTAGGGACATACATACAGAATTACGTACTAACGTGTGACTGCATGTATTTTTAGAGAGATATTTCAATACGCAAATATCCAGGCACGTACTTAAAAAACTAGAAGTGAAACACGGTAGAAGCCCTCTAAAGCGAGAACGTTTTCAACTTAATGAACAGAAATCTGTGAAGCTTAATGCAGGACGAAAGTAATGCAGAAAGCTCCCGAAAGAGCTTTCTGCATTACTTTCGTCAAGCATTAAGCAACCAGCTGACTTTAAGACCCAGGAATTCTGCATATTTTAGGTGGTTGCTTAAGAGTGGTTTCACCTATTACTGCATGTAGTTCGTGTATTTTTTAGCATGCCATTGGCGAGTCTGTGATTGATATCATAAGCAAGATGTTTGTATCCATATCAGACAACGAATAATGCAGACAATCTGATACTTATGCAAAAGACAGTTGGAAATAATACTCGTCACAAACGCAAGCAGACACGAACGTGTGCACGCAAACTTTTCAGACCTTTTCCCCTCATTGATATTTAATAAGACTTGATGACTGCACAGTAAAAATACCTCAATACTTAAATTATTTGTGATGAAGAAGTGTTGCCTTTTAGGCAGGTGGCTGCTTAATGCATGGTGGAATCATGTATAGGGGAGCTTTTTGCATGATTCCACCCTGCATTAAGCTGCTGCCTTTCTTAAAACCGATAATGTTACTTATGTTACTGTTTGAACTGTCGGAGTTTCACTGTATTTTTAATTTGACTGTAATTTTGCTATTTATTTTGTTAGTACAAGCACTGTAGGGGAAGGGCTTAATCTAGATTTTCCAACCCTATTTCTGCTTATCATGAAATACAATATGTTTAAACTAAAGGAGTATTCATGGGCTGACTTTTAAATAACTAAACATTCCACAAT
The DNA here is from genome assembly GCA_963576725.1 of Azorinus chamasolen. NCBI lineage: Eukaryota > Metazoa > Mollusca > Bivalvia > Cardiida > Solecurtidae > Azorinus > Azorinus chamasolen. The sequence goes on from OY755252.1 coordinate 54,638,827, forward strand.
GATTGGTTTGGCTTTAGCAGAAATATCAGAATATGATATAAATTATTCCATAAGCAAACAGAGCAGACCCGGAGCAGACAAATCCTACAGGAGCTGTCTGATCTGGGTCTCTGTTTGCAAAGGGAACACTACTCGTCATTATTAGGGAAAGACTTAAGCGGGGTTCAAACTAATCTCACTTTTCATGCACCAATATTTCCCAAGTCATAAAGCCTGCATGCTTTGTAGGTGAAGCGGTCGGCGTTGGGCCTGTTGGTATAAACTAAATCTCTTATGTAAACAGCTGATAGAGTAGACCTTAATATTGCATTACTATGAATTTCAAACTCAGAGGAAATCGATTTCTTAAATCTCCAAAACAAACACTTTAAGCGCATGTGTTTGTTCGCCACTGTCCGGTAATGAGATTCGGGATTAATCGGTATGTTACGTAGAGTGTCACGTGACACGCGCAAAAACTTCCGTCATCAAAGTCACTTGTACCTGTGAGTCTATCCGCGGCGCATGTGATCATGATTCAACCATACAAATAAAAAAAATAACCCTTTCCCTGATAAGAAACGCATTTCCAAGCCTTTGCAAACAGAGTAGACCTGTATCAGACGTCTCCTGTGTAAGTCGTCTGCTTATGGAATTATATACATGTAGATCTGATTCTATAGTTTCTATCGCGGTCAATATTTTCGGTATTCATTTACAATGCAGCTAATTAATAGTCATGGTGCAATTATTTCTTACCTGAATATTTATGCGTGAAATGGTTAACCCTTTCCCTGTTCTATGTTTATTCCAAATTCCAATACCTACTGAATATCAATTAACAAAATAGTTATAAAAAAATATGGAAGTTGGAACATTGTAGACATTTTAGAAAGCAAAGAAACAGATCTATCAAATTCTATTAGCAAACAGAGCAGACCCTGATCAGACGGCTCCTATAGGAGCCGTCTGATCTGAGTCTACTCTGTTTGCAAATGCGTGAAAACACGTTTCTATGAGGGAAAGGGTTAAGCAGAATTGCAAGATGCAGTAAACTTGATCTTGCATCTCATCTACTATAAATGATCACGAAAGACGATTTTATATATCAGATTCAGGTTACGCTGTAAGTGCATCTGAAATTCATATTTTTCATGCAAGTAACCCTTGAATATTCATGTAAGAATTGTTTGGCATGGGCAGAAACTGTAGAATCATATCTTCATTATTCCATAAGCAAACAGGAGAGACCCTAATCAGCCGGTTCCTACAGGAGCCGTCAGATCTGGATTTACTCTATTTGCTAACAGCGCCTCTATCTGGTGAAGGCAGCCATGTTGTTTCAGTAAGTCCGCTATAGTGACCTCATTAGTTGGTTGCTATGGAGACACTCTATTGTACAAAACTTGGTATGAGCTTCTCGAACATTAGTGGACAAATTATTGCGGTTTACATGTATATGCCGAGTCCGCCATCCGTAAGAAAACTTAAACGCGAACTATTATATGTTGTAGAAAAAAGTCTGTTTGGATTTGTATCTTCCTATTCGAACTAACTTTTAAGAAACTATTGACCGAGTGTCAAACAGCTGGGATCCTGACGAGACGCCGAGTTACTCGGCGTTTCATCTGGATCCCACCTGTTTGCAAAATGCGAGTCAAGTGGCGGATAACAGAATAAGGATGAAATACGTGATATCAAAGGTGGCCATCTTTCCAGACCAGTGGGCAACATAAATGCATACCTTGTGTTGAAATCTTTAGCCTATGAAGAAAAAACTCCACTAAACCGGACGTTAAAATTAGTATCATTTACGTTTTTCAGACTGGCGGCAGCTTAATGCAGATTGAAAGTCATACAGAAAGCTCCTCTAGGAGCTTTCTGCATGACTTTCAATCTGCATTAAGCTGCATTAAGCAGCCACCTGCCTAAAAAGATCTAAATTGTTATTTAGTAAAATTCCGGTTTAAAGGGGTTGTACTGTAAAGCGAATCATCGTCTGCTCAAACTTTAATATGAATCGTTTTTAACAGAAAGTATCATATCTATACTTATATATACAAAACTACACGCCCAGTGTCAAAAACAATTTGGATCCTGATCAAGAGCCGACATTTACACACACAGAGTCACCTCTTGATCGAATTTGTTCGGGATCTCTTCTCTCCAAAATTAGAATGAACGAGTCGCCAGAAGAATGACAAATTAAAAAGATTTAGGGGTATAAAATGTAGGTTGAAATTTAAAGATTGACCTTCGCCCACTGGTGGAGAATTTAATACCACTAACGTGTTTTAGGTATTGCTTGCTTGGGTATGTCGCTTGCTCTACCACTGACAGTCATATTTAATTCTTCACTTTTCCCACTTTATTGTGTACTTCTGTTTCTTTTTTAAAAGGGGCTCATATAAAAAAGGATAACCCAGGCTCCAAAAATGGGATACCTGTCTTGCAGGCTCCTTTAATAGGATAACTCAGACTCACATATTCGGAAAACTTGATTCGTTGATATGCAAATCATTAAAATTGAGAACAAAAATAGACAAGTGACTTGTCTAGCCGGTGACAACTTTATATATATATATATATATATACATGTATACTTTTGTACAGGAAGCTCTACCCCCCTGATCAGATATCAACCAACCAACCAGAATCCAGACAGTTTGCAACGATAAGTCCCTTAATCTACCGAGGAAAAGTTTTCATCGACATACATATTCTCACCCATTTCGTTTAGAAAACGTAATAAGAGTCTCAAACAGTTTGGATCCTGATGAGACGCCGAGTTAATCGGCGTCTCATCAGGCTCCAAACTGTTTGCAAGTACAGAAAGGGAATCGCTCCATAGCACGACACATATAAACCATAACAACGTAGCTGTCAATGTAGGATCTGTGATTAACTATGCTAACAGTTTAGATCCAGATGAGACGCCGAGTAACCTGGCATCTTATCAGTATCCAAACTGTTTGTCACAGTGGTAGTGTTTTTTAGAGAGAGAAAGGAGAGAACATTAAATAAACGAAAATTGTAGCAGACGACAAATTTTGCAGACGACACTAACATTTTGGCAGCGAAAGCGCTAAAGATGGGAAATTGTGCGAGGTAGTTGTACATCTATTTCATATACTCACTAGACCAAAACGACAGAAAGATTGTAACTTAAGATACGACAAAGTAAAACTGTCTTCCGTTTCAAATTTAACTGTGACGCCTACCCAGTGTCAAGGGACGTAATCCACGACTTACTTCGTTATCAAAGGGAGATAATTAAAAATAAAACCACTCCATAGCAACCACATTTCTTCCGTGACAATTCATATAGTAAATAATGCCATTATGCACATAATGCACATTTAACACAGGATCATTGCAGAAATTGTAGAATCAGATCTATAATATTCCAGCCTAATCTCGATGTACTCTATTTGCAAAGTCGTTAAAAGACTTATAATAGTTTGAGTACATGGTTAATGAATAACGACTAGTTACTGTAACAACAGGCGGTTGCTTAATGCAGAACTAAAGCAATACAGAAAGTTCCAAAGGGAGCTTTCACTATAATGTTCGTTCTGCAATAAGCTACCTGTCTGGAAAAAACACACCAGATTTTACTCTTTTGGGTGGTCGCTGTAGAAAGGTCATATTACATTTCCGTTGATGTACATAAATGCATACGGAACTCAATCCGGGTCTTTAACCCTTTCGGAGCCAAATAAATTTCGTCTGCTAAAATTGTTGTCTGCTTCGGTTTTCAAAATGGCGTTTCTTAAATTTCTTTACAAAATTATAATCCGTGTTAAACAGTTTGGATCCTGAGGAGACGCCGAGTTACTCGGCCGAGTTACTCGGTGTCTCCTCTGGATTCACACTGTTTGAAAAGGTTATCACGGGTTCGCTAATGGCGGCGAAAGAGTTAAAAAGACTCACTTTCACCCAGTCGACGTGCAAACAAAGGCGGCTTCAGTCAATAATCGTTACATTTCTTGTCTCGAGAGTTGACCCATTACTGATGAATATTCATTTAACCCATTACTCCATGAATGTTATTGTTATTTAATTTTTATAATGGCATCATGAACAAGGGAATTTTTACCATGGCAAAAACTATGGGAATATATGTATATCATATCAACATAGCAGACCCTGATCAGACGGCTCCTAGTTTTCTTATGACATGATATAGATATGATACTACAGTCTTTTTCTCAAAGCAATTCATTTGAATAGTTAACATTATAAAAATTTAGCTATTAAATATGCACAATGTCATTACATGTATTTCTTACATGAAAATACATTATAAGGGGAAGTAAATATTGTAACGTTAAACAAATCGTAACCACAATACTGCTCGAGTTACTTCCCTTATACCTTAAGCTGACCAGGTATACTTTTCAATTATCTGACTCCGTTTCATTCTCATTTTTTTCTCTCAACAAAGTAGCGTTATTTATGTGGGTTCTATGCTGATGATCTGAGGAGCTATTGTCAAACACTTCTAACAGTGTATAACCCTTTACTCCATATATACGCATTATCCATGGAGTAAAAGGATAAACCATGCGATCACTGGAGCTCTGTATCACTAACTAGACGCACGGACGCACGGGCACATCTAGGGTGGTGAAAATGACAGACAGCTCGAAATGATTGTCAATTTGTCAACTACTAACAGAGCAGTAGAATCTCTTTACAGCAACCCCTAACGACACGTATGTCTTCAAATGTAGGTGACTAAATACAGGACGTAAGTACTTCAGATAGTACATTTGGGAGCTTGCTATGTACTTTGTCCTGCATAAAGTGTCCACGTAGAATGGCACATTTCTAACACATGTACAGAACCATAGATAGACGGACGTATTTCAAATATAGAACCAAAGATAAAGGGGCATACATGTATTTCAAATATAGAACCAAGATAAAAGTGCATATTATAAATACAGAACCATTGATAAGGAGACGAAATTCAAATACTAAAATTGTCATTTTCTATCCCATGTAGACACCACTCTTTAGAATAGTCTCTTCGAGATGACCTTAAGAGTGATCACAACATAAATAAATAGCGGAGAAATGACGATTTTAGCATTAGAATGCGCACCTTTATCTATAGCTCTGTTTGTAGAGTGCTTGGTTAAAAAATAAAAATCACCCATCTTTTCTACATACATGCATTTGCTTCTGTTTCACCGAGTGCTATGACTTATGATTTGCGTGTGGTCATAAGCTTGCATTAACCCCACATGCGGTAAATATCAAAGAAAGTAGACCAGTTCTGTTGTAGAGTACGCGAATAATGTGCCAATAATAACCGATTTGTACCCTAAGTACTCTAAGTATTCGGATAACTATAGTATTCGGACAAACTTAGACAGATAGTACATGCCTAGATCAAATTGTTGCTTTCACTCTACAGAAGAAACTATCTTAAGCGGTCATTCATTTATTGAACAGATAAGTGTTCAAAGCAGGTGGTTGCTTAATGCAGGGAAAAAGTAATGCAGAAAGCTCAAAGATGAGCTTTCTGCATTACTTTTGACCTGCATTAAGCTACCACTTGCTTTGCAGACCCACACTTACACATATTTTGATGATTACTACCGTTTCTACCGTTTTTCAAAGTTATAAAAGTGGCGCCCAAATCCACTTATTCAGGCGCACAAGGTGGACTGATGGAGAGGAAAGATTGGTCGTACGAATACATAGGATAATTACACGTTAATGATAGGTAAGACAGTCATGTACACTGTAAGTAGAGACAATAGTCATTGAAACCATTGGTCACTAGTGACCACCGTCTGGCAACCCGCCCACACAAATATGCAAATACTGATCAATGATTACAGTGACCTTTTGCACTAAAGTGCAGTCTGTTTCAGCCAAATGTCGTCTAAACCACATTGCCGCCAAATAAATGTCGTCTGCTAAGATTATCGTCTGCTTCATGTTTCAAAATGGAGTATCGTAAATTTCTTCAAACACGTGCAATTGAGGTGTCATATGGTTTGGACCCAGATGAGGTGCCGAGTAAACGTATTTCCCACCTAATTTTTTTATTAGAAACAACCTCTTTGAATAAATCTGCTGAAAAGGAGCATTGACTAGGAAAAGTGTTTTTTAGAATTGTATACTTTTGAAACAAATGTGATAAATAAAGCATTAGATCCTATGGAGCAAATACTCTACAACGTTGTCATGCTGATCTATAAGTAAACAACGAGCAGTGAGCCATAAACAATGCGCAGTCCATATTTGGGGGGAATCAGCATTCTGTCAGCATGAGAAAATCGTGATTTTCCCCTTTTCAATCCATATAATCTTCTACACAACAAAAGTACATTAGCTTAGATGGACTGCAGCAATGCCGACACCCCTAAATCGCGGAACGTACCAAAATGTAAAGTACAATCACTAACGTAACAATTTTTATCCGATATCAATCATATCATCGTATCACCGACATGACACGGCTAGTGCAAGTCGCCCGGCTAGCTCAGTCGGTAGAGCATCAGACTTTTAAGCACTGATATAAAACTCAGACATCTGAGGGTCATGGGTTCGAGTCCCATGTTGGGCGAGATTTTTTTTTAATGAAATCTATGTTTTTATAATAAATGTACGCCAAGTTTCTATGCCACATATAATGGAGATCAGAAACCACAGAAGAACCTGATACACACAACTCTTCAGGCCTTTGCAAACGGAGTAGACCCAGACCAGTCGGCTCCATAAGGAACCGTCTGATCAGGGTCTGCTCCGTTTGTTTATGGAATAATATAGGCACGGGTTTTCGGTTTCCGCCGTGACCCTTTCAAAAACGGCTAATAAATAGTCATAATGTTATTTTTCTTACATGAATATTCATGGAATAAATGGATATTACAGCAAATATACATGTAATACTAGAAATGTTTCTCTGGAACGCAGGTGGCTGCTTAATTCAGAACAATAAGCATCTATTCAATGATCACTCAAAGGAAGTTTAATCTGGAGGTTGAAGACATGCAAGGGAGGCAACACTTTATCATTCAGACAAGGGAAGTGGCAGTATTATCACCCTTGCTGATTATTCGCATTACCATTATGTAAGTATACTTTGAATGACCCGATTTCAATGATTAACTTACTCCATAGACACGCATGTTAATGTCTTGGCAAACAAGGTAGACCTGTATCCGTATCAGGTGACTCCAGTAGAAGCCGTCTGATCGGGGAGGGGGTCTGCTCTGTTTGCTTATCGAATAAGATATAGATCTGTTTGCAAAAACGCGTAGAAATGCGTCTCTTATCAAGAAAAGGGTTGAAGGAAAACTTTCTGATCCGGAAGTTGGACTTGCAACTCATCCTTGTAAGATAACATACGTTGTGATCAGTGAAATATCTCCTTTCTTTGCCAAATCAGGATATCAAAATTATCTCAAATATGACTACATATATACAACCGTGGGTCACAGCTGTAGATTAGAAACGTAAATACATGTACGTAAATGCAATCTATATAAAAAAATAAATGATGTTTCTCCACTAAACCTTATCTTGTTGCTATTCACGAGATTCTCACGAGTAACAGCAAGCTATGGTTTAGCCGAGAAACATTAAAATTACATCAAGTATTTTGTGTTATTGGCAGGTGGATGCTTAAAGCAAGGTGAAAGTAAAACAGAACACTCCTGTAGGAGCGTTCTGTTTTACTTTCACCTTGCTTTAAGCAACCAACTGCCCAAAATACCAATTAATTAACACAATTTAGTGGTCGTTAAAGAGAGGTTTTACTGTATTTACTTGAATGTCCCAATATACTCCTCTTCTAAAAGCGGTTTTGATGGAACAACAGCCCCCTTATTCTAATAACGACATGTAACGACGTCATACATATCGGTTGAAATGGAGTTCTCAAGAACGTTAGGAGTTAATACCAACAAAAATCAGTTGTCATGGCAATATCCGGTTCTCTGTGGTTCCCGACCAGATGGAATTGACTGTACATGTACATTCCAAATCGTTCGCTATAGGCTGTCTGGTCATTATCACGCCGGGTCAGCACTTGGCGCAAGATCAATTTTCTATGGCGAACTGACCGCTCCGGCCAGCGGCTAGCCATTCAATAGTCACTCATGTACACATATGATGGTCCCACTGACCCGTGATTGAACCTGGCTGGGTATTTATAGTGTATTGAATTTTCCTTCAATTTCATTTAATTCACTTAAACAGTAGAAAGCGATAACACAATGTATATCGCACACAGATGTCTAGCACAGCAGGCGATGGCTTAAAACACCCCTGTTCTATTTTCATGTAAGAAATAACAAAACCATGTATATTAATTAACTTGAGTTTTACAATGGCACAGTGTGTTTTGGTATTGGTAGAACTGTAGAGTCATATTTATTATAATTTCATAAGCAAGACGAACATACCCTGATCAGACGGCTCCTACAAAAACCGTCTGATCTGGTATGGCACGAAAACAGGTCTATATGGAGGGCAGTGATAGTATCCACTTGTTATAAAATAACTAAAACTTGCAAAAAATATTGATATGATGAAAAGAAGTACATCACAATAAGAAGAAGAATTCAAAATGGTTATGTACAATATTTGATATCCAAGACCCCGGTGTTATTCGCCCAAAGTATAAGATGTTTTCGGGATGCGTTTTAGTTTCATATCTGTTGGAAACAGGCTGAAACTATTTTGTTGTACAACAAAAACTTTACAGGTTTCGACGAATTTGGTTTATTTTGTATTACAGGGGCGTTTTCGATATAAGTTCAAATTGGCAATTATAATAGAGCCAACACCATGTTTTATGAGTTTATCAAAAATATGCGTATATTGTAGATAATATCACTTTAATTCAGGACGAAAGTACAAATGTAATGCAGAAAGCTCTAACAGGAGTTTTCAGCATAACACGGTCTTGCATTAAGCTCCCGCCTTCCTCAACGACCCACAAACATACGTCTATAAAACGCGCTATCACGCATTTGCAAACAGAGTAGACCCAGACCAGATGGCTCATGTAGGTGGAATAGATACTTGGCATACTTTTATTAGTAGTGCATGCATTAGATTAATGGCGGTAATTAGATTTCATTAAAAAAAATCTCGCCCAACATGGGACTCGAACCCATGACCCTCAGATGTCTGGGTTTTATATCAGGCCTAAAAGTCTGATGCTCTACCGACTGAGCTAGCCGGGCGACTTGCACTAGGCGTGTCATGTCGGTAATACGATGATATGAAATATATCGGATGAAATTGTCACGTCTGTTAGGTCACCATGATTATACCTTTAATTTAGACCTACACCTTAGACTTTTATAATAATGTGTTTGTTTTGTTTTTTCAGACGACAATTATGGTCTAAACTATGATTCGGTCGAGGTATAAGCCTGCTCCTTTACTTTATAACTTTATAAATAGATTTATCAAACAGTTTGGATCCTGATCTGACGCCAAGTTACTCGACGTCTCATCTGGATCCAAACTGTTAACTAATGATATCACAGACCCATTTTCATGTCGCTGATGGGATTAAAATGGGTTTACACTGAGTCACTAACTGAAATGTTAATGAAACGATATTTTAGCGGACAACAATTTTAAACAGGCGCCATATTGGGGTCAAAGGGATTTAAAACCTAGACCATTAGTTATGTAGGTCAATATTTAAACGTAAATGACCACCAAGCCAGAAATGTCGTAATATCTATTTCACTGTCACATGTAGTTTCTGATCAGATGGCTCATTCAAAAGTTTCACCTATGTCCCTTTTCGAGCATTCTAGACATGGGCGACCTTATCATTGGAATGCGGGAAATTAATGTTCTGACACTTGCAAACAGAGTAGATCAAGATCCAGATTTCATCTCGCAAAATATATCAGTTTATGGACCATTCCACCTTGAATAGTCAGCAGTCAAGGAGGGAAGTCAACAAAAGCTCGTGCAAAAGACGAGAAACGTCAAACCGCCCAGTTCAGTTTTGTTGATCTTTTCTAAATTTAGCATTTCATGTCCATATTTAGTGACACGGTGACAATTATAATTAATCAAGCTGAACTGGTCTTGGTTAGATGCACGCTCCCGGGTCATCATAACCATGACAATAATAGTGTAAAACCTTCGAGCAGACCTCCAGATAAGATGCGTAAATTAAAAACATTTTCAAGAAAAACATCTTTATTTCTCCACCAAACCCTATTGTGCGACCACTCTTTAGAATCGTTTCTTCGAGACGATTCTAAAGAATGGTAACAGCATATAGTTGGGTGGGGAAATGAAGATTTTAGTACTTAAGTACACATGTTAATCTGTTGCTCTGCCTTCAAGGACGTAATCAAGACTCTTATTTAGAAAATCGAATAATTTCTCAGCGAAACCCTTACCTTGCTGTAACTCATTAGAAAATCGCCTGTCCAAGGCAATTTCAAAGAGTTGCAACAAGATGGGGTAAGCGCAGAAAGATCAAAAAGGTTTTAATTAAGGTATTTTTATATACGATTTCTATAAAGATACAGCCCTGTAACTATTTAATCTCACTTCTGATTAATAAGACAGACTGGTATCACATTTAAGTTCGTTGTCTAAATATAACATTTTATAGAATTGCTCTTTCCTCGGGGATCGATGTTATAAAAAATCTGAGTCTGAGTATGACTTCATTCTCAAGTATCTGATTGGTCACATTTTGAACAGGGCTCAAAATCTGACCAAATCAAATGCCGGGAGAATGATCTCAGACTCGAGAAAAACGTGTTATAACCTGGGGACCATGTAAGGTACCACGATTTCTGTCAAACTTTCTGACACCAGATTCTCTTGCTTATGGCACAATACCTTCAAAGCAATATTCGAGGGAAATAAAGGACTAGGGGACTATTTTTTTTCTGGCGGAGGGGATTCAATTTCACCACAGCCTCTCAAGTGGTGAGAGAACCAACTACTATTGAAATATTAATGAGTAATCGCTCCGGTTTGACAGTTCATGGACATGCCATATCTGCCAAAACACGAAGAGAAAACACTTAATTCAATGTGCGCAGATATATGTCCTCCTACGAAACAATAACTGTCAATAATATGGGCTGTGTTATTGAACTGCCACACTCCCCCACCAACAGGACATTTACCGCCCCTTGTGAAGAAGAAGGTAGCTAACAAGGGAGGTGACTGCGCTGCGGGGCACTTTTGACAGTCACTACAATAAACACATACAGTAAAACCTCTCTATAACGGCCACTAAATTGTGTTAATTAGTTGGTATATTAGGGCAGATGGCTGCTTAAAGCAGGGTGAAAGTAAAACAGAACGCTCCTATAGGAGCGTTCTGTTTTACTTTCACTTTGCTTTAAGCAGTCAACTGCCTTTAACACAAAATACTTGATGTAATTTAGTGGCCGCTATAGAGAGATTTCACTGTATTTCCAATAACATCATAGAGCTTGGTATTTGTTATGTTCAATCATTATTATGAGGATTTTAAATTTGAACTTCTCGAAATATGTCCTCGTGATGCAAAATAAACCGCTTTCATTTATAGGCCGACTTATATATGTTTTGTCTTACAACAAAATGTTATCGACCTGTGTCGAACAGTTAACGAAACTAAAACGTAACCCGAATAAATACTAATACATTGCCGAATAGCATCGGGTCTTCAATATCAAACACATGAAAGTTTTGTTTTCTTCAGCGTTTATTCGATTAGTTTTCTTGCGATATACTTGTTTTCAGCATACAAACAAATTATTATGTGTTTTAGGCGTTTTTTAAAGTAGAGATCGCCACTTCAGTAATCGCCCAACAGAGAACAAAGATTTATTTGAGCAAACATGTAATATGCTCAGAATCTTCTCTTAGTAGGGGACAAAAAGCCTGATTTTGGCCGATTTTGTTACCGGATTTACAATAACTCCATATTTTACATATATAAACTTAACACCTTACCTAACATTTTTAGAAGGGTGGCAGAACATTCACAATAACATTCTGGTGGAAATCGTGGTTTCCATAGCAACAAGCTTCAAAGTGATATACAGAATTTAAAATGACTGCTAGTTTGCTTATGGATGTAAATATGTCCCCATTGTTTATTCTTTGGAAATGAGAGATGGCTAGTGTTGATTTGAAATTAAATTAAAATAAATTGTTCCTCAATGACTGGTTACTATGGCAATAACGTATGTAATTTTGCCCAAATTTTCACTTTTTTGAAAACAAATCCTTATTGTTTTTTTCTAAATGTCTAAATAATGAATTATTGTAAGACCTTGCTATTTACTTACAAAATTACGCAAATATTATGCTAACATTCTGGGACACAGATCTGGTTGCCATGGCAACTAAAATATTCTTAAAATGATATGAAATTCATTTGTGGTTCTAAAATTGACATTTTCTAGTGAATTATAAAGTTAGCCTACATTTTCTTTTTACAGCATGTTTGTCTTTTTATTTGTATAACGTATTGGTGTGGTCTTCCATGTGATTATTGTTGGAACATTTTATTTACAAATTAACAGTATACATATCCTTTGTTACGATGGCAACGGCTATAAAAGAACTATTTTTAGTGATTTTTTTGCACAATATTTTCGAATTATTGACAATTTTTATCAAGTTCTTTCCATCATTGTATCAAACAAACAAGTCGATTCAAAAAAACTGTCTATTTGTAGCTCAGCTGGCACAACGTGCCAAGGCGGGCTATTGTGATCATCATGTGTCGGTCGACAGGCGTCGTCCATCGTGTGTCGTCTGTCGTCAATATTTTATTTCAAGTGACATTCCCTCTAAAATTATATTGTCAAATGTAATGAAACTTCCCAAGGATTGTCGTTGGGTGATTCTCTGTCAAAATAGCTTAACAAATGTGGATCCATGTAGAACTCTGGTTGCCATGACAACCAAAAGAAAAAACTTCTAACCCCTTCTTTTCCGAAACCGATTGTCAGGTTTCAAAATAATTTGATGGGAATAATCATTAGGTGACTATCTTCCGAAAAAGCTAAAATCATGACAATATTTAAAACAACATGGCCGCCAGGGGCCGGGGCATGTTTGTCTGTATAGAAAACATAGCAAAATTTTAAATCTCCTCTTCACCAAAACCAATGGTCTGACTTCAGACTAATTTAATTGGAATAATCATTAGGTATTCACCTCCCAAAATAGCTAAAATGTTTTGAAACCATGCGGAACTGGTTGCCATAACAACCAAAAGAAAACAATATTTAAATTTTCAGTGTTGATATACTTACTGGACCTTCAGGATCATTAGTTTTTATGTTATTAATTTTGAAAATTGAATACTGCTTAAGCCGGTGCTAAGAGCGCGAGTAGTGTTGCATTTTTAATGACTAGTCACGAACAGACTCAATAAAACCGAGTCTGCAGTTTTCTCCTTTCGCATTACTACTTACTCCCACTTTCAGAATATATTTCTACAAACCGATGGTCAGATTTCGAAATAAATTGACGGGAATAATCATTTGGTGACTCTACCAAAATAGCTGAAACAGTGACAGCATTTGGTATTTATTTCTGAATTTCCAAACTGATTTTCCATCACCTGAGCTTTGTTTGGTTGGCAAGTCCACCCTCATACATTGTGGACAGACAAGCCCTTTGTCGCGAAGGGATTTCAGGAGGTTACACTGTGCGCATGCAAAACCAATTGAGGCTCGTGTACGAAGCGATTCTTCAATGCTCAGCTAGCTGTCAGTGTTCTTGTAATATTTGAACAAATGAAACTTATGGAAATACTTGGATTTTCAATAGTTATGAGCTGCAAAAAACTGACATGGACAACATATTAATTATACCCCCACTTCTAAAGTGGGGACTATATTGGAATCGCGTGTGTCTGTCCGTCCTTCCATCAGTCCGTCCATCCGGAGCATTACTCCTAAAGTATTATAGGCACAACTGTGAAACTTCATAATTATGTGGATAGAGGGTGATGAGAGTATGTGCAGTCAACAAGGGCTGTAACTTTAAATTCATTTTTGAGGGAGTTATTCCCCATAGTTACTTTTTAGAAGCAATTTGTTTGTCTGGAGCATAACTTCTCAAGTATTGTAGGCACAACTGTGAAACTTTATATATGGAAAGTGGGTGGTGAGAGGATGTGCAGTCAACAAGGGTTGTAAATCTAATTTCATTTTTGAGGGATTTATTCCCCTTTGTTACTTTTCATAAGCAATTTAAGTGGATGAAAGGATTATTGAGCTATTGCCGCTTGTATTGAAGTCAGTGCATCTTGTGACAAGGTGGTGAGCAGGGGTAATAATCACCTTTAGTGAAATCTCTAGTTGTAATAATCACCTTTAGTGATAGCTAAGTTGTATTTGGCCACAATCAACTTTGCGATATTCAATGAATGAATGCGACTACCGATACATTATTAGATCTGTGATATTGACAGTGGTTTGCTTATTTGGTTTGAAATCAATTTTGTTCTTGATGTTTCAAAACAGAGATGATCTTAAAGAAACATTTTAACAAACCAAGCTTACTTTTCAAGGAAAACGTTTTGTTCCCATATGCTGTAAAAAACAATTGTTATTGTACTTTTTCAAATATCATACATTCTACTGACATATTCTGTGACAAATGTAATGTGTATACATGTTATAAATAATGTCTGTGGTATAGACACGTTGTGATTTAAAAACAACGAAATCTGTTTGTGAAACACAATGTCCCCGATATGACGTTTGATTTTAATGTATGACCTTTACCCTAATAGGTCACCCCTAAAATGTTCGCCTCCATAAGTTTCACATGCATGCCAAGTTTGAAGGATGTATGTTGAAGACGACAAAATTATCACCAATCTAAATTTGACCCCTAATTTGACACTTGACCATAACGTATGACATTGACCTTAAAAAGTCACCACTAAAATGTTCGCCTCCATAAGTTGCAAATGCATGCCAAGTTTGAGAGATGTATTTTGAATGGTGACAAATTTATCGCCAATCTAAATTTGACCAGTAATTTGACATTTGACCTTGGTGTATGAACTTGATCTTGATATGTCACCCCTAAATAGTCTTGCCTCTATAAGTTGCATATGCATGCTAAGTTTGAAGTATGTATGTGCAAAAGCTACAAAATTGTTGCCAACGTTAAAGTTGGGAACAAAACTACCAACAAACAGACAATGAAAAAACAACAACATGACCCCTCTTTGATCGAGGGGGGGGGGGGGCATAATAATGCCACTATTAAGATATTGATACATGTACCCTGTTATTGTTATAATTTTAAATGTCTGTGATGATGATTTTGATTGTCTGAAAATGATTTTGAATGTCGTGATAGTGATTTTGAACGGCAGTGATAATGATTTTTAAATCATTTGTGACATTTAACATTATGATTACAGCACTTTTGTAATAAACATGTGCTTAGTCATAGTTGTTAATGAAATTAAAAAAACACTTAGTTGATATTTCTGAGAAAACTGTGATCATTTAAACGTTAACAAGGCGCAAACTAACTATGATGATATAATCTGAAATGCTGAAAGAAGAATTTCTTGACATAATTCGTTATAAGGTACAATTTATTGATCTAAAATAATATATCATTAAACTGTTGTGTATAACATTATATCTATGTCTTTTCCTCGATTTACGAAATATTCATGTTAGGTTAAGAAAATAGTTCTCAAGTTTTACCTTTGACCTTCCAATGACCTTGATTTTATGTACCAAGTCCTTGGTAGAGGATATTGTCTTAGTATGTTGTGCACATTAATTACAATATACATCACATAGGTAGAAAAAAATTGACTGAAATGTACAAAAAGTACAAATTTGACATTTGACTTCTTAAATATGACTTTTGACCTCTACTTGCGACCTTGACATTGAAAATATGTACCAAAGTCCTTGGTAGAGGATATTGACTTAGTAAGGTGTATGTGCACATTTATTACAAAACATACATCACATACATGGGAAAATATACTGAAATTGCACAAAAAGTACAAATTTGACCTCTGACTTCTTTAATGTGACATTTGACCTCTACTTGCGACCTTGACATTGGCAGTATGTACCAAAGTCTTTGGTAGAGGATATTGTTTTAGTATGTTGATCTTTCAAAGTTATTAGAAATACATCACATATGTAGAACAATTGGACTTCAACATTCACAAATTAGTAAAAAATTATGTTTGACTTCTAAAATGTGGCGTTTGACCTCTACTTGTGACATTGACCTTGACACACCCATAAAACTCGTGGTAAAGGGCACCTCCATTTTAAATTGAATATCTGTGCCAAGTTTTACTTAAATATACCAATGTTAATGTAAAATTGTAGAACGAAAAGGTCTTGAAACAGAGAAAAAAGCTAGAATTTGACCTTTGACCCCTAACATGACATTGACCTTAAAGGGAATCAATTGAAACTTATATTTTTTACATTGCCTTGACATTCGTCATTTAATTATAAAGTTATATAAAAATCCCTTCATAAGTTAAAAAGATATTAAGAGATCTTTGTGTATGATATTTATTTTATTTCTACGACATAGCTGTTGCCATGGAAACTCAAATTTTAGTGCCTTATAATTGTACCACAATGCTGCCACCCTTCTTATTTTGATTGTCAAGTCATACTCTTCAATATCTGAAAGTATCCTGTCATTGTAAACCAGGTAACAAAATTTCGAAAAATGTCCCCTACTATCTGTTATGATAGCAGTGATGAGTTGTAATGCTTAACCCGTTACTTCATAGATACGCATGTTTTAACAATGCAAACAGTGTAGATCCAGAACAGACGTCTTCTGATTCTATAGATTCTGTCACGGCAATCATGTCTGTGTTTAACCAATTCCCTCATAGGCTATTTTTAGATACAACCTCTTTGAATAAATCTACCGAAAAGGAGCATTAACTAGAGGAAAGGAAAAATTTAGAATTTTGTGGTTTGAAACCATTGTGATAAATAGAGCATTTGCTCCTATAGGAGCAAATGCTCTATTTACCACAATGGTTTCACAAAGTGACTTTTACATCTAGTCGTCAAAAGTCGTCAATATGAGTGAATGGGTTAAGCCATCGATAAGTATTCAAGATGTCATTATTTCTTACATGGATATTCATCAGGCAAAGGGTACTCCATGAATGTTCATGTAAGAAATAATGAAATTAGTAATAATTAGAATAAAAAAATTTAATGCATAAATTATAAACACTGCGAATTTTGGTCATAGCAAAAACTGTAAAATCAAATCTATAGTCTTTCATAAGCAAACAGAGCAGACCCTGATCAGACGGCTCCTGTTTGTAAATGCATAGGCGTGTTTTTAATAGATCTGTCTGTATACATTTTCCAACAATACCCAAAACTCCTGTGTCCATATGCCATTATAAAATTTCAATTAATAAATAGGCATGGTGTCATTCTTTCTTATACGAATATTTAACAGGGAAACCGATATTTTAATCACAGCGTGATTACATGAATACCCATTCACTTATGATGGTAACGTATACATTAATCCTATACATGATCGTCCCGCCTTTAGATGCCTATGCAAACAGAGTAGACCAAGATCAGACATCTCTTGTAGGAGCTGTCTGATCAATATCTGCTATATTTGCTAAGTTATATGTCACACAGGGACTGGTGACAATGTTTGAAAAACAAACTGATGCATGAACTATAATTTAACCAATTCCTATGATATGTCACAGATCTGACTCGCTTCTCCTTGTCATGGCAATACATTTCCCTAATTTGAATTAAGGCGATACAAAAGTAATTAATATTCATAATGGACGAATAATAATCACCATGAAGTAGAATACTGACATCCCAAATGGCTAGATTAACGCTTTACCTGTTCAATATTCATGTAAGAAATCATGACATCATGAATATTTATTAGCTGAGGATATGTTTTGCTTTGGCAAAATCCGTAGAATCAGATCTTTTTCATGTCAAAAGCAAACAATAGGAGCCGTCTGATCTGGGTCTTCTCTGTTTGCAGATGCGTGAAAAGAGTCGTTTATGCGAGGGAAAGGGTTAAGAGAACTCGGGGCCCATCTGCTATAATCACTACACATATGCTAGAAATTTGGAAACCGTATCCCATTGACCTCTGAATGAACCCCGTCTGAGACTTGGCTAGACCCAGTGACCTTGGCATGCTTTCTTTTAACCTTTCCACACGCTAGACGCGCACATCGGTGAGATCATATGCAAACAGTTTAGATCCAGATGAAACGCCGAGTAACTCGGCGTCTCATCAGGATCCAAACTGTTTGATCATTCTGGCTGTTATTTTGAAGAGAAAAACAATTGCACTTTCAGAATAGCAACAGACGATAATGTGGACAGACGACAATTACTCAGTGTGCACAAGGTTAAGACTGCTTGGCGGGAATGCCTGCGCGAACGCAATACCTGCGTGCATTTATACAAGTAGTTTGCATCCAGGTCACTCTATATCTAACTAGGTTCAGCAATAGGATCGAGATTCGTCATAGAAGGTTTAGTTGAACGAGTTTGAAGCCTTCGTTAGACGAAAGACCAATTCTGTCGACGTATCCAGCAAGGGAGCCCTTGACTAAGTTATTTAATGATATTAATAATTAATATCCCTAACTGTAACACTGTTAATACAATGCTACCCTTGTACAGCGATCACTTCATAAATTAATATATGTGTCTTATATTAACCATTTACTTCATAAATACACCATTTTATGTCTTTGCAAACAGAGAAGACCCAGATCAGACGGCTCCTGTAGGAGCCGTCTGATCAGGATCAGCTCGGTTTGCTCATATAAACATAATATATATCTGATTCTACAGTTTCTGCCAAGCCCAAAATATCCTTTGTTCATATGCCATTTTAAAAACGAATCTGATTAATATTCAATGCGTCATTACTTCTTTCATAAATATTCATGGAGTAAAGGGGAGCACGTGGTTGCTTAATTCTTTTCTTCATGAATATTCATGTAAAAATAACGACATCATGAATATCAATTAGCTTAACTGTTATAATAGCACAATGACACAGGATGCTTTAGTCATGGCAAAAACTGTAGAATTACATGTATATCTCTATCAGTCCATAAGCAAACAGAGCAGACCCTGATCAGACGGCTCATACAGGACCCATTTGATCTGGGTATATTCTGTTTACAAAGGCATAGAAAGGCGTATTTATGAAGCAACGGGTTAAAGAAGGGCGAAAAGTTATCTAGAAAGCTCCTGCATGTCAGTCCTGCATAAATGTCACCCTACATTAAGCTACCACTTGCCTGAACCCTTTATTCCACAAATACGCATTTCTACGCCTTTACAAATAGAGTAGACCCAGATCAGACGGCTTCTATTGTGTTAATAGGCAATTTTGAATATTCATGACGTCATTATTTCCTACACGAATATTCATGGAGGAAATGATTAAACCCAGAGTTAGACCTCTCTTCGGTGGTCGCCTTAGAGGGGGTTAACCCTATAATGCTAAGCTTGATGACATCTCAAGTTCTAGTCACATTATTTCGGAAAATATACAAAATGTCAAAAATGTTTGAATTCATTTCATCTGGGTTCCAGTATGTAACGTTAACATTTTAGAATTGTGTAGTTTTGAAATCATTGTGATGAATAAACCATTTGATCCATAGGAACAAATGCTATACAGTAAAACCTCTCTATAACGGCCACTAAATTACATCAAATATTTTGTGTTAAAGACAGGTGGCTGTTTAAAGAAAGATGAAAGAAAAACAGAACGCTCCTATAGGAGCGTTCTGTTTTACTATCATTTTGCTTTAAGCAGCCACCTGCTTTAAATACCAACTAATTAACACAATTTAGTGGCCATTATAGAGAGATTTTACTGTATTTATCACAATGGTTTCAATACGTGACTTTTACAGAGACGTCAAAAGGCGTCAATATGAGGGAATGGGTTAAACTCGGTTAGCTAAGTTAATTTCTTACTCACCTGCTATCCAATATCGCTGGTAGTTTCACATCTGTCCGTCTAAGCACCAAAACAGAAAATAAGTCAATGTCGTCTGCTAGCACCATTATTATGACTGATACTCTGTCGTCTTCTTTGTAAAAATTGTCGTCTGCATTTCAGTCGAAATTAGTGTTTTTTCCCCAAATTCACTTAACGAGGAAAATATCAGTTTCAAATACTTAAGATCCTGATCAGATTACTAGTCACCGGTCTTCGGATCTGGATCTAAACTATCTTGTGCAAAAAAATATAAAATGAAAGTATTTCGTTTTATTAATTAATTTGTCAAGTAATTTTGATTTAATTTTTATTTTAATGGTTTCGATGAGTAACGACGAGTTATGACATAACCGGACTATGATATGGAACTACTGTCAGCAGAGGCCAAGATAAGATGCGTAAATAAAAACACATTTTTTTCAAATACAACGCATCTCCTTTATTTTTCCAACAAACCCTATGTTGTGACCACTCTTTGTAATTGTCTCTTCCAGGCGATCCTAAACAGTGGTCACAACATAAGGTTAAGTGAAGAAATGACGAAATATGTATTTAAATATGCACCTTTATCCATGGCTCTGTGTTAGTAATCAAACTTACGCCAACTGTTCCAAGGATACGCATCACTCTTCTCAGAATAGTCCATTTCGACCTGCCTGTATCACTCACTGTCCGTTCCCATGATGTATGTCTGGATAGACCGCGACCTCTCCGCCCTGGGTCTCAGTACTGAAAGGGGAAGGGAAATTAGAATAATACATCGTAAATCTGAATTCCGATTCGGGAACATTCAATGTCCATAAGATTATCTCATAGTACAGTAAAACCTCTCTAAACCGGAATACTATAGTAGAGTAGACTTTAGATACTTTTTCGCAGGTGGCTGCTTAATGCAGAGTAAAAGTCGTTCGGAAAGCTCCTAGAGGAGCTTTTTGCATGACTTTCACCCTGCTTTAAGCTGTCACCTGTCTCAAAGACCGATATTTAGAGCAAATTCACGCCCGGTTGAGAGAGGTTTGACTGTATATTAGTGTACAGTAAAACCTCTCTATAACGGCCACTAAATTATATCAATTATTTTGTGTTAAAGACAGGTGGCTGCTTAAAGCAGTCACCTGCCCTAAATACCAACTAATTAACACAATTTAGTGGTCGTTATAGAGAGGTTTTACTGTATAGCAGTTTCGCAAGATCTAATACCCCGATATACACACAGAACAGTAGAAACGATACCGCAAGTCTGTAGATAAAGATACGTATTCAAACGCATCATTCGTCATTGCTCCACCAAACCCTATGTAATGACCACTCTTTAGAATCGTCTAAAACAGGCGATACTAAAGAGTTGTCACAACGTAGGATTTGGTGGAGAAATAAATGAGCTATTTTTGAATTTTAATTTACGCATCTTATCTGGGCGTCTGGATACGTACTTGAGAAATCCAAGTACATAAAGTACATTCTCCTTCACATCCTATCTTGCAGGTACTCATTAGAATCACCTCTCCTGTTCTAATGAGTAGCTGCAATATAGGACGTGGCGGAGAAATACCCGGTATGAGATTTTAATAGGTTAGTTCGCATCTTTACCTACAGTCCTGCTTCATAACCTGGATATATCAGTATCCGAATCTCTCATAATCCGGAAATCCTTATATCAGAACTAAAAAAATAGCTCAATATCTCCTTATCCAGATTGCTTACTAGTCACTATAAATATGTCATTATCTAGAATTCTCACTTTCCATATCTCATTACCCAGAATTTTCACCATGCATATCTCATTAAATCTACTTCCCAATTATTCCTAGAGGAGCAAATGCTCTATTTATCCCAATGGTTTCAATATAGGTGACTTTTGCAAAGGCGTCAAAAGGCGTCAATATGAGGGAATGGGATAAGACAGGTTCTACTATAGTTAACTTTGACACCATTCTCTCAACGTATTAGCAAACAGTGTAGGCCCAGATCAAACGGCTCCGCCAGGGTTTGCACTATTTGCCTAAGTTTATCTGTCCGAATACTTAACCCTTCTCTTGCTGAATTTTAAAATACATTTCTTCTTCTTTACCCATGCCCTGTTGTATAATTACATATATCTTCACTGTGTACAAGTATTTCGCTGTGCAATTACTGCTGTGGATTGCACTGGTTGCACAATCAACTTGTAAATAGTGCAGACCCTGATAAGACAGCTCCTGCAGGAGCTGTCCCATCTGGGTCTTCACTTTTTACAGGTATAGGTATATTGACGTGAATATCAAGTGAATGGTTAAGATAATTAGTGAAACTAACCTCACGGCTAAAACGTACTGCACAATAATCCTAAAATGACTACTTTTTCATAACACTGACTTCCCTGTGTCAAACAAGGGCTATAAACTGTTCCCACACTGGTTGCTTAGATTTATTTGAGACCAGAAATCTGGTAATCGCGGGCTTTTTGGGGGGATAAAAAAGCATCTCCCATAAAACATGAAAGGAAATTTTCGCGGCAAGAAAGTGAGCAATGAGATCAGATGGGTCAGAACCATAACCACGTGACTTTCGCAAGACTATGGTACTTTGTCGAATCGCCATGGTAACCCTTTACTCAGTGATCCCGCCATTTTCACGACTTATCTCAAAGTGAACCCAAATCACAAAGCCCCTAC
Organism: Azorinus chamasolen; assembly: GCA_963576725.1. Lineage (NCBI taxonomy): Eukaryota > Metazoa > Mollusca > Bivalvia > Cardiida > Solecurtidae > Azorinus > Azorinus chamasolen. Next base: position 54,661,485 of record OY755252.1, read on the forward strand.
CGGAGCTGTCCGATTAGAGTACGCTCTGTTTGTTTATATGCTACAGATGCTCGACTATATGACCAGAGGTCCAGATAAGATATGTAAATCAAAACATTTTCAAGAATAACTTCCTTATTTCTCAACCAAACTCTATGTTGTGACCACTCTTTAGGAGCGTCTCGTCGAGACAATTCTTAAGAGTGGTCACAGCATAGGATTTGGTGGAGAAATGACGATTTTAGTATTTGGTTACGCACGTTTGTCTATTGCTCTGAATTATGCCATGGCAACAGGAGCTGTCTGATCAGGGTCTACTCTGTTACATTTTGCATATCTTATTGTCATACCGTTAACATGCAAAAACATTCATAATGTGCGCTATGTCATAAGCAAACAAAGCATAACAAGACCAGAGCATACCCTAAACAGACGGATCCTATAGGAGCCATCTGTTCTGGGTCTACTCTGTTTGCAAATGCATGAAAAGGCGTTTATATGAAGGAACGGGTTAACGGGACATAAGCTGATCTGGGTCTATCTCCACCTGAGTCCATGCTTATAAAACTTTTAGTTGAGTCTGAGTTCGTTCTCAAGTTTTTGATTGGTCAGATTTGAACCTTTGGCTCAAATCTGACCAATCACATGCTTGAGAACTCAAATCTGACCAATCAAAAACTTGAGAACGAACTCAGACTCTACTAAAAAGCTTTATAAGCATGGAGCCTGTTTGCCTATGTTCTTTTAACCCTTTCCCTGTTCTATGTTTAGTACAAATTTCAATACCTACTGAATATTCATGGACAAAATAGTTATAATGAAATATGGAAGGTTGGGCATTGTAGCCATTTTAGAAAGTAAAGAAACAGATCTTTCAAATTCTATTAGCAAACAGAGTAGACCCTGATCAGACGGCTCCTCTAGGAGCCGTCTGATCTGGGTCTACTCTGTTTGCAATTGCGTGATAACACGTTTATATGAGGGAAAGGGTTAAAGGGGCACTGAGCACACATGGACTAAAGAGGGAGCTAACTGGTTTATTTTGTAAATACTCGTACTTGGTGTTTTCACCACTTAACTAGATAGGGCGTCTGTCATATTTGCTGATAGAATTATATACATGTGCATATGATTCTACATTTTCTGTCATGACCAAAATACCCTGTGTTCATATGTCATGCCATTATGGATATCCGACTAATATATATTAACGATGTCATTATTTCTTGCGACAATATTCATGAGGTAATGGGTTAACCCATTACCTCATAGGCTATTTTTAGACCCATTACCTCATAGGCTATTTTTAAATATAACATCTTTGAATAAATCTTCCGAAAAGGAGCATTAACTAGAGAAAGGGAAAATTTTAGAATTTTATAGTTTGAAACCATTGTGATAAATAGAGCATTTGCTCCTATAGGAGCAAATGCTCTATTTATCACAATGGTTTCACAAAGTGACTTTTACAGAGTCGTCAAAAGTCGTCAATTTGAGGGACTTGATTAATCATTCCTCTTCACGCCTTTGCATACAAAATAGACCCAGGTCCTTTATGAGCCGTCTGATCAGGATCCACTCTGTTTGTTTTTGAAATTATTTAAGATCTGACTTTACAGTGTTTCTACCAATACCAACTATTCTGTGCACATATGCTATTTTAAAAATTCAGATAATTAGTATTTATGACGTCATTACTTCTTCATAAAATGAATATGAATTCATGAATATTCACGAGATAAAGAGTTAACTACACAGAGGGGTTTTCATTCTTGTCGCGTTCCCTTGTAATCAACATCACATTTTCAATAAATCATTTAACTCGTTCAGTAGTTAGTATAGAGTACTTGAATATGCTTAAAAACCGTGTTGAATAATTTATAAACCCTTTGCCTGCTAAGAGTGACCTATCTGGTATTTGCAAACAGTTTGGATCCAGATGAGACGCCGAGTAACTCGGCGTCTCATCAGGATCCAAGCTGTTTGACACTCTGTCAAAAGTTTCTAAGAAGCTTGAACGGATCGAAAGTAAGTCCAAACTAACAGATCTGAGTTTAAGAAGACGTCAGTTTTATAATAGGCTAAGGGTTAAATTTTCTTTGTAGAGCTTAAAGAAGAAAAAACACATGATAAATGATAGTACATGTATAACTATTATACACAAAACCTCTTTGATCGTGTTCAGCGCGTACTAATAATAAACATAGAGCAAACTACTTCAGTCGCTGTTTGCTGCCTTGTCATCAACAGAAAATTCCCCAACCCCAAAAAAATCAATAGAATGGATTTCAAATAAAGAATTCTACCAAAGCGAAGTTAAATAATAATGACAAAGTATATAATTCAATCGTATTCAGTGTGCTTTCGCTTTATCTGAAATGCCGCCTTTGATAAGACAGCTCCTACTGGAACTGCCTGGTCAGAGTCTACTCTGTTCGCTTATGGACTAATATAGATCTAACTTTACAGAATCTGATTTGAGTAAAATGTCATATGTTCATTTACCATTATAATATTTCAGCCAATCAATACTATAACGTCCTTGTTGGTAACAGATAAACGTGAGTACTTAAGTACTAAAATGGTCATTTCTCCACCAAAGACTTTCGAAGAGACGATTCTAAAGGGTGGTCACAATATAGGGGTTGGTGGAAAAATAAATGAGTAATTCTTGAACATATTTTAATTTACGCATCTTATCTGGACCCCTGCACGACAATTCTCTGAGCAAATGGTTAATACTTTAAACACTACATGTATATAAATTTCATTCGAATTAAAGGCTGTCCTTTCCTCAAGACGGTTGACAACCGTATTATTTTTATTTTTTAATATTTCTCCGCCAAACCCAATCTTGTGGCAACTTTTTACAAGCAACTCTCCGTTGTCGCTCTATTAGCAGCAAGGCAGGATTTGGCGGAGAGAATAGACATTGTGTTCGCTGGAACGTTTCTACATAAAACCCGGGCTAACGCTGTGCATGGAACAACAAGACGGCTCTTGACTTAACCCATTCCCTCATAGGCTATTTTTAGATCCAACCACTTTGAATAAATCTACCGAAAAGGAGCATTAACTACAGAAAAGGGACATTTTAGAATTTGTACCTTGAAACCATTGTGATAAATAGAGCAAATGCTCGGTGTGTATATAGGAGCAAATGCTCCGTTTATAACAATGGTTTCAATAGGAGATTTTTACAGAGGCGTAGAAAAGCGTAGGAAAGGGTTATTAACTAAACAATTCTCAAACATGTTTGTATTTTGCCCCAGCTTCTACCATGGTGGATGAAAATGGTAACCAACCAAACATATCTAAGAACATAAATTCGAAACCAATCGTTTGGCCGTCTATTTGTTGACGACTATGGACTACATGTATACGTGTATTTAACAAATGCATAAGAACTTACATATATCACCAAGTTCTCATCTGAATCATATCTGTTTGCAAAGTTAACCATATATTCACCTATGTAGGCGAAAAAGTTAACGCTGTTCAACAGTCATGTAAGAAATAATGACATCATAAATATCTATTAGCTGCAATTTCACAATGTAAACTTTTCAAGGAAATATGAAAGCTCTGACAAAAAGCTGTAGAATCATGTCTATACCATGTCAAACGCAAATAGAGTAGATCCAGATCAGACGGCTCCTACAGGAGCCATTAGATATCGTTCTACTCTGTTTGTAAATGCGTGAAAAGGCGTTTATATGAGGGGAAAGGGTAAAACTGTTCGTTCATTATGACTTTCAGGAAAGGCGGCTCGCAGTTTGATGAAACGGAGTTAGTTTTACGATAATGTGATTATTACAACTCACAATGGCGTCTATCCGTTTTGTCACAGACTTCTCTACATTAATGTCAATGTACTGTGTTCAAAGGGTGACAGACACAGCTTCCGTAGAATATCACCTTTAGTGTGATATCACATATCGTGCGAAGTGCGTTTAAATGACGGAGATGGAATTCTTATTTCCAATTAGCCCTCTGTCGAGCGAGGGGTTCTAGCAATGCTACTTGTAGAAAATAAAATTACATGTATAAATATCAGTTAACGTTGATATCAACTTTTGTGAAAATAAAAATTGACGCCAGCCCCAAGCCTAGTCCAAATATCAGGACTATAGTTAAAAAGCGCTTTACTCAACCTAAAATAATTTACAATGTAACCCTTTCCTTCATATAAACGCATTTTCACGCATTTGCAAACAAAGAAGACCCAGATCAGACGGCTCCTATAGGAGCCGCCTGATCAGGGTCTGCTCTGTTTGCTAATTGAATTTGATAGTTTTGTTTCTTAAATTTAGAAATTAAAATTCTTAAATTAAGCCTGTACGGTCTAATGCAGCATCGCGTGTCTCAGACAGTCTCGATTTGTCCGATGTGATTCCTTTGCCATTGCAGCCGGTGGGATATGTTGCAGGAACAGTATACGTGATACCTTCTTTAGCTCTACTTTGGCTGGGCTTTTTTGGGTTCCCATAATAAGACATTTTATTCTGTAATTAAACTTTGGATATACCCAATTACAACTCTATTAAAATATGATACGCTGTGTACTCCCTCATTGCCATAACAGGTCGAATAGTGTTTGACTGGAGGGGTTGCATAGTACGCGTATGTAACAGTTGTGTATTTGTATTGCTTAGTTTATATGCATGTACTTCAAATTGATCTGTTCTGTTACCCAATTTTCCGGCAATATTTTATGTGCAGTGTTGTATGTTAAACGAATGTACCCAAGTCTGTTGACTCTGGGTCAAAATTATGGGACGTACTGGCACTGCGCATAGAATGTTGCATTCAAGTTTTGGTTTTTTTTATAATCTGAGTGCGTTGACACACAATAATAGAACATAATACGACAGACAGATAAACTTACGGAAAAGATTAGCTTATTTACCAATGTCCTAAATAAATTCTATTTTATTATTATTCTTATCTATATATAAGTATTAAATATATTTTATTTAAATGTTCTGTAATTTATGCATTATTGTACAGTAAATGTATCTTTGTGAAGCGCTTTTGAACGCACATATCCTGTATGAAAAGAGCGCTATATAAATGTGGTATAATAATAATAATAATAAAAAAATTCTAAAATGGCTTTAATGTTCTATTTTCCATATTTCATTTTAACTATTTGTCCATGAATATTTATAACATCAAAATTTGGACTAAATATAGAACAGGGAAAGGGGTAAAATATTTCTCCGCCAAACCCTATCTTGCCGCTACTCATTAGAATCATCTCGGAGGGCGATTCTAATGAGTAGCAGCAATGCAGGGGTTGACTGAGAAATGAAATTTGATAGACCAGTATGCAACTTATGTACAACCCTGGCATATACATGTACATGTACAACTAACTACTATTACCGTTCACTGGTATATGAACTCGTAATAGTAAAAGGGTGCTTTAGGCATTCACCTTGTGAATGTTAATACCAGATTCAGCTCTTTATTGCTTGCTTGTATTAGAAAATATAAACTGGGGAAAATTTATTGCCATGACAAATCGTATATGATTAGTTCTGTAGCATACTAGCATATTAGCAAACGGACATACACTCAAATACTAAAATCGTCATTTCTACACCAAACCATATGCTGTGACCACTCTTTTAGAATCGTCTCTTAGAGGCGATTCTAAAGAGTGGTCATAACATCTAAAGAGTGGCCGTAACATCTGGACCTCTGAGAAAAAATGACATCAATATTTAATGGCTGAATTTTTAGAATGGCATATGTGAACTGAGAGGTATTGATAGAAACTATAGTCAGATATATTATAACTTCATAAGCAAACAGAGAAGACTCTGATCAGACGGCTCCTACAGGACTGAGGAGCCGTCTGATCTGGGTCTACTCAGTTTGCAAAGTGAAAAGGCGGTTGTATGAAGGAAAGGTTTAAGTGCTAATAGTGATTCGGACAATTCTGAGTTGGCACTTTCCCAGATGACTAAATGCTAGCATGCTGTCTCATCACCTCTCGAGGGGGTAAGCTATTCAGTAACATGAACACAAGACTTAAAGGTTCTGGACGGCTTTCCAAAACCAAAATACATTGTAGACAGACCAGCCAGATTCAACTCTTTCGCTGCCAAACTTTTGTTGTATCCCAACGTGTTCGTCTGCTACTATTTTCTTTATAATTATTATGTTATTATTATTATTATTATTATTATTATTATTATTATTACTATTATAATTACAGTACAGAAACCCTCTAATGCGACCACTTAATGAATAAACATACCTGTCTTTATAAGCAGATGGTTGCTTACTGCAGGACAAAAGTAATGCAGAAAGCTCCTATAGGATCTTTCTACATTACTTTTGTCCTGTATTAAGCTACCACCTGCATCTAGCACCAAGAATTATACCTATTTTAGGTGGTCGCATTAGCGGAGTTTTACTGTATTAATATTAGCCTTGGCCTCGATGTTTGTTCCATTTTGGCCATAATAATGTTTTAACTTTCAGATTGATGTTACGCACGTGCGTAGGTGCGTATCGCTGGCTACGCCACTGACAGGTATTGGCCATGACGGCAGCTGTAGATTCAAATCCGTATAATTCCATAAGCAAACAGAGTAGACCTTAATCAGGCAGTTCCTACAGGAGTCGTTAGATCTGGGTCAACTCCGTTTACAAAGGCGTTAAGAAGGCGTATTTGTCATATTCAGGTATAACCTTTAACCCTTCTCCTCATATAAACATGTTTTCACGCATTTGCAAACAGAGTAGACCCAGATCAGACGGCTCCTAGAGGAGCCGTCTGATCAGGGTCTGCTCTGTTTGCTAATAGAATTTGATATAGATATGTTTCTTTGCTTTCTAAAATGTCTACAATGTTCCACCTTCCATATTTGGTTATACCTATTTTGTTAATGAATGTTCAGTAGTTATTGAAATTTGGCTTAAATACAGAACAGGGAAAGGGTTAAATAGTGTTATGTGCGTCAAACACGTGACTATACGAGTACAACAGAACCATCCTATCGCGATCATCGCGATCATCGCGATATCGCTATCAGCTCATACAGCTATTTGCAAACGTGCTAAATGTCATGTATATGAGGGAAATGATTAAATTAGATTGACGTAGTAGCAAATAGTGAATAATCTGACCAATCGTTTCTTTCAGGAACCGTTCGATCTGGGCCTACACCATCTGCCAAAGGTATGTCCGAATAGATAGGGTAATTAGGGGTAATACAAGAGCTCGAGTGATGTGTAGAACAACCAATTGAGTAAATCCACGAGAAAATGCTACAGTACAGGTACGATGCGTTAATTATTTTCCCCTTTTAACCCTTTACTCCATGAATACACCTTTCTACACCTTTGCAAACAGAGTAGACCCAGATCAAACGGCTCCTGTAGGAGCCGTCTGATCAGGGTCTGCTCTGTTTGCTGATGATATGATATAGATATGATTCTATACAGTTTCTGTCGTAGCCAAAACTTCCAGTGTCTGTGTGCTATTATCGAAGTTGTCGAAGGTGTACACTGTTTGGATCAGCCCAGAGACAGCTACTTATCGAGATTAACACTGTTTTGGATTAGTCCAGAGACAGCTACTTATCGAAGTAGTTAACACTGTTTTGGATCAGTCCAGAGACGGCTACTTATCGAGGCTAACACTGTTATGGATCAGTCCAGAGAAAGCTTATCGAAGTAGTTAACACTGTTTCGGATCAGTCCAGAGACGGCTACTTATCGAGGCTAACACTGTGATGGATCAGTCCAGAGAAAGCTTATCGAAATAGTTAACACTGTTTCGGATCAGTCCAGAGACAGCTACTTATCGAGGTTTACATTGTTTGGATCAGTCCAGAGAGCTACGTATCGAGGTATACACTGTTTTGTGTCAATTCAGAGACAACGGTTTGTCGAGGTTTATACTGTTTGGATCAATTCAGATTCAGAGGTTTGTCTATGTTTACACTGTTTTGTATCAATTCAAAGACAGTGACTTGTCGAGGTTTTCACTATTTGGATCAAGCCAGAGACAGCTACTTGTATGTCTCACTGTTTAAATCAATCAAGCGACAGCTACTTGTCGATGTGTACACTGCTTTGGATCAATCTAGAGACAGTGGCTTGTCTAGACAAGTTTTGGATCAATCCAGAGACAGATCTTGTCGAGATTTACACTGTTTTGATCAATCAAGATACGGTGACTTGTCGAGGTTTACACTGTTTGGGTCAATTCAGAGACAGCGGTTTGTCGAGGTTTACACTGTTTTGGATCAATCCAGAGACAACTACCTATCGAGATTTTCAATCTTTGGAACAATCCAGAGACAGCTACTTGTCTACATGTATGTCGCTGTTTAGATCAATCAAGTGACAGCTACTTGTCGTGGTTTACACTGTTTTTGACCAATCTATAGACAGTGACTTGTCTAGTTTTGGATCAATCCAGAGACAGATCTTGTCGAGATTTACACTGTTTAGATCAGTCAAGATGCAGTGACTTGTCAAGGTTTACACTATTTGGATCAATCCAGAGACAGCTACTTGTCTATGTCAACACTGTTTGGGTCAATCCAGAGACAGTGACAGTGACTTGTCGAGGTATAACTGTTTGGGTCAATCAAGAGACAGCGGATTGTCGATGTTTATCCTGTTTCGATAAATCCAGAGACATCTACTAATCGAGGTTTACACTGTTTTGGGTCAGTTCAGAGACAGCTATTTGTCTAGGTTTACAGTTTAGATCAATCCAGAGACTGCGGCTTGTAGAAGTTTGTATCAATACAGGGACAGCGGTTTGTCGATTTTGACATTGTTGGGTAAATCCAGAGACAGCAGCTTGTCGAGTTTTACACCGGTTGGAGCAATCCAGAGACAACAGCTTGTCGAGTTTTACACCGGTTGGAGCAGTTTTACACCGGTTGGAGCAATCCAGAGACAGCAGCTTGTCGAGTTTTACACCGGTTGGAGCAATCCAGAGACAGCAGCTTGTCGAGTTTTACACCGGTTGGAGCAATCCAGAGAGCAGCTTGTCGAGTTTTACACCGGTTGGAGCAATCCAGAGACAGCAGCTTGTCGAGGTTTACACCGGTTGGAGCAATCCAGAGACAGCAGCTTGTCGAGGTTTACACTACTCGGACCTGGACAGCGACTTATCGAGGTTTACACTATTTTGGATAATACCAGAGACAGCTATTAATCGAGGTTTACACTTTTTGAGTCAATCCAGACACAGTTACTTGTCTATGTTTCCACTGTTCGGATCAATCCAGAGACAGCAGCTTGTCTATGTATACATCTTTTGAATCAATCCAGAAACAGCGGTTTCTCTATGTTTACACTGTTTTGGATCAATCCAGAGACATCGGCTTGTCTATGTTTACACTGTTTTGGATCAATCCTGAGACAGTGGCTTGTCTATGTCTACAAAGCGTCGGTCAATACAGAGACAGAGGCTGGTCGAGGTTTACACTGGTTGGTTCAATCCAGAGACAGTGGCTTGTCTATTATTACACTGAATGTATCAATTAAGAGACAGAGGCTGGTCTATGTTTACACTGTTTTGGTTCATTCCAGAGACAGTGGTTTGTCTATGTTTACACTGTTTCGGTTCATTCCAGAGACAGTGGTTTGTCTATGTTTACACTGTTTTGGATCAATTCAGAGACAGCGGTTTGTCTAGGTTTACACTGTTTTGGTTCAATAGTCAATACAAAGACAGTGGTTTGTCTATGTTTACACTGCTTTGGATCAATCCTAAAACAGTGGCGTGTGTTTTGATCAATCCAGAGACAGAGGCTGGTCTATGTTTACACTGCTTTGGTTCATTACAGAGACAGTGGTTTGTCTATGTTTACACTGTTTTGGATCAATCCCGAGACAGCGGCTTGTCTATGTTTACACTGTTTTGGTTCAATTCAGAGACAGCGGTTTGTCTATGTTTACACTGTTTTGGTTCAATACAGAGACAGTGGGTTTGTCTATGTTTACACTGTTTTGGTTCAATCCTGAAACAATGACTTTTCTATGTCTTCATTGTTTTGATCAATCCAGAGACAGCTGTGTGTCTATGTTTACACTGGATCAATCCAGAGACAGCGGTTTGTCTATGTTTACACTGGATCATTCCAGAGACAGTGGCTTGTCTATGTCTACAAAGCCTTGATCAATCCAGAGACAGAGACTGGTCGAGGTTTACACTGAATGGATCAATCCAGAGACAGCGGCTTGTTCTATGTTTACATTGTTTTGGGTCATTCAAGAGACAGCGGCTTGTATATGTCTTCATTGTTTGGATCAATCCAGAGACAGAGGCTGGTCGCAGTTTGCATTGTTTTGGATCAATCCAGAGACAGTGGTTTGTCTATGTATACACTGTTTTGGATCATTTCAGAGACAGCGGTTTGTCTATAGTATACACTGTTTGGACAAATCCAGAGAAATCGGCTTGTCTATGTTTACACTGTTTTGGGGCATTCAAGAGAGACAACGGCTTGTCTATGTCTACAAAGCTTCAATTCAGAGACAGAGACTGGTCGAGGTTGACACTCTTTGGTTCAATCCAGAGACAGTGACTTGTCTACTATTACACTGAATGGATCAATTAAGAGACAATGGCATGTCGAGGTTTACACTGTTTGGATAAATCCAGAGATAGTGGCTTTTCTGTGTTTTTCATCGATCCACAGTCAGCGGCATGTCGAGGTTAAACCTGCTTCGATCAATCCGGCAACAGTTAATTGTCGAGGTTTACACGGTTTTGGGCCAGTCCAGAGATAACTTCTTATCGAGGTTTACACTGTTTGGATCAATCCAGATACAGCAGTGTGTTGAGGTTTACACTGGATCAATTCAGAGACAGCGGCATGTCGAGTGTAACACTTCCAGTACAGCCAAGACAATTTCGCCAAGACAATTTCAATCAAAGTTACTCTAAAGTTGTCGTGTTTGAATTGCTTTAATATGACTTTATGAATATTGATTAAATAAATGGGTTTGCATAGCACGATATATGAACACATGAATTGTTTACCGCGACAGAAACTGCCGAATAAGATCTTAACCCTCAAGCAAACAGAGCAGACCCTGAACAGACGTCTCTTTCATGTTAAGACTTAAACATGGCGTTGTCCATTACTGATAAGATTTCCTGTTCTATGTTTATTTCAAATTTCAATACCTACAGAATATTCATGAACAAAAAAGAAACAATCCACAGACAGCGGCTTGTGGAACAGTGTAGCTATTTTAGAAAGTAAAGAAACAGATCTTCCAAATTCCATTAGCAAACAGAGATGACCCTGTCCTATATGAGCCGTCTGATCTGGGTTTACTCTGTTTGCAAATGCGTGAAAACACGTTTATGTGAGGGAAAGGGTTAAACTTAGCATTGTCTATACTGATAATATGCATTATGCACATGTTATGCTTAACGTATGCACACAACTATGTATGTATTATAATATAGAACGAACATTACAAGAAAGTTTTCAGTTTTGTTCCAGTTCGTCACCTCATACAGGTCAAAGGTCAAGCATGCATGGATTCTTATATCGAAGTTTGACCCGAAGTATTTATTTTCTATAATTGACAAATCCTGCTCATGTAATATAAAAACACCGATTTGCGAAAAAATAACCTACATTGTATTGATATGTATCATATTTTAAATCAATAAAACTTATTAAAACAGCTCAATGTTTGTAAAAGGACTTACCCAGTGCAATCTATGGGTCCGTTCAAAATCAAGCGTTTTGATTGGTCAATTTGAGTGAACACAAACCTCAGTGTACATGTTCATCCGGGACATTCTAATAGCATCCATACCTTTGACCTGCGCGAGGAGTCTAGCCTTGAAATAACTTCACCATCCAGATGCGATATCGCGTTTCAGACTATTTGATTAACATTTCTTAACCATTTCTTTACGGATGTTCATACAAGACTCCACACATCTATATTGCTTTTATTACAATTTGTATTAGAAATATACAGAGAGGAAAACTATTGCCATTTCAAACATCAGATTCGGGTATGTGAAATATAGAAAAACGGGACCAGACGTTGGTTGGTTCATGAAAGCGACAAGATATGCAGTAAAACCTCCTAAACCGGGTGTTAAATTTAGTAGAAATATCAGTCTTGGATGGCAGCTTAATTAGGAGCTTTCTGCATGACTCTCGCCCTGCATTAAGCAGCCACCTGCCTACAATTTAGGATCTCCCCTGTACTTGTAACGTGTCTTGCTTTCTTCTTCCATCGTTATTGCAATCAAATTATGTTCAGAAGTTTCGATAAACATGTGTGACCCGTTATTCAAGAGCGTTTTGGTATCGTTCTTAAATATAATCCAGATTTCCTAACAAAGCCAACGTTTGGCTAAACATATATTCTGCCATAAAATCAAAAACTTCAATTTACACAACAGAGCATTGTGTGTTTCAAAGTTCACCAAGATATTAAACAAAGTCAAAGAGCCAAACATCGCCAAACAAAGACCGGTGGATAAACGTGCGAGTTCAAGTAATAAAATAGTCACTTCCCCACCAATCCTATGCAGAGATCATGTTTAAGAAAAGTCTCTTCGAGACTATTCTAAAGAGTGGTCACACCATAGGGTTTGCTGGAGAAATGAAGGAGTCATTCCTGAAAATTTAATAATTTACGCGTTTGATCAGGGTCACTGCAAAAGCAGATTCTGACGAGTGATCATTCCAGTAACACCAGAAACAAAGACAACAGTCCTCGTGTAGATTGAGCATTCTAAGACAATAAGTCTTCTTCCGCTTTCCGCAACCCAATTCCCATTTGCAAACAGCTTGGATCCAGAAGAGACGCCGAGTAACTCGGCGGACCCAAGTTGTTTGACACTCTGTTAACAGTGACACAAGAGCGTAAATAAATCTGAAGTAGTCAAAATTGAACAGGCCCAAATAATAGCAGACATTGTTTTTTTCCACAGAGGTTGAAGGGCTGAAAATAATTTAAAACAAAATATTTATGTTTCCCTCACCTGCAATAAAGGAACAATCCAGCCGTCACTAAGATAGTCCGTCCACAAATCGAGACTTTCCTCCAATAAGTTGTTGGTACTGGACTCCTCTGATGGGAACACCTTGATCTCGAGCATTTATTTACAACGGATGAAAATAATCAATATAAACTTTTAGATCTTATTAACATTAAACCCTGACTTTTCTCCACGGCAATACGCATTTCAACGATTCACTAAATGGCAGCAAATCCAGTTAAAATGTCAGCTGGTCCAAATTCGATACCCATTAACTGGGTTCGAAGTGGTTGCAAGGCGCGAAAACGCTCCCGCTGTAGGTACATTCTAAGGGACTGCCATTCCACCAACGCCATCCGTGTGTAGTGAAAAATATGCCGACCGCACGTCTCGCATTCTCTTCATTCAGGGCCACCGCTCGCCGACTGACCATTGCATGACCTCGGCCTGTCTAAAGCAATGTCATTTTCCACAGCGCCCCGCCATAGCCCAGGCGAACTCCTTTCACAAAGCGTACCCGAGTAACCCCTCGATAAAAAACCCTCGTTAAATGTCCATTATATGACTTCCTTTCGCTGTTTTGTTAGAAAAATAATTTCTTTCATCGAACTGTGATCTAAACTGAAGTAAAAACTGACCTAGTATTGTATTTATATACCAACTTAACGTGCACTTAACCCCCAGCACTCTACATGCAAACTTCTGATAACATTTACAAACACTTTGAATCCAAATGGGTCATCAGGGTCCATACTGTTTGACAATCTGACACTGTAATTTGAAAAGAAGTCAAAGAGAAATGATTTTTTCGATATTCAGCAGACGACATTACTTGCAGACGACAATTACTGAGAGTACAGAATGTTAAAGAAACGTTTGTATAACACAACCTTGTTCAGTACAGTTAGGTAACGCTCATCGCAAGACATAAACTGGAACAGTCCATTTACTAATCCTTCGAGAAATGAATATCTCAAAGTGGAATAGTCCATCCAGTGTTCAAAGTGGAATAGTCCATCCAGTGTTAAACCCTTTACCTCATAAATATTCATGTAAAGAAATAATGACTTCGATACCATAATGACATGTATATATATCAATAAGCAAGCAGAGCAGACCCTGATCAGACAGCTCCTGCAGGAGCCGTCTGATCTGGATCTACTCTGTTTGCAAATGCGTGGAAAAGCTTCACTATCAGGTAGATGCTTAACTTTGCAACAGGATTTTCAATAACACAACAATGCAGACCCTGATCAGATGTCACACCTAATTTCGAACCCCGCTGATCTGGGCCTGCATTGTTTGAAAGTGCCGGTACACTCGTCTCCCGCATTCAAAGGGCGAATTTTACTTACTAATATTCTACCGAACAATTCACAAATCTTTTCACTGAAGACAATGCTTGTTAGAACTGCTGTAGCTAGGTGCTACCATCAAGTAAAACACCCATCCCCTTTCCTCCTTTTCTTTTAATCATAATCAAAGATCAAACAGTAACGTTATACTGTGGAACTTTCCGTTCTGCGAGTCTTTCCGGAAGGCAGATAATGGACCGGAGCTGTTTGGAAATCAGGTTCAATCAACGGCTTGCATATTAAGGGTTGAATCTGGATCAGGAAAGCGCTTGAGACGACTGACACCGCCATGACCCCAGGAGACGCGTTACATTGACCAGTCAGTAAACTCATGTTCAGGTTTTGCCCCAGTTGTCGTCTGCTTTTAATGATCGTCTGGAAAGTTTACTCGTTTAAGTTAGAGTTTAGAAAACGGAACGCTTCAAACATACAAGAAGACGATATGGATCACATACTGAGCTGGATCTCACCTGTACACAAGTACGACTCAGACTATGATCGATAGTCGAGCGGTTTTAATTGGCTATGTTCACAATGTTCTAACGCTCAATCGACATTCAGTGGTCTAAGCAAACTGTCATCTGCTCGAACTGTCGTTTGCTTAACCCATTCCCTCATAGGCTATTTTTAGATACAACCTCTTTGAATAAATATACAGAAAAGGAGAATTAAGTAGAGAAAAGGAAACTTTTAGAATTTTGTAGTTTGAAACCATTGTGATAAATAGAGCATTTGCTCATATAGGAGCAAATGCTCTATTTATCACGATGGTTTCAACAGGTGATTTTTACAGAGGCGTAGAAAGGCGTATTTATGGAGGAAAAGGTTACAGGAATCGTTTAGTGTCAAGCATTGTCATCGCCTGCTTGAAATGTCAGGTTTTAATTAAAAAGAAGTATAACATTCCTGTAACAAACATTCCGATCCCTGATGAATGTGACGTCAACTTACTCGGCGTCTCATCCATATCTTAACCCATTCCCTGATATTGACGACTTTTGACGACTCTGTAAAAGTTACTTTGTGAAACCATTGTGATAAATAGAGCATTTGTTCCAATAGGAGCAAATGCTCTATTTATCACAATGGTTTCAAACTACAAGATTCTAAACTTTTCCTTTTCTCTAGTAAATGGTCCTTTTCGGTAGATTTATCCAAATAGGTTGTATCTAAAATAGCAAATGATGTAATGGGTTAACTACGTTGATGGCGTTTAGTGTGCGCTATTTGGAAAAGGGAATGCTTGTTGTCAGTTTTAGTTTATCTGATAGGTTGTTTTTCTGGATTTGTTTTATTAGCTCACCTGAGCCAAAGGCTCAGGATGAGCTATTGTGACCACGATCCGTTCGTCGTCCAGCGTCCGGCGTCCGTCGTCCGGCGTCCGTCGTCCTTCCCTTTTTCAAACGACATCTCTGATGAAACTGCTGACCCGATTTTGACCAAATTTTGTCAGAAGCATCACATAAATCTTTTTAACTAGATCAGTTATTATGATAGCAAATGCAAACATGATTTTTTGGCCATGACAGAAACTTTACAATCTTATCTATACTATCATAACCAAACAGAACAGAGCATGATCAGATGACTACTATAGGAGTCGTCTGATCTGGGTCGACTCTGTTTGCAAAGGCGTAAAATGGCGTATTTATGGAGTAAAGGTTAATCCTATACCTGATATAAACCTCTGCAAAAAAAGTAGGATCATGTACATGGTTATTGAGTCATCGACCATCAATGTGAGGATATATTCATGCATTTTCACCGCGTTGTGGGGACATGTACACACAATTATGAAATCCGTTATTACACCCGTCTAGACAAGGGATGAAAACAACTTAATTCATTCCCAATGTCAAACAACATCTATCAGTGGTATCTTATACTTTCGTATGCTTCAAGCGATATTAGGATTAACCCTTTACTATCTATGAATATTCATGTAAGAGATAACGATAGCGTGAATTAAGGTACAGAAAAACCTTTCTAAACCAGAATTTTAGTCGCAAATAATTTAGATACAGTTGAACTTCCATATCTCGAACTTCAAGGGACTATGCAAAATACTTCCAGATATCAAAGGCTCGAGTCATCCGATTTCTAATCACAGCATTACTTTCGACCTACATTAAGCTGTCACGTGTGTTTCTATATATGCGTAGTGACACATTTTAGAAAATTTCTGTATTGTTCATTTTGGAAGGACCACGATTTTACTTTACGAGTTGTCCCCAATTTCGTGTTATCCGAATTCGAGATATCGAATTTCAATTGTACTTTTAGTTGCTTTATACAGGATGAAAATCAAAATCACGCAGTTAGTTCCTTTGAGAGCTTTCTGGATGACATACGTCTGAAAGACTGACAATGATACTAACTTGAATATTTAGTTCAGCAAGATTTTGTTGCCTTGGAATATTAGTTTTGGCCGTGACAGAAATAGAATCAAACCGATACACAAATGTAACTGCATAAACAAACAGAGCAGAGTTTGCTCCGATAGCTCATGCAGGTGCTGATAAATATTCATGTGAGTGATTATAATGTATGAATATTAATGAGCTGATTCGTTATAATGCTATTATGAACTAGGGTCTGATAACTCGAACTTCTGGATAACTCGAACTAAAAGTTCGAGCCTTCCAAAATTTACAATAGAGTATTGCTCTAAAATGTATCACTAAACATATCTAGAAACACACGTGACAGCTTAATGCAAGGTCTAAAGTAATGCTAAAAGCTCCTGCAGGAGCTATCAGCATTACCTTAGACCTGCATTAAGCTGTGAACTTAAGAAATTGTCCAGATTATAAATTTGATAACTCGAACTTCTGTTATCTAGAAGTAATTTGTATGGTCCCTTGAAGTTCGAGATATCGAAATTCAACTGTATCTATATATTTTCATAAGCACAAAATGCAGACTCAGATCAGACTACTCCTACTTGGAGCATACGATCAAGGTCTAATCTGTTTGAAAAGTCGTTAAAATGCGTATAGAGTAAAATCGTTAGAAAGACAGATGGTTGCTTAAATTAAATTAATGCAGGACAAAAGTAACGGAGAAAGTTGTTATAGAAGCTTTCTGCATTACTTTTGTTCTGCATTAAGCTACCATCTGTCTAAAATTCAAGAATTAAACGTTTAATGAAACACTACATGTACAAACACAGTGGGACCATTTAATCATTAACGAATATTCATTTATGAAATAATGAATGAATGAATATTAATTAGCTGGATTTAAATAATGACGAAGGGAAGGTATTAACCCTTTCGCTGCCAAACTCTGTCGTCTGCTAACTTTGTCGTCTGCTACAAAATTTCATTCTTTTGATTTTCTTCATTTTTGTTTCAAAAACATAGTAACAGTAACAAACAGTTTGGATCCTGATGAGACGCCGAGTTACTCGGCGTCTCATCTGGATCCAAACTGTTTGCATAGGTAATCACAGATCCGGCATTGGCAGCGAAAGGGTTAACATGACAGAAAGTACAGACACGTGCAAACCTTTACCGCGTAAATAGTCATCTAGTCAGATCTATTTTAATATCATAAGCAAACATAACAGACCCTGATCAGACGGCTCCTACAGGAGCCGTCTGATCTAGGTCTGCTCTGTTAGCAAAGGCGCGGAAAGGTGTTTATGTAAGGGGTGTAAGTGTGACGTTTGTATAAAGGAAATGGTTAAAAGCAACATTTAACCGGGAAAACAATGGTACTGGCATTTGCAAACAGTGTCCAAGATCAAAGAGATACTTGCTTCGTGTCCATCAATGACAGTTGGCCTTTACAGTGGCCAAACCAATAGTTATGTACATGTAAGTGCAAAAGGGCGGTTGATAAGATGTTTACCAACATACAACAAACTCTCGTTTCTGAACCAAACCCTATCTTGCCAAAGTTCAATTGAATCGCTTCTCCGTCAACTCTTATCTTGTAACAGCTCACTAGAATCGCTCCCCACCAAAGCCTATCTTACCACAACTCAATTGAATCGCTTCTCCACCAAACCCTGTCTTACCAAAGCTCAACTCCGCTAAACTTTATCTTGCCACGGCTCAATTGAATCGCTTCTCCACCAAACTCTATTTTACCAAAGCTCCATTGAATTACTTCTCCACCAAACCCTATTTTGCCACAGCTCCATTGAATCGCTTCTCCACGAAACACTATCTTGGAACAGCTCACTATAATCGCTATCACCGTTAAATCCTATCTTGCTACCGCCCATTAGAATCGCTTCTCGACCAAACCTTATCTTGCTATATAGCTTAATTGGATCGTTGAATCGCTTCTCCACCAAACCCCTATCTGGCCACAGCTTAAATGAGTCGCTTCTCCACCAAACCCTATCTTGCCACAGCTCAATTGAGTCGCTTCTCCACCAAACCCTATCTTGGAACAGCTCACTATATTCACTTTCTCCGTCAAATCCTATCTTGCTACAGTCCATTCGAATCGCTTCTCGACCAAAGCTTATCTTGCTATATAGCATAATTGAATCGCTTCTCCACCAAACCCCTATCTTGCCACAGCTTTAATGAACCGCTTCGCCACCAGCTCCTATTTGCTATAGCTCACTAGAATCGCTTGTCCGCCAACTCCTATTTTGCTACAGGTTTTCCATCAAACCTTATCTTGCAACTGTTCACTATACAGTAAAACCCCTCTAAACCGGAATTCTAGTAGAGGAGCTTTCTGCATGACTTTCACCCTGCAGCCACCTGCCTAAAAGTATTTAAATTCTTCTCTACTAGAATTCCGGTTTAGAGGGGTTTTACTGTATAGTGAACAGTTGCAAGATAAGGTTTGATGGAAAACCTGCAGCAAAATAGGAGTTGGCGGAGAAGCGATTCATTTAAGCTGTGGCAAGATAGGGTTTGGTGGAGAAGCGACTCAGTTGAGCTGTGGCAAGATAGGGTTTGGTGGAGAAGCGATTCAAGTATGCTATATACAGCAAGATAAGGTTTGGTCGAGAAGCGATTCGAATGGACTGTAGCAAGATAGGATTTGACGGAGAAAGTGAATATAGTGAGCTGTTCCAAGATAGGGTTTGGCGGAGAAGCGACTCAATTGAGCTGTGGCCCTATAGGGGTTTGGTGGAGAGGCGATTCAATGATTCAATTATGCTATATAGCAAGATAAGGTTTGGTCGAGAAGCGATTCATTTAAGCTGTGGCAAGATAGGGTTTGGTGGAGAAGCGATTCAATTATGCTATATACAGCAAGATAAGGTTTGGTCGAGAAGCGATTCTAATGGGCTGTAGCAAGATAGGATTTAACGGTGAAAGCGATTAAAGTGAGCTGTTCCAAGATAGGGTTTGGTGGAAAAGCGATTCAATTGAGCTCTGGCAAAAAATAAGGTTTGGTGGAGAGGCAATTCATTTGAGCTCGGGTGGAGCTGCAATTTCAAGTGAGCTCTGGCAAGATAGTGTTTCGTGGAGAAGCGATTGAATTGAGCTGTAGCAAAATAGGGTTTGGTGGAGAAGCAATTCAATTGAGCGCTGGCAAAATAGAGTTTGGTGGAGAAGCGATTCAATTGAGCCGTGGCAAGATAAAGTTTAGCGGAGTTGAGCTTTGGTAAGACAGGGTTTGGTGTAGAAGCGATTCAATTGAGCCGTGGCAAGATAAAGTTTAGCGGAGTTGAGCTTTGGTAAGACAGGGTTTGGTGGAGAAGCGATTCAATTGAGTTGTGGTAAGATAGGCTTTGGTGGGGAGCGATTCTAGTGAGCTGTTACAAGATAAGAGTTGACGGAGAAGCGATTCAATTGAACTGTGGCAAGATAGGGTTTGGTTCAGAAACGAGAGTTTGTTATATGTTGGTAAATATCTTATCAATCGCCCTTTTGTACTTACATGTACATAACTATTGGTTTGGCCACTGTAAAGGCGAACTGTCATTGATGGACACGAAGCAAGTATATCTTTGATCTTGGACACTGTGTGCAAATGCCAGTACCATTGTATTCCCGATTAAATGTTGCTTTTAACCCTTTCCTTTATACAAACGTCACACTTACACCCCTTACATAAACACCTTTCCGCGCATTTGCTAACAGAGCAGACCCAGATCAGACGGCTCCTGTAGGAGCTGTCTGATCAGGGTCTGTTATGTTTGCTTATAGAATTAAAATAGATCTGACTAGATGACTATTTACGTGGTAAAGGTTTGCACGTGTCTGTATTTTCTGTCATGTTAACCCTTTCGCTGCCAATGCCGGATCTGTGATTACCTATGCAAACAGTTTGGATCCAGATGAGACGCCGAGTAACTCGGCGTCTCATCAGGATCCAAACTGTTTGTTACTGTTACTATGTTTTTGAAACAAAAATGAAGAAAATCAAAAGAATGAAATTTTGTAGCAGACGACAGATTTGGCAGCGAAAGGGTTAATACCTTCCCTTCGTCATTATTTAAATCAAGCTAATTAATATTCATTCATTCATTATTTCAGAAATGAATATTCGTTAATGATTAAATGGCTCCACTGTGTCTGTACATGTAATGTTTCATTAAACGTTTAATTCTTGAATTTTAGACAGATGGTAGCTTAATGCAGAACAAAAGTAATGCAGAAAGCTTCTATAACAACTTTCTCCGTTACTTTTGTCCTGCATTAATTTAATTTAAGCAACCATCTGTCTTTCTAACGATTTTACTCTATACGCATTTTAACGACTTTTCAAACAGATTAGACCTTGATCGTATGCTCCAAGTAGGAGTAGTCTGATCTGAGTCTGCATTTTGTGCTTATGAAAATATATAGATACAGTTGAATTTCGATATCTCGAACTTCAAGGGACCATACAAATTACGTCGAGATAACAGAAGTTCGAGTTATCAAATTTATAATCTGGACAATTTCTTAAGTTCACAGCTTAATGCAGGTCTAAAGTAATGCTGATAGCTCCTGTAGGAGCTTTTAGCATTACTTTAGACCTTGCATTAAGCTGTCACGTGTGTTTCTAGATATGTTTAGTGATACATTTTAGAGCAATACTCTATTGTAAATTTTGGAAGGCTCGAACTTTTAGTTCGAGTTATCCAGAAGTTCGAGTTATCGGATCCTGGTTCATGATAGCATTATAACAAATCAGCTCATTAATATTCATATATAATTATCACTCACGTGAATATTTATCAGCACCTGCATGAGCTATCGGAGCAAACTCTGCTCTGTTTGTTTTTGTGTATCGGTTTGATTCTATTTCTGTCACGGCCAAAATTAACATTCCAATGCAACACAATCTCGCTAAACTAAAAATTCAAGTTAGAATCATTGTCGTTCTTTCAAACGTATGGCAGCTAAATTAAAGTCATGCAGAAAGCTCTCAAAGGAACTAACTGCGTGATTTTGATTTTGATCCTGTATAAAGCAACTAAAAGTACAACTGAAATTCGATATCTCGAATTCGGATAACACGAAATTTGGGACAACTCGTAAAGTAAAATCGTGGTCCTTCCAAAATTAACAATACAGAAATTTTCTAAAATGTATCACTACGCATATATAGAAACACGTGTAACAGCTTAAGGTAGGTCGAAAGTAATGCTTTACTTTACTAAAGCATTACAGTAAAATCCCGCTAATGCGACCACCTAAAAGAGGTATAATTCTGGGTGCTAGATGCAGGTGGTAGCTTAATGCAGGACAAAAGTAATGCAGAAAGCTCCTAGAGGAGCTTTCTGCATTACTTTTGTCCTGCATGAAGCAACCACCTGCTTATAAAGACACCCATGTTTATTCATTAAGTGGTCGCATTAGAGGGGTTCTACTGTACTTTAGACCTGCATTAAGCTGTGAACTTGAGAAATTGTTCTGATTAGAAATCGGATGACTCGAGCCTTTGATATCTGGAAGTAATTTGCATAGTCCCTTGAAGTTCGAGATATGGAAGTTCAACTGTATCTAAATTATTATCTACTAAAATTCAGGGTCCGTGCTTATAAAGCTTTTAGTTGAGTCTGAGTTTCGTTCTCAAGCTTTTGATTGGTCAGATTTGAGTTCTCAAGCTTTTGATTGGTCAGATTTGAGCCAGAGGCTCAAATCTGACCAATCAAAGGCTTGAGAACGTACTCAGACTCAACTAAAAGTTTTATAAGCATGGACCCTGGTTTAGAAAGGTTTTTCTGTACCTTAATTCACGCTATCGTTATCTCTTACATGAATATTCATAGATAGTAAAGGGTTAATCCCAATATCGCTTGAAGCATACGAAAGTATAAGATACCACTGATAGATGTTGTTTGACATTGGGAATGAATTAAGTTGTTTTCATCCCTTGTCTAGACGGGTGTAATTACGGATTTCATAATTGTGTGTACATGTCCCCACAACGCGGTGAAAATGTATGAATATATCCTCACATTGATGGTCGATGACTCAATAACCATGTACATGACCCTACTCCTTTTTGCAAAGGTTTATATCATGTATAGGATTAACCTTTTACTCCATAAATACGCCATTTTACGCCTTTGCAAACAGAGTAGACCCAGATCAGGCGGCTCCTATAGTATTCATCTGATCAAGCTCTGCTCTGTGTGCTTATGATGGTATAGATATGATTCTAAAGTTTCTGTCATGGCCAAACCATCATGTCTGCATTTGCTATCATAATAACTGATCTAATCAGGTCACGAGGTCATTATGTCTTACATGAATGTTCATGGAGTAAAGGGTTAAATCTGGACACATGGGTGAGTGGTCTATGCCATATGACATGGGTACACGATGAAGTAGACGGATGGTAATAGTGATGATGTTGTTCATTTTGCTCATGACGATGATGATACTCCTGCTGATGCTGATGATGATAATGAAGATGATAATTATGATGATGAAAACGATGATGATGACGACGATATGATGACATGACAAATGCGATACGATGATGATCATCATATGATGATGACACTTCTTGTATGATGGTGGCAATGATGATATGATGACGATGATGCAGTTACAGGAATATGAGTTTGGTCAATCTCACATCCTACAGTGCATTTGGAATCAAAATTGATCAAAATGGTTCTGCTCTGTTTGTTGGCGCGTTAATACAGTTCTGATTCTACAGTTTCTGTCCAGACTCCGAGGTTATAAAGCTTTTTGCTTGAGTCTGAGATCATTCTCAAGCATCTGACCAATCAGATACAGTAGAACCCTTCTAATGCGACCGCTTAATGAATAAACATGGGTGTCTTTATAAGCAGGTGGTTGCTTCATGCAGGACAAAAATAATGCAGAAAGCCCCTCTAGGAGCTTTCTGCATTACTTTTGTCCTGTATTAAGCTACCACCTGCATCTAGCACCCAGAATTATACCTATTTTAGGTGGTCGCATTAGCGGGATTTTACTGTACTTGAGAATGATCTTAGACTCAGACTCAGGGTTTTATAACCTTGGACCCAGACCATAACATCCTACTGTCATATACCTACATGTACAGTAAAACCTCTCTATAACGGCCACTTAATTACATCAGATATTTTGTGTAAAAGGCAGGTGGTTGCTTAGAGCAAGGTGAAAGAAAACAGAGTTCTGTTTTGATTTCACCTTGCTTTAAGCAGCCATCTGCCCTAAATACCAACTACATGTAATTAACGTACATAATTTAGTGGCCGTTATAAAAAGGTTTTACTGTATATCATTAAAAACAACCAGCTTATAAGTATCCATGGTGTCATTATTTCTTACATGCCTATTTATAAGGTAAATATTAATTGCAAAAGTCAAGGTCGATGACGATGAATTCTTGATAACCTTTGACCTTTAGGAACTATTTTGATCCAGGTGAGATTAAACAAAGTAAATAGGTGTCATTTAGGGATTCAAACTACTTTGAACTGCGGTTGTAGATTAGAATCAGAAAAGAAGAGGAGTGAACAATTTCCATTCAGCGACAGACATTAGCTGAACGTGACAATTACTTAGCGTACAAGTTCATGTGTATCCTAATTCTAAGTTGAAAATCGAGGGTTTGGTGCAAAACAATTGTAACTCCTTCACAAAGTGAAGAAGTTACAATAGTCTTGCACCAAGCCCTCGAAATGACGTCTGCTTGTGTTTCATTCTGCTGAAAATCTGAATAATTTGCTATTCGTTAACGCCTTCCTCCATGAATGTTCGTGTAATGTTAATGGCGTCATGGATATTAATTAGATAATTTGTTATAATAGCAGGGGTGTTTTACCATGGAAGAAACTGTAGAGTCATATCTATATTATATCTTTAACCTTTCCCTCCTAGACTAATTTAGACTCAACCTCATTGAATAAATCGACCGAAAAGGAGCAAATTAATTTTAGAATTGTCTAGTTTTGAAACAATAATGATAAATAGAGCATTTGCTATTGTGGGGCAAATGCTCTATGTATCAAACTGGTTTAAAAATGTTTTACAAAGGCGCCAGTATAGGAGGGAATGGGTTAAGCTACCAGAACAGACCTTGATCAGACGACACATACAGAAGTCGTCTGATCTGGGTTTACTCTGTTGGCAAACGTAAAAGCATATTTATGGAGTATCGGGTTAAAGCTTTTTGAGCAACTACTGATAGAGGTGTCAAACAGCTTGGATCTTGGATCTTGGATCTTGGATCCAGGCTATTTGAAAATGCGAGCCAGGTAGAAGTTTAGCAAATAGAGGGTAATAATTTACCTACTACAGTGATCCCTCTCTACAACGACACCCTTTGGGATACGAAGATTGTATGTGTTGTTCAGAGGGAGTTGTTATAGGGAGGGAAAATCAAACACAATTAGCTTGTTTGCAGATCCCCAGATAAGGTGTATTTCGAGAACTAAAACCGTTATGCCTCTATCAAACCCTATGTTGTGACCACTCTTTAGAATCGTCACAAAGTGACGATTCTAAAGAGTGGTCACAACATAGGATTTGATGGAGGCATAAAGAAAATACGATGGAAAAAGTTGTTTCTGGATCCTTGTTGTTTCGGAAACAGTGACAAGCGTTGTTGTAAGGAGGGAATCGTTATTGAGAGGGCCGTTGTAGGGAGGGAGCACTATAATCGCAACCTAGCTGACACTTGCAAACAGTGTCAGTATCCAAGTTGTTTGTGACACTCGGGCAATATGAGCAAATCGGATGTAAGGGGAAATTATAACAGATCGGAGCTTTACCTTTCCTTCATATAAACGCATTTTACGCATTTGCAAACAGTGTATACCCAGATCAGAGCTTTTCTATTAGCAAACAAAGCAGATCAGGGTCTGCTTTTGCTTGTAGAAAAGCTCTGATCTGATCCTGATCAGAAGGCTCCTATAGTCCTAAGCCGTCTGATTTTGGCCTACTCTATTTGCAAATGCGTGAAAGCACGTTTACATGAAGGAAAGGGTTACAATGAGGCACTCAGCTGAGATTTACAGTGATTTTGAACGACTACAACAAAGCAATGAAACACGCTCTTCAACCTATACAACAGAACTGGTCTTTAGCTGTCATTTATTTATTTAATATAGGAGTTTCAAAAGCTTGCTTAATGCCGTAATGCTAAAAGCTCCTATAGGAGCTTTCTGTATTACTTTTGACCTGCCTTAAGCTACTACCTGCCTTACATACCCATAATTGGACCTATTTTCATGGCCGCTTAAGACAGATTCTACTGTAAAGCGATAGAGATGTTTGATGCACTGCCAAGTACAAAGAGACTCTGTCAATATGTCTGACATCGTGGGATTTATCGTATTGTTATGTAACATCACCACCCAATTACCTATCTGTAATTCATTGGACATGGTGTCATGCATATATACATTCTGCCGTTGCCATATGATGATGATATATGTGTAAAACCATTCGGACTATTTCTTGCCGCGGAGCGTCTCAATATTGCTGATGTGTATCGCCGGTGAACTTTTCATGAACTTTTGTACTTTATTGAACGTATGCCAAGCCAGCGACCTCGAAAAGTTGCATAATTGGACATACTTCGGACAGTCATTTAAAGTCCGTGCGGTTTTATGCCGAAATATTTTCTGACAATATAAAGTTTGTCGAAATAAAACATGTATT
This sequence comes from Azorinus chamasolen, assembly GCA_963576725.1. Taxonomy (NCBI): domain Eukaryota; kingdom Metazoa; phylum Mollusca; class Bivalvia; order Cardiida; family Solecurtidae; genus Azorinus; species Azorinus chamasolen. The sequence goes on from OY755252.1 coordinate 54,687,860, forward strand.
CTCGCGGACTTGAATGCAGCTGTATGTTGAATACGGGTATTGGTATATCGGATTGTTTTAAACGATCTAGAATTGTGAGGTTCGGTTCCAAATCTTAGATTCATTTGTACCCTCAACCCACAGTATCCAATTTGACCAAATACACACGACTAACTTCATATTTAACCTTCATACCGGAATATTATTAGAAATGCTTGATAGGTTGGCAACCTGAATTGCTGGGGGGAAAACTTGGAAGAAATACAGCAACACCGAAATTGGCTAAAAACATGGTGACACAAGGGACGCAATTCATTGCAGACATATTTACGCCATGGTTGAGTTACTTCCCTTGAATAAATTACCATATTGCATTTTTATATAAAAAGAAAAAATACGATAAACAAATTCCAAGAGTGCAACTCATGCTAGTAAATGAGGAGTAAATCTTAACTAAAAAAACTCTAAAAAGTATTCGCCCAACATGGGACTCGAACCCATGACCCTCAGATGTCTGAGTTTTATATCAGGTCTAAAAGTCTGATGCTCTACCGACTGAGCTAGCCGGGCGTTATTTTGCCCCAAAACGAGGTTTAAGTAATTGATTGTCAAGCATGATCCATGTTCAGATCTTATGCAATTTATGAAATAATTAACAGTGTAGTTCATAGATACGCCTTTTAACACCTTTGCAAACAGAGTAGACCCAGATCAGACGGCTCCTATACAGATCAGACGGCTCATACACAGATCAGACGGCTCCTATAGGAGTCGTCTGATCAAGGTCTGCTCTATTTGCTTATAAATTAATAAAGGTCTGATTCTATAGTTTCTGTCATGACCAGAAATTCCTGTGTTTATATGCCATAATAAGAATAAATCTGATTAATTTTCATGACGTCATTATTTCTTATACAACTGTATGAATATTCATGGAGTAAATTATTAATATACGGCCTGACCAATCTTCATCTGTATATAGCCCTTAATTGTCTGCATGTTTTTTCCATGTCTAGATGTCTTATAGACCTGCCTCTCTTTTTATCTCTCTATCACCATCTCTCTGCGGTTTTATTGAGTCAGTTCATGAGTAGTAATTAAAAGTGCAACACTACTCACGCCCCAAGCATCGGCTTAAGCAGTATTCAATTTTCCAAACTAATAACTTAAAAGCCTATGATCCCGAAAGGACCAGAACATGTATCAACACAGGATGAAGTACAGTGACTTTTTGTGGCCGCCACACAAGCACTTAAGTTCAATGAAAACTACTTCAGCTTGGTCAATATCTTACTCCCATTACCAAACAAATGTCTTAAAATGGTCAAAATTTGATTGAGTAAAAGTCCATCCAAACATCACCAGAAACCACTACACACACGAAATTTAAAAAAAATATCGACGGAGAACTCCCCGACACCGCCGGACGAGAAGGGGCTCTGTGCCTCTCCTGCTCTCCCCCTCCCTCCTGATTCGGCCCTCGACCCATACCTTTGGCGCGGGCTTCATTATAGCATTTCTTCTGGCTTAATCCATAGGTACTGTTTATAAAATGGCATATATGCATTTTCAGCACGTTAGTGCTCGACATGCTCGAGGAATGCTTGTCTAAGTATTCAAAATCACTAAAATCCAGGAGCTTTAGGTGGCTTAGCCCCCCTGGGGCCCTTACCAAGGCTTTGCCCTGGCCACACCAGGGGTCCTTGCGGCCCCCTGGACCCCAGCATATATTTAAGTTTTACGCCCCCCCCCCCCCCCCAACCCACTAGCAACAAACTTTGGACCCGCCACTGCTTTCTCTCTTTCTATCACTACCTCTCTCGGCTTTTTCTCTGTGTGTGTCAATGAACTAAAAGATAGCATGTTAGTTTTGTAATAGCTGCTGTCTTATCACCCTTATATGGGTCATCGCAAAACCGAAAGTAGCTCGATATTAATGAATTACACCATAATGCACTCTTATATAAAAAAGAAAAATAACGATAAACAAATTCTGTGTCTGCGACTCATGCTAGTAAATGACCAATAAATCTTTTAAAAAATGCTTTAAAAAGTATTCGCCCAACATGGGACTCGAACCCATGACCCTCAGATGTCTGAGTTTTATACCAGGCCTAAAAGTCTGATGCTCTACCGACTGAGCTAGCCGGGCGTTATTTTGCCCGAATGAGGATAAGTAATTGATTGTCAAGCATGAGTCATGTTCAGATAATATGTAATACATGTATATCAAATAATCAACCTTGTAGTTCATAGATACGCCTTTGAACGCCTTTGTAAATAGAGTAGACCCAGATTAGACGGCTCCTATATCACTGTCTCTCTCTCTTTGTCTCTCTGTCTCTTTCTCTCTGTCTGTTTGTCTGTCTGTCTGTCTGTCTGTCTGTATCTGTCTGTCTGTCTCTCTCTCTCTCTGCATATGTCTCTCTCTTTCTGTGTCTCTCTCTGTATCTCTGTGTCTGTGTCTCTCTGTATATCTGTCTCTGTCTGTATGGCTGTCTCTCTGTCTCGCTGTCTGTCACTCTGTCTCTCTGTCTCTCTCTGTCTCTGTTTCTGTCTCTGTCTCTCTGTTTCTATCTCTCTCTGTCTCTCTGTCTCTCTACGTCTCTATGTCTCTATGTCTCTCTGTCCCTCTATGTCTGGGTCTCTGCCTCTGCCTCTGCCTCTGTCTCTCTGTCTGTTTCTGTATTTGTCACTGTCTATGTCTCTCTCTGTCTCTGTCTGTCTCTGTCTCTGTCTCTCTGTCTCTGTCTCTGTCTGTCTCTGTCTCTGTCTGTCTCTGTCTCTCTGTCTCTCTCTCTCTCTCTCTCTCTCTCTCTCTCTCTCTCTCTCTCTGTATCTGTCTCTCTGCCTCTCTCTCTCTCTCTCTCTCTCTGTCTGTCTCTCTGTGTCTGTTTCTGTCTCTGTGTCTCTTTGTATATCTGTCTCTGTCACTCTGTCTCTGTCTATATCTCTGTCTCACTGTCTCTCTCTCTCTTTGTCTCTCTGTTGCTTTCTCTCTGTCTGTCTGTCTGTCTGTCTGTATCTGTCTGTCTGTCTGTCTCTCTGCATCTGTCTCTTCTCTCTGTGTGTGTGTCTCTCTCTCTGTGTCTCTCTGTGTGTCTCTCTGTCTCTGTCTCTCTGTCTCTCTCTGTCTCTCTCTGACTCTATCTCTGTCTCTATCTCTCCCTGTCTCTGTCTGTCTCTGTCTGTCTGTCTCTGTCTCTCTCTCTGTCTGTCTCTCTCGCTCTCTCTATCTCTCTCCCTCCCCCTCTCTCTCTCTGATTCTCTCTCTCAATAGTAATACTAATAAAAGTAATAATAATTAAGATGATAATAAAAATAATAATAATATACAATAACGATGACAATATTAATAATAATATATAATCGTAATAATGACGATAATAATTATTTAAATTGACAGTTAGTATGATCATGGTTGGACCATTTACCTCATGACTATTAATATTAGTAGATAACGAGTAAATCTAAATTAAAAGCCTTAAAAAAGCATACGCCCAACATGGGACTCGAACCCATGACCCTCAGATGTCTGAGTTTTATATCAGGCGTAAAAGTCTGATGCTCTACCGACTGAGCTAGCCGGGCGTTATTTTGCCCAAATGAGGTTAAGTAATTGATTGTCAGGAATGAGCCATGTTCCGATAACATGCAAGATATCAAATAATCAACCTTGCAGTTCATAGATACGCATTTTATCTCTCTTTGTGTCTCTGTCTCTGTATCTCTGTCTCTCTGTCTCTGTTTATCTCTGTCCCTCTCTCTCTCTTTGTCTCTCTCTCTCTATCTCTCTCTGTGTCTCTTTCTGTCTGTCTGTCTGTGGGTGTCTCTGTCTCTTTCTCTGTCTCTGTTTCTGTCTCTCTCTGTCTCTGTCTCCCTTTCTGTGTATTTCTCTCTGTCTCTCTGTCTCTCTCTGTCTCTCTGTGTCTCTCTCTGTGTGTGTGTGTGTGTGTGTGTGTGTGTGTGTGTGTGTGTGTGTGTGTGTGTGTGTGTGTGTGTGTGTGTGTGTGTGTGTGTGTGTGTGTGTGTGTGTGTGTGTGTGTGTGTGTGTGTGTGTGTGTGTGTGTGTGTGTGTGTGTGTGTGTGTGTGTGTGTGTGTGTGTGTGTGTGTGTGTGTGTGTGTGTGTGTGTCTCTCTCTCTCTCTCTCTCTCTGTCTATCTCTGTCTGTCTGTCTCTCTCTCTCTGTCTCCCTGTCTCTATCTCTCTCTGTCTCTCTATCTCTGTCTCTCTGTCTCTCTCTATGTCTCTCTGTCCCTCTGTGTCTGTGTATGTGCATCTCTCTCTGTCTCTCTGTCTCTGTCTCTCTGTCTCTGTCTCTGTCACTGTCCCTGTCACTGCCTCTGTCTCTGTCACCGTCTCTGTCTCTGTCTCTCTCTGTCTCTCTATATATCTCTATCACTTTCTCTTTCTCTCACTCTCTCTCTCTCCCATCTCTCTGTATCTCTTTCTGTCACTGTCTCTCTGTCTCTCAGTCTTTCTCTGTCTGTCTTTCTCTCTCTGCCTGTGTCTCTTCCTCTGCCTCTGCATCTGCCTCTGTCTCTGTCTCTGTCTATCTCTGTCTCTATGTGTCTGTCTCTGCTTCTGTGTCTCTTTGTATCTCTGTCCCTGTCTCTCTGTCTATGTCTATATCTCTGTCTCACTGTCTCTCTCTCTTTGTCTCTTTCTCTCTGTCTGTCTGTCTGTATATGTCTGTCTGTCTATCTGCATCTGTATCTATCTCTCTCTCTCTCTCTGTCTCCCTCTGCCTCTCTGTCTTTCTGTCTTTCTCTGTCTCTCTCTGTCTCTTTGTCTCTATCTGTCTGTCTGTCTGTATGTCTCTCTCTCTCTGTCTCTGTCTGTCTGTCTGTCTCTCTCTCTCTCTGTGTGTCTCTCTCTGTCTCTCTCTGTGTGTCTCTCTCTGTCTCTCTCTCTCCCTGTCTCTCCCTGTCTCTCTCTCTCACTCTCTCTGTGTCTCTGTCTCTCTCTCTGTCTCTGTCTTTCTGTCTCTCTGTCTCTGTCTCTCTCTGTCTCTCTCTGTCTCTCTGTCTCTCTGTCTGTCTCTCTCTCTCTCTCTCTCTCTCTCTCTCTCTCTCTCTCTCTCTCTCTCTCTCTCTCCCCCCCCCCTCTCTCAATAGTAATACTACTAATAATAATAATAATAATAATTTTAATTAAAATAATAATAAAAATAATTATGTTATACAATAACGATGACAATAATAATAATAATATATAATCGTAATAATGACGATAATAATTATTTAAATTGACAGTTAGTATGATCATTGTTAGACCATTTACCTCATGACTATTAATATTAGTAGATAACGAGTAAATCTAAATTAAAAGCCTTTAAAAAAGTATACGCCCAACATGGGACTCGAACCCATGACCCTCAGATGTCTGAGTTTTATATCAGGCCTAAAAGTCTGATGCTCTACCGACTGAGCTAGCCGGGCGTTATTTTGCCCGAATGAGGATAAGTAATTGATTGTCAGGCCATGTTCCGATAACATGCAAGATATCAAATAATCAACATTGTAGTTCATAGATACACATTTTAACACCTTTGCAAACAGAGTAGACCCAGATCAGGCGGCTCTTGATCAGTGTCTGCTCTATTTCCTTATAAAACAATAAAGAATTGATTCTATAGTTTCTGTCTCTCTCTATGTTCAATAAAATCCCAATTAACCGGAATTCTTCTAGAGAAGAATTTAAATACACCGACGTTTAGGCAGATGGCTGCTTAACGCAGAGTGGAAGTCATGCAGATACCTCCTAGGGGAGCTTTCTGCATGACTTTCACCCTGCATTAAGCTGCCACCTGCCTCCAAGACCGATATTTATACTGAATTCAAAGCCTAGTTTAGAGAGGTTTTACTGTATCTGACCATTTTACTATCTAACGATCTGTCTGTTTGTCTGTCTGTTTGTCTGTCTGATTGATTGACTGGCTGACTGACTGACTGACTGACTGCTGTCTGACAATCTGGCTGGCTGTTCGTCTGTCTGACTCTGCCTCTGTCTGACAGTCTGTCTGTCTGTCTGTCTCTCTCTCTCTCTCTCTCTCTCTCTCTCAAAATGGGCGGAGAAGTGGCATTTGCTCTCTCTGTGGCTCTCTTTCTGTGTCTCCCTCTATCTGTCTCTCTCTTTCTCTCTCAAAATGGGCGGAGCAGTGGCATTTTTGGAAAACGAAGTGGGCGGGGCTAATGAAAAAAGTGTCAAACCAAGCTTATAAGCTACACTTACTTATAAATATTCATAAGTGGGCGGAGCTTAGAGGGAGAGATTGAGTTTCATCCAATTATCGCAAAACGTAGCTCCATCCATTTATGATTATTCATGAGTTATAAGGGTATAAAGGGGGTGGAGATTATTACTGATTTTGAAAAGTGGGCGGAACTATAGTTATTAATTGCAAATAACTCCGCTCATTCATGATTATTAATGAGTAGGCGTAGCTTATTTTCTATAATTTATTTCTAAGCTCCGCCTACTTCTGAGAAAACAGATTTAGTTCCGCCCATTTTTGGGGTTGTTTTTTAACACATTTGAATATTCGTGAGTTTGCCGATCTTCCAAACTTTAACTCCGCCCACAAGGACAACACCCAGCCTATTACTACGTTCAGATTGGCGGAGCTATGTAACAATTTGCTTGGCACTTTTTTTTGCATTCAATTCACAACTGTTTTTATTATCCTTAATCTCCTTAACCTTGATCCTGCCAAGCGAGACTATTTGAAAATTCGATTGGATTGTAAATAAAGTACACCTTCTCATTCAGATCCAAACTGTTTGACATTCTATCAGCAGTATCTCAGAAGCTTGATAAAACCTGATATCAGTAAAAAAAATAATCAACAAATCAAAGGATGGGCAGAAATATTTTATTAAACATGAGAAGGTTTATTTATTATCTTATACTATTTAAATTTAAATATCACACCAAGATTGAGGTTTTCCTAGTATAATCTTATAATCATTACATTATTATTGTCATTACTAATAATTTTTATTCAGTTATTATCAATATTTACTACTAGTATTATTATTAGAATGTCGTGTGGCTTAGCACATTATACAAATTGTCAAAATATGTCATCTACTTCGAGTTTTATTGCAATTTGATTCTTTCAGTTCTTTCGTTGGATTCTGGTGAACCAGACTAATACGTTCATTGGAACCAAACTAATAACACTTTTATAAATTCATCCAGAGCGACCTGCGCCATTTATACCCGAGTGTCCCTCTATAGACAATGAAACATTGTAAATAGCTGCGTTAATCTTTTACTGGAACGTAAATACGCCTTTCTACGCCATTGCAATCTGAGTAGACCCAGATCGGACGGCTCTTGTGGAAGCCTTTTAATCAGAGTCTGCTGTTTGCTTGTGATATAATACAGATATGATTGCACATTTTCTGCCATGGCCAAACATTCCCTTATTCGTGTCCTATTATAGTAATAAATCTAAATTTATGTTCATGATGTCATTATTTCTTACACTGATATTCAAGGAGTAAAGGGTCAACAGTGCACATGGTAATTCCGCCTTTATTTATTTACTTATTTTATTTTATTTATTTATTTATTTATTTAAACTATTTATTTATTTATTTGACAATGATGATAATATAACTATTTCTTAGATAATATGCATTAGGTACAGGGATTACACGTTTGTTAAACCACGTTTTAGGGCAGCGATGTTGGGATTTTCTCCACCGTCTGCCAGGTATCGCAAATGCATCCTTTACTGAGCTGGTGGATGTTGAAGACGTGGCAAGCATATTTAACTCTTTACTTCATTACGTTTTCACGCATCTACAAACATAGTAGACCCAGGCCAGACGGCTCCGAAATTAGATATGTTGTTTTAGTTTTTAAATTTCTAAAATGGCTATAATGTTCCAACTTCCATATTTCATTAAAACTATTTTGTCGCTGAATATTCATTAGGTATTGAACTTTGGAATAAACATAGAACAGGGATGGGTTACTTAAATCCAGTATCCCGCTATCCTTGACATGACTCGCATTTGCAAACAGCTTGGACCCAGATGAGACGCCGACTAACTCTGCGTCTCATCAGGATCCAAGCTGTTTGACACTCTGTCAATATTTACACAAAAACCGAATCGAAAGTAGTCAAAATTTCACCAGCTCCAAATTTGAAGCAGACATCCTTTAACCCTTTCCTCCATGAATAATAATGTAAGAAATAATGACATCATGAATATTAATTACGTTTAGATTATGTTTTTAATATAGCACATGGACACAGTAAATTTTGTCCATGGCAGAAAATGCAGACACATATCTATATTGTATCATAAACAAACAGAGCAGACCCAGATCAGACGGCTCCTACAGAAGTCGTCTGATCTGGGTGCACTGTTTGCAAAGATGTAGAAAGGCGTATTTATGGATTAAAGGGTTAAAATGCTGGGTGAAGTTCTACCAGAAACAAATACACTCGGCTTCAAGTTTCAAGCAATTTTCAATGAAGATAATTCGCCATGTTCTCTTCTGGTTTGGTTTGGTTTGTTGTTGGTGTTGTTGTGGGATGGGGTTAAAAATGCTTACACATAATGTTTAGTGTAGTAGCCTCTCACCAGTCTCTAACACCATCTCTTCATGTTCATCCTCAAAACTTACATTAAGATGTCCGATTGTGATCGGTTCACATTATTTGTATAACTGACAGGGGCGTAGCCAGCGATACGCACTTACGCACGTGTATAACATCAATCTGAAAGGTTAAAGCATTGCTATGGCCAAAATGGAAGACAAACCGAAGACTAAGATATATTCTCTGATAAACGTTCTGTCTTGCCCTTTAAGTTTTAACCCCTTCCCTTATAATGACGCCTTTTGGTACCTCTGTAAAAGTCATCCTTTGAAACCATTGTGATAAACAAAGCATTAATCATACAGGAGCAAATGCTCTATTTATCACAATGGTTTCAAAACTTCACAATTCTAAATTTTCCCGGGGGGGGGGGGGGTCACTATAACCACATTACATTTGGATTTAAGCTACGCTTCTAACTGATATTGTTTTCCCAGTACTTGTCTAGTCTTCGTTCGAATAAAGAATATCCAATAGTTTAAAATCTCAAATTGCGAAAAATTGCCAGTAGTAGAACCTGTCTTAAGCGGACATTTATTCATTGATCTTAACCGTTTTAAAAAGCAGGTGGTTGCTTAATGCAGGTTAAAAGTAATACAGAAAGTTCCTATTAATGCAAACCATAAAAGAAAAAGATAAGCTAAGCAAATTCTGCTACTCATGCTCTCATGCTTGTAAATGACCAATACATCTTAATTAAGAAAACCTTTAAAAAAGTTTTCGCCCAACATGGGACTCGAACCCATGACCCTCAGATGTCTGAGTTTTATATCAGGCCTAAAAGTCTGATGCTCTACCGACTGAGCTAGCCGGGCGTTATTTTGCCCAAATGAGGTTAAGTAATTGATTGGTAAACATGGACCATGCTCCGATAACATGCAAGATATCAAATAATCAATATTGTACATCATAGATACGCCTTTTAACACCTTTGCAAACAGAGTAGACACAACAGATCAGACGGCCCCTACACAGATCAGACGGCTCCTACACAGATCAGACGGCTCCTATACAGATCAGACGGCTCCTATAGGAGTCGTCTGATCAAGGTCTGCTCTATTTGCTTATAAATCAATAAAGATCTGATTCTATAGTTTCTGCCATGATCAGAAATGTCAGTGTTTACATGCCATAATAAGAAGTAATCTGATTATAATAGTCATGACGTCATTATTTCTTACAAGAATATTCATGGAGTAAATGATTATATAAACCCTTATCAGTTTTCATCTGTAGCAATTTTCTACATGTCATGTCTTTGTTTGTCTGTCTATATCTAATCTGTCTCCCTTTCTCTCTTTCTTTCACTATATCTCTCTGTTTTGTCTTTATCTGTCAATAAACTATAACATATTGTGATATCTCGTCTGGGATATCGCAAAACCGAAAGTAGCTCGATACAATATTTCGAGTACATATACGAGGGGTGTTCCATAAATAATGTCATCTGTGCTTTATTTCGCGGAAATCGTGCAATTCATGCACAAAACCACCTCGTGTCGATTGAGTGATCACTGTCTCGTGACACAGGTAAATATCTCGTCCACACGTTCACTTGCCTCGGTACAGTGTACATCGTTTCATAGCCTATTCGTTAGACTATACACAAAATGACAGGAAAACGAGCTGAAAATGTTATTGAAATTAGTTCCTATATAAAAGGTAGGTCATTACTCGGCATAAAGGCTGTAGATATTCACCGCGAGGTGTGTGACATTTATGGGGAGGGCCAAATGTCTCACAGGACTGTTTGTAGGTGGGTAGCTAAATTTAGTGCTGGGAAGCAGCAACTGAAAGATGCTGCTCGCCCAGGTCGTCCTGCAACAACTACGACCAAAGGTAACATAGAAAAAATCCGAAATATCCTCAAAACTGATGCTCGATTCACCGTAAGACAATTGGCTCGAATGACAAACTTGTCGTTAGCAAGAGTTCATGCAATTTTGAAGAAACACCTAAAAGTTAGAAAGATAAATGCAAGATGGATACCCCATTTGTTAACGGATGAGCAAAAGAAGACGCGTGTAACAATGGCAAAAAAACTTCTCAAAATGTACCCAAAATATAGTAAAAAGGCTTTTGATAATATAGTCACTGGTGATGAAACCTGGGTGTATTATTTTGAACCAAAGCGGAAGGTTTCCAACCGAATATGGGCCACTAAAAATGCCAGACGCCCAAGTATTGCCAAACGAATACGAACGGTAAAGAAGGTTTTGTATGCTATTTTTTTTTTCACTAATAAGGGTCCAGCTATTCAAATCCCGGTGCCAAAAGGCAGAACGTTCACAGGCAAGTTATATAAAAACGTTGTTCTGAGAAAATTGAAGAACTACTACAAAAGTAGCCGCCCCAAAACAGGGCTTAAGTATGTCCGACTTTTGCATGATAATGCACCCGCTCACAAGGCACGTATTGTGACTGACTTTTTTGAGTCAGAGAAGGTTACCGTCCTTCCGCACCCGCCGTATTCGCCAGACTTGGCCCCCCTGCGACTATTTTCTCTTTCCAAAACTTAAATATCATTTATCTGGAAGGAGATACAATTCGAGAAATGCCCTTGGATCTGCTGTTTATCAGTGTCTGATGGGTGTCCCCATTGAAGAGTATGAAAAATGCTTCCAAAAATGGATTGACCGGCTAAAAAGGTGTATTCTGGCTGGCGGAGAGTATTTTGAAGGGCAGAGCAAATTAAAATGAACAAAAGCACTTCCGCTATATGAGCACCGATGCAAGTGACATTATTTTTGGAACACCCCTCGTATGTTGACTATCTGAATATATATCTGACTACATGTATTTGACTATCTGACTAGTAACTATCTGGCTAGTAGATATCTGACTATCTGACTAGTGACTATCTGACTTATGACTATCTGACTAGTGACTATCTGAACACTTGACTGGATGACTATCTGACTAGTGACTATCTGACCACTTGACTGGTTGACTATCTGACTAGTGACTATCTGACTTATGACTATCTGACCACTTGACTGGTTGACTATCTGACTAGTGACTAACTGGCTAGTGACTATCTGACTAGTGACTATCTGACCAGTTGACTGGTTGACTATCTGACTAGTGACTGACTGGCTAGTGACTATCTGACTAGTGACTATCTGACTAGTGACCATCGGACTAGTTGACTATCTGACTAGTTGACTATCTGACTAGTGACTACCTGACTAGTTGACTATCTGACTAGTGACTATCTGACTAGTTAATATCTGACCAGTTGACTAGTTGACTATCTGACTAGTGACTATCTGACTAGTGACTATCTGACTAGTGACTATCTGACCAGTTGACTATCTGACTAGTGACTAACTGGCTAGTGACTATCTGACTAGTGACTAGCTGACTAGTGACCATCGGACTAGTTGACTATCTGACTAGTGACTACCTGACTAGTTGACTATCTGACTAGTGACTATCTGACTAGTTAATATCTGACCTGTTGACTAGTTGACTATCTGACTAGTGACTATCTGACTAGTGACTATCTGACTAGTGACAATCGGACTAGTTGACTATCTGAATAGATGACTATCTGACTAGTGACTATCTGACTAGTTTACTATCTGACTAGTGACTATCTGACTAGTTTACTATCTGACTAGTGACTATCTGACTAGTGAATATCTGACTAGTTGACTATCTGACTAGTGACTATCTGAATAGTGACTATCTGACTAGTGACAATCAGACTAGTTGACTATCTGACTAGTGACTATCTAACTAGTGACTATCTGACTAGTTGACTATCTTACCAGTTGACTATCTGACTAGTGACTATCTAACTAGTGACTATCTGACTAGTTACCATCTGACTTATGACTATCTGACTAGTGACTATCTGACTAGTGACTATATCTATCTCACTAGTGACTATCTGACTAGTGACACAATATCTGACTAGTGACTATCTGACTAGTTGACTATCCGACTACCTATCTGACTAGTTGACTATCTGACCAGAGACTATTTGACTCATTTCCCCTCTCTCTTTCTCTATCTCTCGTCTCTCTCTCCTCCTCTCTCTCTCATAATAATAATAATGATGATGGTGTCATTTTTATAAACTCGTAAAAATTATCAAAACATGTCGTCTGCTTCGAGGAAATTGTTTCTTTCAGGTTTTGTTTTCTCCAAAATGTCCATCGTTGGATTCTGGTGAGAGACACCGTCTCTTCGGGAACCAACTTCATCCAGAGTGCCCTGTATAATCCATTTATACCCAAGTGCCCCTTTATAGAAAATGAAACATTTTAATTCCGCCTTTATACGGAGACTTATTCATGAAGTTAAGTGTCAATGAAGTGGTGTTGATCAGTTTAGTAATAAAAACATTTGACCATGAAATGTGACCTTGACATTGACATGGCATCATTCAAAATTACGGCTTCAAAAAGATGAACATGCATACCAAGTAAGCCTCCATCGCCAATAGTTCGAAATATATGACTGGTTTTAAGCTTCGACAGACAGACAAACGGGCAAAATGTATGCCACCAGATCAATATCTTGTTGGTAAAATAATGCTTGTAAAATTAAATTATGTTATAAATAATGACAGCAAGAATATTCATTAGCTTAAGTTTTATTATGGCATATGTATGTAGTATTTTCCTGCCGCTGTCAGTTATCAATATATACCCTACTACTTTTGTTATTATTTCTGTTGGTTGATGTTGATGCTATCTATCCTTCTATTGTTGTTGCTGTTCATGCTGCTGTTGTTGCTATCTACCTACTATTGGTGTTATTCATCCTGCTCTTGTTTTAATTCTTTCTTCTGTTGTTGCTACCTATCTAGAAGATATGTTCTCATAATACTTAGTGTACTTTACGGTGTTTTCAAACTGAAATTCTTAATTTATTACATGGCAAGGATCGTGTAAAGTAAAACTTCTCAACAACGACCATTCAAACGAAGTATAATTCTTGGTTTGTAACCCAGGTGATAGTTTTGCAAGCAGAGTAGATCCAGACCAGAAAACTCCTATAAGAGCCGTCTGATTAGGGTCTGCTGTGTTTGCTAATGCAATTATATAGCTGATGGTTTAGTTTCTGCTATGGTCAAAAAGCCCTGTATTCATGCACCATTGTTAAAAATCAGCAAATAAATATTCATATCATCACTTATTGCACAAATATTCATGAGGGGAAAGGTTGATATTTGTCATTGGCATTGATGGGTTCTACAAACAGTGAATGCCCTGGTCAGATGGCTCCTTCTGTGGCCCCTGATCTAGGTCTACACTAGTTGCCTATATCCTTTTAAGGGATAGCGGGCACAAATGGAGCAATACTTGTAAATCAGATATTAAGTTGCAATATTGCATGAATGTATGTAATGAAAGCCAAATGCAGTATGTTTCGGGTTTAAGCTTCATAAGATGACAATTTATAAAGAAGGTACACAGTCTCCATAGATATATCACCAACAACGGTACGATTTCCAAATGTAACCAATGGAAGAGCAAATCCTGTAAACCCAGATTACACTGGTTTGATCTGGATCTACACTGCCTAAATTTGTCTCTCCGAATATCCAAGATAATTATAGAAAACCAGACTTTTCCAATGACCTTGAACTCTTTCTCTATGTCAGAAACAGCGACATTCACTCAAGCCCCAATCCCTCTCCAAATGCAATCCCAACCTTTGCCCCCTTGCTAGCTATGTGTACACAATATTTGGTTACAAAATATCTGTCCCAAGTACAAGTATTGTTCAGAATCTAATTTTCATTTTTTAGTAAGCGACCTTGACAGGCAGTCTGTATACCATAAAAATGTCTTCCATAATTAAAGTTATTGTCCAAAAACTGTTGTTATTTTCTCTATTCTAAGTAACAGTGACTTTGATCCCAGTCCCCCATCCCATACAATGCAAAGCTTTATCTCCATGTAAGTTTTCCGTACACCAAGTTTGGTAATAACATGTACAGTAAAAGCCCCTCTAAACCGGAAGTCAAAATTAGTTTCAAAGCCTATGTATCAGACTGGTGGCAGCTTCATGCAGGATGAAAGTCATGCAGAAGAAGGCTCCTTTTGGAGCTTTCTGAAAGACTTTACACTGCACTAAGCTGCCTAAAATACCTAAAAAATTTGGATAAAATTCCAGTTTAGAAGGGTTTAACTGCACATGTACAGTTGAACTTCTATATCTCGAACTCGGATAACTCGAACTTCGATATAACTCAAACTAAAACTTTGGTCCTTCCAAAATTTACAATACAGAATTGTTCTAAAATGTACCACTAAACATATCTAGAAACTCATGCGACAGCTTAATGCAGGTCGAAAGTAATGCTGAAAGCTCCTACATTACTTTCGACCTGCATTAAGCTGAGAATTTGAGATATTGGTCCGATTAGAAATCTGATGACTCAAACCTCTGTTATCTCAAACTAACTTATATGGTCCCTTGAAGTTCGAGATATAGACGTTCAACTGTATATCCTAATTAAAGTTATTGTCTGGAAACTGAAATGTTGATGCCAGTCTACCCAACAATGTACCCAATCTGATAACCAGAATTTCTACAAACAAAATTTACAGTAAAACCTCTCTATAACGGCCATTAAATTGTGTTAATTAGTTGGTATTTAGGGCAAGTGGCTGCTTAAAGCAAGGTAAAAGTAAAACAGAACGCTCGTATAGGAGCGTTCTGTTTTACATTCACCTTGCTTTAAGCAGCTGCCTGCCTTTAGCACAAAATACTTGCTGTAATTTAGTGGCCGTCATAGAGAGGTTTTACTGTAGTATTAAAATCATGGGATATATCAAAAACAAGGTGAAAAGACGAGTGGCATGCTTGCTTTATTGGCCTACATTTGTTCATGATTTTAAACAATATAAATGTTGCAGGTGGGTCTGTATTCATAACTAATTCTCAGATACAAAACTCAGAAATATTCTCAAACATGCTTGTTTGCTTCCCTGCTTCTACAACATAGGTATAAGCTGGAAACCAAGCAAACCTGATTGAAAACATTCTTGTGCTTTAACCCTTTACTTCATATACATATGCCTTTTGATGCCTTTGCCAAAAAGAGGAGATCCAGATTAGATGACTCAAGACCCATATAACCAGGGACAAAAAAAATCCCTTGTTCATAGTGCTACTATAAAGATTTGGTTAATTAATATTCATGATTATTTCTTATATAAATATTCATGAAGTGAAGGGTTAAGTCTAATTCAAGACCAGAATCATAAATAACAAAAATAACCACATAGGCCACCATCTCTACCATCGATAATAATTCGTTAAAGATGTTAATACTCTTTAATAACAGATTTTTATTATTCCATATAAAGCAAACAGAGCAGACCCTGATCAGACAGCTCCTACGGGAGTCATCTGATCTGGCTCTACTTTATTTGCAAAGGTGTTATAAAGCTTCTCTATACAGGGTTAATAACTGACTTTATCACCATATTGTTAAGTTAAACTTTAAATTAGACCAATAGAGTAGGAAATAGTGTAGACCCAGATCAAATCTTTCAGGATAAGTTTGATCTGGGTCTGCACTATTTGTCTAAGTTTGTCTGTCCGAATACATATGGTAATTACCAGTACCAGTAGTAACATAATCTGATTAACATCTTTGGTTTGAACGTATCACAAAATCTGAATATGAGACATAATCTTTTTCAAATACAAGTACCTCTAAACTGGACATTACATGTGGTATTAAAATCGGTCTTGGAGACAGGTGGCAGCTTAATGCAGGGTGAGATTCATGCAGAAAGCTCCTCTAGGAACTTTCTGCATGACTTTCACCATGCATTGAGCAGCCACCTGCCTAAAAGTATCTAAATTCTCCTCCACTAGAATTCTGGTTTAGCGGGCGTAATACTGTACAATGCTTCCAAAGATGTGACGAAAAAAGAGTGACGAAAAAAAAGGTTGACATACAGATTGACTGATGTGATCCCATAGTGTCACCAATATAACAGTAGGTGACTATCCCAAAACTGTTGTTTATTCCAACACATTAACCTTTTACTCCATCAATACGCCTTTCTACACCTTTGCAAACAGAGTAGACCCAGATCAGACATCTATAAAAATATTCATGATGACATAAGTTCTTACTTGAATATTCATGGAGTAAAGGTTTAATATTTTGGAAACTGAAACAATCGGGATTAATCTCACCGTTTATAGTCCATTCAGTATGAAGGAATAACATTTCTCACATAATTACCATTGTTTTCAATATGAAACCACATACCATTGTTTTCAATATGAAACCACAATCACACAAAAAACTAGAGGTTTGTTTTTGTCACAAAAAACAGATGTCTCCTCCTCCCATCCTCTTTCCAATACACAAGTGTAATGTCTGTAACTCCAAACTTATCAGGGTCTAATTTTTTAAGGCATCAGGGGCAATAACTCCAACATTGTCAGGGGGGGACAATTCAAAAGCCCCAGGTACACAAAAACACATGCATGTCAACATTCTTGTGACGTTCGGTGACTCTAGTACTAGTGGTTTCATAGATACATGTGACACAAAGTAAAGTTTCTCTTATTCGAAGTCATAAGGGGCAGTAACTCCAAAGTTATCAGGGGGAGACAATTAAAAATCCCAGATGCACAATAACTCATGCTGGTGAACATTTCTGTGAAGTTTGGTGACTCTAGCCCTACTGGTTTCAGAGATACGCGCAGCACAAAGTTTCTCTAATTTTAAGTTATCATATCAGGGGAAGTAATTCAAGAATTATCAGGGGGAGACAATTCAAAAAACCAAGGTGCACAACAACTCATGCTGGTCAACATTCCTGTGAAGTTTGGTGACTCTAGCTCTAGTGGTTATAAAGATATGCATGACACAAAGTTTCTCTCACTCCAAAGTTATCAGGGGGAGACAATTCAAAAAACCCAGATGCACAACAACTCATGCTGGTGAACATTCCTGTGAAGTTTGGTGACTCTAGTCCAACTGGTTTCAGAGATACGCGCGACACAAGTTTGTGACGGACAGACAGACGGACGGACGGACGGACAGACAGACAACTCTGGCAAAAACAATATATCTCCCCATAAATGGGGGAGACATAATTACGCCAGTGAACATTTAAGAACAGAAAACATTTTGGAACTACTTTGTAGACAACTGAACACGCATGGTATAAACAGAATGGTGTGAGTTGGTCACTGGTATCCCAAGCAAAACTTTTGTACATAAATGTTGCTTAAAATGCACATCGTTTATGTGAGAAAAAGAATCCGCCACCCGTTGTACTTTGAGCCAAGCTGATCTTGAACCTGTCTAGGAAAAAAAGTTATTAACCTTTTCCAAAACTCTTTCCTTCATGAATATTTATGTGACAAGTAATGATGTCAAGAATATTAATGATATTAATTTGTTATAACAGCACAGGGACACAGGGAATTTTGGCCATGGCAGAAACTGTAGAATTATATCTATATTATATCATATGCAAACAGAGCAGACCCTGATCAGATGGCTCCTATAGGAGCCATCTGATCTGGGTTTACTCTGTTTGCAAAGGCATAGAAAGGCATATCTATGGCGCAAAGGTTTAGTAACATTTCTTTTCTAGACTCGTTCAAGATAAGCTTGTCTCAAAGAACGACGATCCTACCGTATACATGTATATACATGTACAAGAGAATTTTAAATGACCATGAGCGATGATCTAGGTAAACACTGTCTGTCAATTAAACCTTTTACTTCATGAATATTCATCATCTGGTTCTATACTGTTTGAGAATGCCAGTCAAACCTTTAAATGCTGAATATTCAAAGTGCTTAGCTGTAGAGACCAATTAGTAAAAAAAAAGAAGGCTTAAAATTGCTGGAGATTTTGAATGACAATCAATAAAGACTATGATCAGATGCTCCTAGAGGAGCCCGAAGGAAAAATGGCTGCATGGGACACACCGACCCATGGACACATGTAAACAGCAAAAACTATATCAGGGGTGAAAATCAGGCAGAAAGCTCCAAGAAGAGCTTTCTGCATGACTTTCTCCCTGCATAAAGCTGCCACCTGTCTTAACCCATTCCATCATATTAATGCCTTTTGAGGCCTCTGTAAAAATCACTTTTTGAACAGCATTACTTTACACCTGTATTAAGCTGTCAACTCAAGATATTGTCCAGATTAGAAATTCAATAACTCAAACTTCTGTTATCTCGAACTAATTTGTATAGTCCCCTGAAGTTCGAGATATCAAAGTTCAACTGTAATTGAAATTCAAACAGTCATTATTTCTGACATGAGTATTCATAGTGTAAAGGGTTAACCCTTTCCCTCATATAAACGTGTTTTCACGCATTTGCAAACAGAGTAGACACAGATCAGACGGCTCCTAGAGGAGCCGTCTGATCAGGGTATGCTCTGTTTGATAATAGAATTTGAAAGATCTGTTTCTTTGCTTTCTAAAATGTCTACAATGGTCCACCTTTCATATTTATTTATATTATTTTGTTAATGAATATTCAGTAGGTATTGAAATTTGGGCTGAATATAGAACAGTGAAAGGGTTAAAAAGTGGAGAAGGCAAACAGGGTATATCACAGTCAGTTTTCAAAGATCTTATTTTGTTGCACTTCTATCCTGATTGTCCTATATTTTGCTGCATAGTCAGTCTGTCCAGTTAAGACCAACACACTGGTGGATAAAACTGTAAATATCCGTCAACTCTTCAATCTGGAAAGAAAAAGCATCAAGATGAGTAAGTAAGTACAATGGTATCACTCCGACTCAACTACTGCAAACAAAAAATCAGAAACAAAAAACTATTTTTGGAAATGCTGCAGACTACAAATGAGAAACAGACAACAATTAAGCAGATGACAAAATTACTTAGCATGGACAATTGAGCAGGAGACCACAATTAAAGCAGACAATAAAATTACATAGCATGCAAAGAGATAAGGAGGTCATAACTAGATTGTTATTGGCTAACAGATTGGAGGTTTCCTCCTTTAACCCTTTCCCTCATATAAATGTGTTTTCATGCATTTTGCAAACAGAGTAGACCCAGATCAGACGGCTCCTAGAGGAGCCGTCTGATCAGGGTCTGCTCTGTTTGCTAATATAATTTGATAGTTCTGTTTCTTTCCTTTCCAAAATGTCTACAATGGTCCACCTTCCATATGTCTTTATAGCTATTTTGTTAATGAACAGTCGGTAGATAGTGAAATTTGGAATAAACATAGAACAGGGAAAGGGTTAACCCATTATCTCATAGACTATTTTTAGATCCAACCTCTATGAATAAATCTACCGAAAAGGATCATTAACCAGAGAAAATGAAAATTTAAGATTTTTGTAGTTTGAAACAATTGTGATAAATAAAGCATTTGCTCCTATAGAGGCAAATGCTCTATCAAAATGGTTTCAACAGGTGACTTGCAGAGGCTTCAAAAGGTGTCAAAATGAGACAAATCAAGTAAAACCTCTTTAACCTTACTCCATGAATATTTATGGAAGAAATAATGATATCATGAATATTAATTAGATTAATTGTTATAATAGATTATAACAGCACATGGACACAGGAAGTTCTGGTCATGGTAGAAAATGTAGAATCTTATCTATATTATATCTTAAGCAAACAGAGCAGACTCTGATCAGATGGCTCCTATAGCAGCCATCTGATCTGGGTCTACTCTGTTTGCAAATGCACAGAAAGGCGTATTTATGGAGTGGAGTAAAGGAGCAGTCACTTAAATTGCCTTACCCTTTACTCAAAAATCCCGCCTTTCCACGCCTATGCAAATAGAGTAGACCAAGATCAGATAGCTCTTATATGAGCTATCTGATCTGGGTCAGCCCTATTTACTTAGATTTTACACATGATTCTCTACTGTTTGCCATGGCAATAAAAGTCTTTTTTTTTATATATAAATATTTTCATTACAAGAAATAAATTAATGGGCAGAATATGAAAACATATCTATCACACAAAGGTTTAACCCTTTACTCCTTAAATATGCCTTTCTACACCTTTGTCAACTAAGTAGGAGCCCTCTGGTCTGGGTCTGCTCTGTTTGCTTATGGAGTAATATAGATCTGACTCTACAGTTTCCATCAAGGCCAAAATCTCCATTGTTCATGTACCATTATAAAAATACATCTAATCAATATTCATAGGGTCAGTATTACTTTAATGAATATTCATCAAGTCAAGGATTAACCCTTTCCCTAATGTAAGCACATTTTTGACGCATCTGCAAACAGAGTAAACCCAGATCAGACGGCTCCTATAGGAGCCGTCTGATCAGGGTCTGCTCTGTTTGCTTATGGTGTAATATAAATCTGATTATACAGCTTCTACCTGAGCCAAAATGTCCTGTGTTCATATGCCATTATAACAAATAATCTTATTAATATTCATGACGTCATTATTTCCTACAGGAATATTCATGGAGTCAAGGATTAAGTTACTCACCACTTTGGCTGTTGGCTTTCCGGCTCCATGCCCTGCCTTTGTGTCTACTCTTATCATGAGTGGGTTTGTCTGTGGAAGAAAACACAAATTAAAAACAAAATCAGTGCACATAAGAAAAGCTTAACCATTTAATTCATATATACACATACACAATGTTATGCCTTTGAAGACAGAGTAGACCCACATCAGACTGAAGGAGCTGTCTATTCAAGTTCTGCCATGTTTGCTTATGGTATAACGCTGATACAATTTAAGCCATTTGTGCTGAGTGTCCCTTAAAAGGGACCTAGCCAAACAGTGTAGATCCAGATGAGAGGGCTCCTGAAGGAACCCTCTGATCAAGGTCTGTATTGTTTGCTGCAGTCAACAATGTCAATGGATTGTTCCAATAAATATTTGTTACCTGAGCACCCTCAAGATGAAAAATGGAGGCTTTCAACAAGGAAATTTGGATGAGTTTTCTTCAAATAATGTGGGAATAAATGGGTTAAGTTTCTGCCAAGGTCAAAGCTTCATTTGTTTATGTCACTACAAAAATTC
The DNA here is from genome assembly GCA_963576725.1 of Azorinus chamasolen. Lineage (NCBI taxonomy): Eukaryota > Metazoa > Mollusca > Bivalvia > Cardiida > Solecurtidae > Azorinus > Azorinus chamasolen. The sequence goes on from OY755252.1 coordinate 54,709,453, forward strand.
AGTTAATTACGATTTATAAAGTCATAATTTCTTTTATGTATATTCATGAAGCAAAGGGTTAAAAGTTTAGCCCTTTCCTTCCTATAAATACTTTTTCACGCATTTGCAAACTGAGCAGACTCAGATCAGACGGTTCCTATAGGGTCTGCTCTGTTTGCTTATAGAATTTGATAGCTCTTTACTTTCTAAAAAAGCTACAATGTTCCACCTTCCATATTTCATTATATATGTAACTATTTTGTCCATGACTATTCAGTATGTATTGAAATTTGAAATAAGTATAGGACAGGGAACGGGTTAATTTAGGAACAATTGATAAGAGGCTGACTGATCTATCAATTGTTTCTGATTTTCCAGCCAAGGCCCATTTTTTACCTTTAATACCCTTTCCTCCATAAATACGCCTTTCTACGCCTCTGTAATAGTCACTTCTTGAAACCATTGTGATAAATAGTGCATTTGCTCCTATAGGAGCAAATGCTCTATTTATCACAATGGTTTCAAACTACCAAATTCTAAAAGTTTCCTTTTCTCTAGTTAAAGCTCCTTTTCGGTAGATTGATTCAAAGAGGTTTGATCTAAAAATAGCCTATGGAGGAATGGGTTAAAACTACCTCTGGGTACCAACATGTTGACCCATTATCTCATATAAACTGTAAACACCTTTTCATGCCTTTGCAAACAGAAGACCCAGCAATTCTAACTAGAACTATCACTAAAGGTGATGGAATACCCCCGCTCAGCTGCCTTGATCGCTCGCATATCAAATAAGAGTTGTGCTAGGTTGTGCCACTGACAGACAGACCAACTGACCGACCAGCACACTGACTCCTATATGCTCTGTTTGCTTGTGATATACATGGTAATATAGATATAATTCTAAAATTTCCGCCATGGCCAAAAATATTCCTGTGTCCATGTGCTATTATAATCATTAATCTAATTAATATTCAAGATGTCTTTAATTCTTACATGAATATTCAGTAACTCTTTCCCTCATACAACCACTTTTTTCAATACTTTGCAAACAAAGTAGACCCAGATCAGATGGCTCCTGTAGGAGCTGTCTGATCAGGGTCTGCTGTTTTCTTATGAATTAAAATAGATCTGACTCTACAATTTCTACCAAAACATCCTGTGTACATATGCCATTATAAAAATCAGTTAATAAATATTCATGATGTCATTATTTCTTACATGAATATTCAACAGGGAAAGGGTTAAATATGCAATAATTTTATTCTACACCGTCAACAATAGCAATATTCTTTGATTCATAACCTGTCACCCTTAATAAAATTTCACTTAATTAATATTCATGAAGTCCAAAATTCATACATGAATATTCATGAAGTAAATGAGTATGTACCTGTTTCTCACTACTTCCTACAACTTCCTGCAGCTGAGCAATATACTTGAGAGAATGTAAGGGGACAACTCTGTCATCATGGTCAGCTGTGAGCAGTAGAACTGAGGGATACTGAGTGCCCTCCCCTTCTGGCACCTTAATGTTGTGTAGCGGCGAGTACCTGAGGTGAGTAAAAATCTAGTCTTTTTCATTCTTATCATTCATCCTAAAAGGGGCACATATCAAACAGTGCAGACCCAGAGCAAGGGGCTCCTGTGCAGTCTGATCAGGGTCTGCACTATTTACTTCACAAATTAAAGAACTTTAGTAATTAAACTTTAATTAAAGAACTTTAATAAAGAATCTCACATATTCCACGCCGTCACATTGTCAGAGAAAAAAGTAGTTCTCCATGACTGATTCCTCTGAAAATCAAACTCATCCAGGCTTTAATTCATAACAATTCTTAACTGATGAACCGTCAGACAGGTCAAAAACTATATACCCCTTGCAACTTCGTTGCGTGGGGTATAATTACTTTTAACCCTTCTCTTGCTGAATTTTAAAACACATTTCTTCTTTACCCATGCCCTGTTGTATAATTACATATATCTCCACTGTGTACAAGTATTTCGCTGTGCAATCACTGCTGTTGAGTGCATTGGTTGCACAATAAACTTGTAAATAGTGCAGACCCTGATGAGATAGCTCCTGCAGGAGCTGTCTCATCTGGGTCTTCACTATTTACAGGTACGTATATTGACGTGAATAGCAAGCGAAGGGTTAAAAGGTTACATCTACAGAATAATTGTTCAGGTCCTTATAAGATGCATAAATCAAAACATTTTTCAAGATTTGTTCTTTTATTTCTCCACCAAACCCCATGTTGTGATCACTCTTTAGAATAGTCTGTTTGAGATTCTAAAAGAGTTGTCACAACATAGGTTTTGAAGGAGAAATAACAATTTTAGTATTTGAATATATATACACCTTTATCTATATAGCTTTGTGTGTGGATTGTTTTGTTACACATATTTGGGCAAGTGCTTGTAGAAAATGTTTGTAAAATGATCTGAACCAAAGATCCAGATAAGATGCGTAAATTAAAACATTTTTAAGAATTACTCCTTTATTTCTCCACCAAACCCTATGTCGTGACCACTCTTTAAAATCGTCTTGAAAAGTGCTCACAACATAGGATTTGGTGGAGAAAGGATGATTTTAGTATACATCTTAATCTGTTGCTCTATGTGCTAGAGGAAAGGATTTATTCCGATTTTGAAAACAATGTACACATAGATTGTATTCGTAAAAGATATTACGAATTTATCCAGAAAGCAGAAATAGCCAGAAACTACAGAACAATGCGCACTCACTTTATCAACCAGTTAAAGTCCTCCTCCTTATCTGAACACCCAAAGTCTGTGGTCCAGGCATGCCCAATAGTAAACTTATGAAACTTCAGCATGTCCATCACTCTGTTGAGCAGTAAAGGAAAACATATACATGTATAGTATTTACCCTAAATATTCAGACAGGTAGCTTAATTAACCCTTTCCCTCATACCAACATCTTTTTCATGCATTTCCAAACAGAGTAGACCCAGATCAGACAGCTCCTATAGGAGTTGTCTGATCAGGGTCTGCTCTGTTTGCTTTTGACATAATACATATCTGATTCTGCAGTTTTTGTCAAAGCAAAAAAATCCCGAGAACAGTTTACATTATAAAACTTCAGCTAATAAATATTTATGATGTCGTAATTTCTTACATGAATATTGAAAAGGGAAAGGGTTAAGACAACAAAGGGCCATGAGGCCCTAAAGCGCTCATCAGATATAACCCCAGGGGCGGGGCCATTTTTGACCACAAGAAATCATGTGTACAACCTTGGTAGAGAACCACAAGGCAAAGCAATATGCCATTAATTAAAGGTCTAAGCCTTATGGTTTCAGAGAAAAATAATATTTATATTTTTCCCATGAAAAATTGATAAGCCCTGAGGCAGGGCCAAGTTTCGCCCAGTGGTCAGGGTCGTAAGTTAAACATTCTTGGCAGAAGACCACAAGCCACAGCTACATATTTGTAGAGGACCATTAGATCATGTTACATACCAAATATCAAAGGTCTAGGCCTTACAGTTTCAGTAGATTTTTAAAGATTTTCCTATGAAAAACTGATAAGCCCTTGGGCGGGGCCATTTTTGGCCCAGTGTTCATAATTTGAACAATATTTGTAGAGGACCATAAGATCATGCTACATACCAAATATCAAAGGTCTAGGCCTTACAGTTTCAGAGAAGAAGATTTTTAAAGATTTTCATATATTACCATATATGGAAAAAATGACCACGCCCTCTGGCGGCCATGTTTTTTGCTGGATCAAAATTCTTTTAACAATTTTTAAAGTCTATCAACTGAGAAACATTTTGGTGAAAACTATATTCAAATCGGACAAGTCATTCTGGAGAAGAAGATTTTTCTAGATATTGCGTACAGTTGCCATGGCAACAAGACCGATGGCCCCGCCCACTATCTTTTAACAACTTTTGAGGCACACACCCACAGTATGTATCTGACCAAGTTTGGTTACAATTGGGCAGTGGGTTTCAGAGAAGAAGTCGTTTGAAATTGTTGACGGACAGACGGACTGACGGACAGACTGACAGACGGACGCCGGACGCCGGACAAAGGGGTATCACAATAGCTCACCTTGAGCACTTTGTGCTCTGGTGAGCTAAAAAGGGGCTAAAAATACTATTCCTTTAGATCAACACTACAGTAAAACCCTATCTACCACAATCATAAAAAATTCTGGGGTTTTATCTCTTTCTTTCATATAATCGCCTTTTCATGACATTGCAAGCAAAGTAGACCCCGATCAGATGGCTGCACGGCTGCTGTAGGAGCCATCTGATCAGGGTCTGCTTTGTTGCTTATGAAAGTATAATTGATCTGATTCTACAGTTTCTACCAACACCAAACAATCCTGTGTACATGTGCTATCATAAAATGTCAGTTAATAAATATTCACGATGTTATTATTTCTTACGTGAATATTCAACAAGGAAAGGTTAACCCTTTCCTTCATATAAATGCCTTTTGACACACTGTCACACATTTCTATGCCTTTGCAAACAGAGTAGACCCAGATCAGACAGCTCCTATAGGAGCTGTCTGATCAGGGTCTGCTCTGTTTGCTAAAAGAAGTTGATGGATCTATTTCTTTAGTTTCCTAAATGGCTGCAATATTTATAACTTTCATTATAGTAAACTATTTTGTCAATGAATATTCAGTAGGTATTGGAATTTGGAATAAACACAGAACAGTGAAAGGGTTAAGACACATGGTAGCTTACTGCAGGAAGTAAGAAACTTTAAAAACAGGTCTATTATGATTTCATAAACAAACAGAGCAGACCCTGGTCAGACAGCTCCTATGGGGTCTGGGTCTGCTCTGTTTGCAAAGGCGTGTAAAAGTATTTGTATGAAGGAAAGGGATATGAAAGAGTAGAGTCAGGGTGACTTTGTCTCCCAAATCGCCCACTAGCTTGAGCTCTGATATGGAGATACGGGACCTGAAGTCTTTGTCTACATACCCCACTTGAGCTATTGCACATCCAAACAGTTCTGGTCTCTGGTTCACACAGGCACCAACCAAGAGGCCCCCATTAGATCCACCATTGATAGTGATTCTGAAAAACAAGAATGTTGTAACAATACTATTTGCATCTCCTATATTGATAATGAAGCTTACTCCTTTACTCAATATAAATGCCTTTAAATGTCTTTGCAAACAGAGTATACCCAGCTCTGCTCTGTTTGCTTACGAAATAATTTAGATCTGATTCTACAGTTTCTGCCATGGCTTAACCCTTTTCCTGTTCTGTATACAGGCCAAATTTCAATACCTACTGAATATTCATAAACAAAATAGTTATAAAGAGAAATGGAACGTGGAACATTGTATACATTTTAGAAAGCAAAGAAACAGATCTATCAAATTCTATTAGCAAACAGAGCAGACCCTGATCGGACGGTTTCTCTAGGAGCCGTCTGACCTGGGTCAACTCTGTTTGCAAATGCGTGATAACATGTTTATATGAGGGAAAGGGTTAAATTACCTGTGTTCATTTGCCATTATAAAAATTCAGCCATCTAATATTCATCATGTCAGTATTTCTTACAAGGAGTAAAAATTTCCAGTAAAGTTTTGTTGAAATCCTTTGAGAAATACCTTGGTCAAGAAAGACCAACAGACTGATCATTTGTTCGACCTACATGGTGACTTTATGTTGCCCTACTAAAACAGACGAGAGAGCTGCTGTAGGAAAAGTCTGATCTGGGTCTACTCTGTTTGCTAATGAAAAAACAGGGTCCATGCTTTTAAAACTTTTAGTTGAGTCTGAGTTTGTTCTAAAGTTTTTGATTGGTTAGATTTGAGCCTCTGGCTCAAATCTGACCAATCAAAAGCTTGAGAACTCAAATCTGACCAATCAAAAGCTTGAGAACTCAAATCTTTACCAATCTATTTCTAGTTTCTACCATGATAAGAACCCCCTTGTTCATGGTACCAGTATAAAAATTCTGCTAATTAATATTCATGATGTCGTTATTTCTTACATGAATATTCATTTCAGTAAAGGGATAATAATATTGCAAAATGTATAGAATAGTGCTATGCCATAAATATTCATGTAAATAATGACATCATGAATATTAATTACATGAATTTTGGCCATAGCAGAAACTGTAGAATCATATCTATATTATACCATAAGCAAACAGAGAAGGCCCTGATGAGACGGTTCCTGCAGGAGCCATATGATCTGGGTCTACTCTGTTTGCAAAGGTGTAAAATAGAAAATTCATGGAGTAAAGGATTAAATCACTTTAAAGTTGTGAAGTGCAAAACTCAGAATAAAAGAAGAAATTCAGAAATCTAGAAAGAAAGAAATATATATGTATACATGTATCCCAAACAACCCCTTATTCATCAGAATCACCTCTCTGAGTCTATTCTTATAAGAACTAACAAAACTAGAGGTTTCTTTTTGTCAAAAACAAATGTCACTCCTTCATCCTCTTTCCAATACACAAGCGCAATGTCTGTAATTTCAAAGTTTATCTAATTTCAAGTCATCAGGGGCAATAACTCCAAAGTTATTAGTGGGAGACAATTCAAAACACCCAGGTGCACAACAACTTATGCTGGTGAACATTCCTGTGGAGTTTGGTGATTCTAGCCCTACTGGTATCAGAGATACGCATGACACAAAGTTTCACTAATTTTAAGTTATCATATCAAGGGCAATAACTCAACAATAATCAGGGGGAGACAATTCAAAAACCTCAGGTGCACAACAACTCATGCTGGTCAACATTTCTGTGAAGTTTGGTGACTCTAGCCCTAGCGGTTTCAGAGATACGTGTGACACAAAGTAAAATTTGTCTAATTATAAGTCATCAGGGGCAATAACTCCAAAGTTATTAGGGGGAGACAATTAAAAAAACACAGGTGCACAATAACTCATGCTGGTGAACATTCCTGTGAAGTTTGGTGACTAACCCTACTGGTTTCAGAGATATCCGCGACACAAAGTTTCTCTAATTTTAAGTTATCATACCAGGGGCAATAAATCAACAATTATCAGTGGGAGACAATTAAAAAAACACAGGTGCACAACTCATGCTGGTAAACATTCCTGTGAAGTTTGGTGACTCTAGCCCAAGCTGTATCAGAGATACATGTGACTCAAATTTTCACTAATTTTAAGTCATATGGTTTCAGAGATATGCGCAGAGACAGACGGACGGACAACTCTGACAAAAACAATGTCTCCCAATAAATGGGGGAGACACAAAAAGATTCGGGTGTGTAAGAAGAGATTTTGACAGATCAGCACTCATCTTATCCACAGCTCTTGACATATGATATAGAAGTGAGATACAGAGCCCTAAATAACAGGAGTAGTTAAGTAATCTAGAAAAAAAAAATTCTGCACTTCTTCGCAAAACCCTATCTTGCAGGTACCGATTAGAATTTCCTTTCCAGGTTGTAATGGGAATTTAATAACAAAACAAGAGCCGCATACAGCGCCAACGCTCGTCTGATTTGGTGCTTGTCCACTGCATACACTTCTCCTCAAAGAGATCTACCAACCTATGAAGTTTCATGTTGATACCTCTTATACTTTTTTATTAATCAGTTACATTAAAGTTTTTACACACCGCCGCCGCCGATGCTAACGCCTCGACTACGCCAACGCTTACAACTATGTCGTACGACAACTCCTACGACCCAGTGATCACAATAGCACGACGTTTCTTTGGAACAGATGAGCTAAAAATAAGAAGTTAACCCCTTCTTTCATACAAAGGCTTTTTTCATGCCTTTGCAAACAGACTAGACCCAGAAAGGGTTAAAGGAACAAGAAATAAGATTTTGACAAATCAGCACTCTTCAAGTATCTACAGTTCAACAAACATCCAACTCACTTGTTATTGCTGGTGAACTTGTTTGAGATCAGAAACTCTGCTGCTGCCTGGAAATCATCAAAGCAGTTCTGCTTGTTACCCAGCATTCCACCTTTGTGCCAGGTCTCCCCATACTCACTGGAAAATAAAGAGTAGAGCTACAGATAAAGGTGTGTACCCAAATACTAAAATCGTCATTTCTCCACCAAAACCTATACTGTGATCATTCTAAAGAATCGTCTCTTCAAGACGATTCTAAAGAGTGGTCACAGTATAGGGTTTGGTGGAGAAATAAAGGAGCTACTCTTGAAAATGTTTAAATGTAGGCATCTTACATGGAAAGAGTAAAATAACTATGAGCCATTCAATGAGAAAACAGGACCTGGTTTTGAGTGATGGATTTAACCCTTTCCCTCAAAAATATTCATGTAAGAAATAATCACATCACATACAATGTATATTTTCTAGCAATTTTTAACCCATTCCCTCATATTGACGCCTTTTGACGCCTCTGCAAAAGTCGCAAGTTGAAACCATTGTGATAAATAGAGCATTTGCTCTATTTATCATAATGGTTTCAAACTAGAAAATTCTAAAATTTTCCTTTTCTCTAGTTCATGCTCCTTTTCAGTAGATTTATTCAAATAGGTTGGATCTAAAAATAGCCTATGAGGTAATGCGTTAATTATGGCATATGTTGAATTGAATGTTTGGTATTGATAGAAACTGTGGAGTCTGATCTATATAATTTCGTAAGCAAACAGAGAAGACCCTGATCAGATGGCTCCTACATGAGCAATCTGAACTGGATATACTCAGTTTGCAAAGGCATGAAAAAGCATATGTATGAAGGAAAGGGTTAAAACATTTTGCTTGAATCTGAGGCCATTCTCAATCATCAGATTGGTCACATTTTGAGTGAACCTTTTACTCGATGAATGCACTTGCAAATAGAGTAGACCAAGATCAGACAGCTCCTAGAAGAGCTGTCTGATCAGGGTCTGCTCTGTTTGCTAATAGAATTTGATAGATCTGTATCTTTGCTTTCTAAAATGTCTACAATATTTCACCTTCCATATTTCATTATAACTATTTTGTCCATGAATATTCAGTAAGTAATGAAATTTGCCCTCTTTGGAGTATAGGGTTAATATTGAAATTCAACCAGGTATTTCAAACATGTCAGATTGTCATACTGAGGTGATCTACAAAGACAAATTAGGCAGCAATAACACTTTACTTCATACCTATGCCTTTCAAAGATTTTAAACCTTTGAAAACAGAGCAGACCCAGATCAGAAGCTCCTATAGAAGCTGTCTTATCAGGATCTACTTTGTTTGCTCATGAAATAACATAGATATGACTCTACACTTTCTGCCATAGCTAACATTTCCTGTGTTCATAAGACAATATAACAAGAGCTGTCCGCTGACACTTTCTTTAGTGCTGGATAGTGTAGTGTAAGTCCAAGTCGGAAAGGGGAGATAACTATAGCAAAATTAATTTTCGGATTACCTGCCCTTGTGAAATGAGTCCCTCTTGTAATAGTTAACATGCATACCAAATTTGAACTAAATATCTTGGACAGTTTCTGAGACATGGACCTTAACATAAAACTTAACCAACAATGAAAATTCTAAGTCGAAAAAGGGGCATAACTATGGCAAAATTAAGTTTAGGGTTATGTACCCTTGTGAAATGGGTTCCCCTTGTGATAGTAAATATGCATACCAAATGTGAACCAAATATCTTTGATGGTTTCTGAGAAATGGAATTTAACAAAAAGGTTAACCAATGCCGACGCCGACACAGACGAGAGGGTCATGACAATACCTCCACTTTTTGAAAAATGAATCTAATTAATATTCATGACATAATTTTTAACAAGAATATTCATGGAGTAAAGGGTTAAGAAAGCATAAGTGGACAGACAGAAAATATAGAAGTCATTCCAAAAACTCATCACTTGCTTTGCAGGTCACAAAAAAACCCAGATTTCACTTATTTGCATTGAAGTTTAACCCTTTCCCTCATATAAACGTGTTTTCACACATTTTCAAACAGAGTAGACCCAGATCAGACGGCTCCTAGAGGAGCCGTCTGATCAGGGTCTACTCTGTTTGCTAATAGAATTTGATAGATCTGTTTCTTTACTTTCTAAAATGTTTACAATGTTCCATCTTCCATATTTCTTTATAACTATTTTGTTAATAAATATTCAGTAGGTACTGAAAATTGGCCAAAATACAGAACAGGGAAAGGGTTAACATTGCTTTAACAATATCTCAGACATATCGCGCCATCCAGCTAAATATACAGGTGAACGAAGACAACAGAGATTCTTCTCTGCACGGAACAAATTACATTGTTTCGTGCACAGAAGAACACCCAGGTAGAACCTACCACAAGCCGGCTTGAAGGCCATAAATAAGACATTACTACTCACCCCCCACCACGGATATTTGCAACAGCATACACGCCGCCTAAATGCTGCAAGAAAACCAAGCGAGAGACGGAGAAACTTGGGGATATCGAGACGTTGAAGCCTCCATAACCGTACAACATAACAGGGTTGTTCCCGTCCTTAGAGATATCCTGGAATGATAATGATTTATACGCAATTCAACACTTTACCTGATATTTATTTTAACCCTTTACTCCATGAATATTCATTTAAGAAATTATGACATCATAATTATCAATCAGATTATTTTTTATAATGGCATATGAACACTGGACATTTAGGCTCAGAGAGAAACTGCAGAATAAGATCTATGTTATACCATATTAAGCAAACAGAGCAGACCCTGATCAGACGGCTCCTGTAGGAGCCGTCTGATCTGGGTCTACTCTGTTTGCAAAGTTGTGGAAAGGTATTTTTATCAGGTAAAGAATTAATATAAGCGAATATGACAGAAACTGTAGAATCAGTCTTATATTTGTTCCTAAGCAAACAGAGTAGACCCTGATCAGATGACTCCTACAGGGGATATCTGACGTGGTTCTACTTTTGCGAAGGCGTGAAAAGGTGATTCTATCAGGTAAAGAGTTAATAATCCTTTCTTTCATTTAAACCCTTTTTCATGATTTTGCAACCAGAGTAGACCCAGATAGGATGGCTCCTGTAGGAGCAAATCTGATCAGACTGCTCTATTTGCATATGAAGTTATAATAGATATCAAAAGATTCTGTGTAAATCAACCATTATAATAATTTATAATAAATATTCATGATGTCATTATTTCTCATATGAATATTCAACAGGGAAAGAGTAAAATTATTCATCATTTATAAGAATTTACAAAAGAACAACGTAAATTTGTCAGGGTTTTTTTCTTCACTTTTATTGACAAATGCAATCATGTTATAAAAATGTTTGGATCCTAATGACATAATGACTGGTTCGGCATCTCATCTGGATCCAAACCGTTTGCAAAAGTCATTATGACTTAGCCTCAGTCATAACAGTCTTGCAGTAAGCTTTCAGTATGTTAGTCCAGACTCACCTTTCTGTGAACGATGAACATGGGTATCTTGGTCCCGTCTTTGCTGGGAAAGAAAACTTGTTCTGTGGTGAACTTGCTGAAGTCAAAGTCCTTCACTTTAATTTCTCTGTAAACCTATAATGGACAATAGATTTTTTAACAACTTTCCCTCCTATAATAATGCCTTTTCACGCCTTTTCAGAGTAGACCCAGGCCAGATCAAACGGCCCCTATAGGAGCCATCTGATCAGGGACTGCTCATTTGCTTATAGCATCATACAGATCTGATTCTCCAGTTCCTGTGTTCATGTGCCATTATAAACAAGAGGGCCATTGGCCCTATATCGCTCACCTGAGTTACAGTAATACATGTATATTGACATGTTAATTTTTCAGTGGACAACATTTCTAGCAGATGAAATAAGCTTAGTCCACTGCTTTCACCCTTTCACTGCTGAATAAACTTGAACTGAATTCAGAACTAATACCAAGTGACTGGTTGACCAAGATCTAAACTGTTTACAACTTGGGCCATTTTTGCCTTAACTCAAAATGCCTAAAACTGGTCTTTGAGAAATTCAAATGACTTCAATAAAGCTATGCAATTATACCTTGACCCAGGTATATAGGCAAATAGAGTGCTAGGCAGTACATAATGCCAGTTTTTGTGTGAAATGACCAATAAGAATATCTTTAAAAATTGTTTAACCCTTCCCCTCATATAAAGCTGTTTTTATGCATTAGCAAACAGAGTAGACTCAGATCAGACGACTCCTACAGAAGCTGTCTGATCTGGGTCTTCTCTGTTTCTCTTGACACAATATAGATCGGATTCTACAGTTTTGTCAAAGCAAAAACTTCTCTTCAGAGAAATAATGTGTTTTACACATTAAAAATAAGAGTAGACTAGATCAGACGGCTGCTATAGAAGCTGTCTGATCAGGGTCTGCTCTTTTTACATTTGACAAGATATAGATTTGATTTTACATTTTTTTTCAAAGCTAAAACTTCTATTTATGGCAATAACAATTTTTTTAAGCATTAGCAAACAAGAGTAGTCCCAGATCAATTTTTGTCAAAGCAAACAGGTTAAGGGTTAATAGGTGTTTAGAAATAACTCTAGCTCTAGGTGTGAATATCTGATTATAATTCAATTAAACGGGTCATTAGTATTTTTAACAATTGAAATTGAGAAGAGTTACGTCTACTGTTATAATTAAGTTATATTTACTCAGTTATTTCATTAATATCATACAAGATTCAGACATTTTAGGACTTTTTAATGTGTTGTCATCAAATTTTATAAAAAAAGAGTTATATTTAAGATGCTTTTTGGGGCAGCAGACTTAATCCACAGTAGTAAGTTTAACACCTATCATTGTTAGGGGGGGGAGGGGGGGATTTATCATGTTTTCTTAAGAATTACCATGACTTATATCAGTTGGGCCATTGCATAATCATGTTTTCACAGTTTTCTTAAACATTACCATAAATTACATCAGTTGGGTTTGGACCCAGATCAAAAGTCTAGATGGTGATCATTTTCCTTGATTGACTGAATTGTTACTTTCCTATATCTCTCACATCTAATTTGAGAGACATTGGAAGACACCATGTAACATCACTCACACTACACACTGGGGGTTAATGGGTCAAAATGCCTTTAATGTTTCGTCTGCAACAAAAAGTTATTGTCATCTGCTTCAATTCTTAAAATAAACTTACTTTCATTTTTTTGCAAAAATATGGTTAAGATGACAAACAATTTGGATCCTGATGAGACGCCGCAGTATGCGGCCTCTCATCTGGATCCAAACTGTTTGCATAGGTAATCACAGTTTCACCACTAGCATGCAAAGAGTTAAGAGTCATGCATTGACCTGGAGAGATTTTACTGCCCAGCAGCTGTAACCTTTGAACTGCTGCTGTTGTTTATCTAACCCTTAATTTCTCTCATATAAACATGTTTTCATGCATCTGCAAACAGAATAGACCCAGATAAGGTGGCTCCTATAGGATCAAGGTCTGTTATTTGCTAATGGAATTTGATAGATGTTTCTATGCCTTCTAAAACAGCTACACTGATTCACCTTCAACATTTTATTATAAATAGTTATAAATAGAATGATACCAGCACTCCAATGCAGTTATCTCCCTTTGTCCCTTATGGCTATGCTGATGGGACAAGGGAAATAACTGTGAGGAAATTACCTTTTAAGTGTTACAGATTCTGATGTTAAGTAGCATAAAACCCCAGGGTGAGACCATTTATGGCCCAGGGGTCATTATTTGAACACACCTGGTAGTGGTATATTAGGTGATGCTTCATACCAAATATCTTAGCTCTAGATTATGTGGTTTCAGACAAAAAGATTTTTAAAGGTTTCCCTATATAAGTCAATGTAAAAACTACAAGCCCCAGGGCAGGGCCATTTTTGGCCCGGGGGTCATCATTTTAACAAACTTGGTAAAGGACCATTAGATGATGCTATATACCAAATATCAAAGCTCTAGAAATTGTGGTTTCAGAGAAGAAGATTTTTAAAGATTTAAAAAAAAAACTTGTAAAAGTAGTGGGGCGGGGCCATTTTTTGCCCGGGGGTCATGATTTTAACAAAACTGATAGAGGACATCCTAAGGTACATTTCTGTGAAATTTGGTTGAAATCCTCCAAGTGGTTTAGGAGAAGAAGTCATTTGAAATAAAAGTGAACGGACATACTAACAAATGGGTAGTTGTGTGACTTTTTCCTTTGATCTTTTCTTGTGTGACTAGTCCCACAAGAAAAACTATTTTTGGCTCTAACTTTGGAAAAGAATGATCTGGAAGCTAACCCTAACCCTAACCCTATGTCCCACAACTGGCCAGGTTAATGTCACAAGAAATGGCCAGGTTAATGTCACAAGAGATTGCCAGGTTAATGATTTTACTTGTGGGACTAGTTAGAAAAAGTCACACAACTACCCTTTGGTGAGTGCGGACAGACGGACGGACAGACGGACAGACGGACAGACGGACAGACGGACGACGGACGACAGGCGGTCACAATAGCTCACCTTGAGCCTTTGGCTCAGGTGAGCTAAAAACAAAGCGGCGACTACATGCTCCCCCAAATCCTGTTAATCCAATTAATATTCATGACATAACTATTTCATACATAAATAATCATAGAGTAGAGGGTTAACTGACCATTTATAATGACATATGGACACACAATTGTTTGGCTTTTACAGAAACAGTAGAAATAGATCTATATAAGTACATAATCAAACAGAGCAGACCCTGATCTGATCTTGATCTGCTCTGTTTGCAAAGGCATGAAGAGGCATGTATAGCAGAGAAAAGGTTAAGGAAACATGAATGATCTATCCAAATCAGGGAGGTGATTCTAATGAGTAACAGCAAGATAGGTTTCGGAAGAGAAATATAACAACAACACGGCATGATCGTGCAAACGCTCATGCATGACAACAATGACGACAACGCGGACGCAGGTGTTACGACCATAGCTCATATTTTTTTTCTTCTTTTAAAAACAGATGAGCTATAAACAGTGCATCTAATACCAGATTTTCTAAATACCATCTACAGCTCTTTCCTTGGACTTGATAAGGGGATAAGCTATTAAAACAATTTGCCTTAACATAAACTGTAGAATCATATCTATATTATTTCATAAGCTCTTCTACCATACATTTATATATAAAATGTAATAGACAGTCACAGATGAGATACTAACAGACAAAACTAATTTTAGATCTTTACTTCATGGTTAAAATTGTAAGAAATACTGTATGTGTTAATATTAATTAGCTTATGGTTTATAAAGCATTTGAACAAGGAAAACCCTGGTAAAATTGTAGAAACATTCTATAAGCACACAGAACTGTCTGATCTTGGTCTACTCTGTTTGCAAAGGCATGAAAATGTATTTGAATGAAGTAATAGAGTTAAAGAGTTTGTATTCCATTACATACCTTAGACTGGAACTTTTCTCCGCTCATGTCACACCTGTAGATGATTCCAGGGGTCAGGAAGGACATAAACTGGTAAAAGATCTGTGGACAAAACAAAAATCTGTATTTAAAGCAAAGAAAACTAGAAAAGTGTTCGAAAGACCTAGATACCCCCACCAACGTACAGACAGTTTAGCTATGGTTATGATCTATGACAAGTGCCATAACTCTAGTGTTATGGAGCACAGATCATAATCAGACACTAGGTACACATGTACCCATACTGAAAATCCATAATATTGAGTTTCATTACTCTCAATTAACCCTTTATCTTATGAATACTTATACAAGAATTCATGAAAAAAATTCATGAATATTCATTATAATGGCCAATGAACAAAGGAATTTTAATCATGGCAGAAACTGTAGAATCATATCATTATGATTTCATAAGCAAACAGAGCAGACCTTGATCAGACGGTTCCTACTGGAGCCGTCTGATCTGGGTCTACTCTGTTTGCAAAGGCTTGAGAAGCTGTTTCTACCAGGTGAAGGGTTTGATACTTTTTGGGTTATGCATAACACAAAAGAGTGTGACGGATTGATAGAATGGCGATTGAACAAGTGTAAACAATCTGAATGCTCCCCTCATTCTGAATTAGAAGTAGGGGCAGGCATAAAACCTGTTAACACAGACAATATGAACGACAAATTAAACCTGTGATTCTCAGATAAAAATCTTGCCTTACACATGTGTGCTTTAAATCAAACAACTAATGGAACTAAAATAAATTTGTACAAAGATGGATGACTTCTGCTCTTTGAGATGATTCTAAGGATGGTTACAACATAGTGTTCGGTGGAGAAATTCAGCAGCTATTCTCATCTACACTTCTAAACAAGAGGGCCAGAATGGCCCTGACATCGCTCACCAGACAATCAGAGGAGAAGATTTTCAAAGTTTTCACATATGTTTCTATTGAAAACTTAACACCCCAGGGGCGGTGCCAATTTTGACCACGGGGACACAATTTATATAACTTTTGTAGAGGACCAGAACATGATGCTGAAAGAATGTAGTGAAAGAATGGATAGAGCATAGACCACTGGAACTTGTATTAATTCTTTGGATGCTAGAGGCAGATTATCCCACCACTAATGACCTATGCAAACAGTTTGGATCCAGATCAGGGCCCACATAATGTGGGGCTTGATCTGATATCCAAATTGTTTGTAAATGAGACTGAACTTCTGAAAAACTTAGAAAGAAAGTGTGTAGTGGGATTCTCCCACCACTAATGACCTATGCAAACAGTTTGGATCCAGATCAGGGCCAATATAATGTGGGGCCTGATCTGGTATCCAAACTGTTTGTCAATGAGTCTGAACTTCTGAAAAACTTAGAAAGAAATTGTGTAGTATGGATAACTTATGAATATGCTGCAGACAACCATTTAGCAGATGACAAAATTACCCAGCATGCAAAGAGTTAAGCTGAAATTCACAACAGATATGCTCTATATTGATATCTGGTATCTTAATGAAGGGCATAGGTATGAAACAAAGCTTTAAGAGTGTTCTGCATATTAAGAACTATCCACAATTTTATCAATCTTAAATGAGAGTGTGTTATTTGTCTAAACACAATTTCTACTCTACTGATCAGGCTAAGGGTGGTTATATAAGAAGGTCTGAGCTCTGCAGGCTGATATATTAAGGAGAAACCTTTAGGCTGTCGTTTCTGAAGTGAAGAAGACTGTACACACAGGGCAGGGCCAATTTTAACCCAAGAACTATGATACTTATAAAACCCATAAAGTTATGCTAAGTAAATCTATACACCAAATATCTAAGCTCTGGGACATGTAGTTTCTGACAAGAATACTTTTAAAGTTTTTCCTATGCATAACTAGTGATCCTATGGGCTGTTTAAGTAGTCAGCTTAAAAAAACTGGCAATCCATGGGGTGAGACCAATTTTTACCCTAGGGGCATAATTTATATAACTTTTGTAGAAGCCCTGAAGTTGAAGCTATGTGCCAAATATGAAAGCTGAGGACCTTCTAGTTTTAGAGCAGATGATGTTCAAAGTTTTCACTATATGTTTCTATTGAAAACTGAAAACCCCTGGGGCAGGGCCAATTTTGACCCCAGGGGTATAATTTATATAACTTTTGTAGAGGACCAACAGATGATGCTATATGCCAAAGATGAAAGATGAGAACCCTGTAGATTCAGAGGAGAAGATTTTTAAAGGTTCAAATTGTTGACGACTGACGACGCACGACGCACACCGCACGACGGACGACGCACGCCGACGGACGACGGACATCAGGCAATCACAAAAGCTCACCCTGAGCACTTTGTGCTCTGGTGAGCTAAAAAGATGATTCTAAGGAGCGATCAAATCATATGGTCAGGGAGAGATATAAAGAAGCTAATTTTTATCCTTTATTTCTCAATCAAACTTTTTGTTGTGAACTCTTTAGAAACGTCTCGAAAAACTAATTCTAAAGAGTGTGTCACAACATAGGGACTGGTAGAGAAATGGCAACTTTAGTATTTGAATACACACCTTTATCATTTGCACTGACTTATCTTATCTATCACTGAACCATCATTAACCTCCATGAATATTCATCTAAGAAATACCGGTGTCATGAATAACTAGAATTGTTTTTGATACAAAAACTGATGAAATTTCAAAGTCCCATAACTGTGCAGAAAATCATCAAACCGGAACAGGAATACGACATGCAAAACTAGGCATGGTGCTGATCAATACTGTGAAGTTTCATGAATATCCAACCAAAGGTTTTGGAGAAACTGCGAGGACTAATTGAAATCAGACAGACGGACGGACGTCATGCACAAAAACAAAATGTCTCCCCAGTATGCTGGAGGAGACATAATTATGAGCTGAATTTTGTAATGGCATTAGCACACAAGTGTTTGATAATGGTAGAAACTGACAGATCTATCATAATTTCATAAGCAAGCAGAGCAGACCCTTATCAGACAGCTCCTACATGAGCCATTTAATCAGGTTCTACTCTGTTTGCAACCGTGTGAAAAAGTATTTGTATGAGGGAAACACTGCCAATAACAATTTTTAGAAAACCTTTACTCTACCTCAGTCCCCTTCTTTTTTCCAGAATATCCAACAATTGTTCCCAGCTCCAGTGCCAGATGACATAGCTGGTTCCCAGTGGTCAAATCATGGATATACAACTGGTTCTGAAAACAAAAACATGTTTCTTACATTAGACGAAAGGCTATAAAGGAAATAAAAGAAGAAAACAATCTAACTACATGTATGTCAACTCAAACGAAGCCAAAAGTCCAAATTCTGGAGCTTTAACCCTTAACTCCATAACTATGTTTTTCTACCCCTTTACAAATAGAGTAGACCCAGATCAGACGGCTCCAGAAGGACTTATTATATGTTACATGAATATTCATGGGCTAAAAGGTGAAAATATTATGGCAGTTTAAAGTAAATATATCACTCAGAATCATGATAAAATCGCACATTTTCTAACATGTGTCTATTATTCCTGATACAAATAACCAAAATAAACAATTGCATTGTAAATATACAATTTAACCCTTTCCCTCATATAAACGTGTTTTAAACCATCTGCAAACAGAGTACACCCAGATCAGACGGCTCCTGTAGGAGCCATCTGATCAGGGTCTGCCCTGTTTGCTAATGGAATTCGATAGATCTGTTTCTTTAGTTTCTAAAATAGCTACAACGTTCCACCTTCTTTATTTCATTAAAACTATTTTGTCCATGAATATTCAGTAGGTAATGAAGTTCGAAACAAAAATAGACAGGGAAAGGGTTAAAAACAAATTCCTACAATTAATATTCATGATGTTTTTTACTTGTAACATGAATATTCATGTGGCAAAGGGTTAAGAGATTCAGCTTTTTAAAAACAGGAACATCTCATACGAGCTTGCTTCATTACTTATATTCTGCAGTACAGTTTCTGCCATGGCTAAAGATTTCTGTGTTCATGCCATTATAAAAACTCAGCTAATTAATATTCATGATGTCGTTACATGTATTTCTAACATGAATATCCATGAGGTAATGGATCAGGTTGTCATTATACAGAGTTTCCACTGTACTTCTTTATTTTCTAGTAATAGTTAACCCTTTACCTGATAGCGATTTTGACGTCTTTACAAACAGAGTAGACCCAAATCAGACAGCTCCTGCAGGAATCGTCTGATCAGACTCTGCTCTGTTTGTATATGGAATTAAAGAACTTTAGTGAGCAGGTAACATACCCCACACATTGTCAGAGAAAAAAAAGTGGTTCCCTAGAATAGATTTCTTTGAAAATCAAACTCATCCAAGCTTTTATTCATGACAATTCTTACAGGAAATTTGAGAAAAGTTGGTCAAGAAATGAAAGTGCTAGATGAGCAACAATTGGATACACGTACGGACGGATGGATGGATGAGTCAAAACTATATATCCTCTGCAACTTCCTTGCGTGGGGTATAATTATATCAATCTGATTCTACAGTGTTTCTGCAATGGTCAACTAATGTCATTATTTCTTACATCAACCTTCATCATGGAAAGGATTAAACGAATTGCCCTCATTCTGAGCTGATCTGGTACTGTGGATATGAAATGTTTTGCACAAGTCTGGGTTTGTGATTTCAGATGAAAATGTGACTAATCCGAAACTTGAGAAAAAATCAGAAAATCTGAGTTCATTTCCCTAGCTTCTGATTGGACAGATTTTTGAGGTCAATAAGATACACTTGATAACAAACTAAGACTCAAACTCAGAGATTTTATAACAACAGCAGAGTAACAGATAAAGGTGGATATTCAAATACTAAAATCATGAATTCTCCATCAACCCTATATTGTGACCGTTCTTAGAATCGTCTCTTCGAGACAATTCTAAAGAGTGGTCACAACATAGGGTTTGCTGGAGAAAGAAAGAAGTCATTCTTGAAAATGTTTTAATTTACACATCTTATCTCATAATCTGGACCTGTTTTCACATACAGTAAAACCTCTCTATAATTACCACTAAATTGTGTTATTTAGTTGGTATTTTGGGCAGGTGGTTGCTTAAAGCAAGGTGAAAGTAAAACAGAACGCTCCTATAGGAGCGTTCTGTTTTACTTTCACCTTGCTTTAAGCATCCACCTGCCTTTAACACAAAATACTTGATGTAATTTAGTGGTTGTTATGGAGAGGTTTTACTGTATTACATTCCTGTCATTGGGATAAATTTACATACTGTGACATCCTGTAGATAGCACAGGACCAGTCTATTCTGGTTCACACATGCAGCCCATTCCAGGACATCTCTCTCCTTCTCATCAACCAGTGTCTTCCAATTCTCCTGCATTAATACAATAAGCAATGACATGTTGATTATATATATACATGTATATGATATAGGGAGGCTTAACCCTTTACTCCATATAGATGCCTTTTGGTACCTTTGCAAACAGAGTAGAGCCTGATCCTTAGGCTACTGTTGAAGCCGTCAGATCAGGGTCTGCTATATTTGCTTATGAAATTAAATGGATATATTTCTAGTTTCTGCCAAGATAAAAATTCCCTTGGTCAAGATGCCATTTTAACCCTTTCCCTGTTCAACATTCATGTAAGAAATAATGGCATCTTGAATATTTATTAGCTGAACTTTTATGATGTAAACTTATCAAGGAAAACTTTAATGGAAATTGTAGAAACAGATCTATATCATGTCAAAAGCAAACAGAGCAGACCCTGATCAGATGGCTCCTACAGGAGCCATCTGATCTGGGTCTGCTCTGTTTGCAAATGCGTGAAAGGGCGTTTATATGAGGGAAAGGTTTAAGAATTCAACTAATCAGTTGTCACACAGTCATCATTTCTGACATGAATATTCATGGGGTAAAAGGTTAATCCTTTTTGGATATCTATGTAAATAAGAACACTGCATGCAGGTGCCAACATTTGTCTGTTCAATTGTAGCTCTTGTGACGATGAACAAGTGTGTGAAGTTTTATAAGATATGCATGAATAGTAAGGATATAATAGCCAATGTTAAAGTTACCGAATGACAACAACGATGACAATGACAAGCCGGAGTAACGACCATAGCTGATTTTTTTCGTCAAAAAAACAGACAAGCTATCAAAAAGAATTGTTTCAGCTAACCCATATGAAAAGAATCCTCTCTTACACACTACTGAATTCAAGCATCAAACTTGAAGGCATTTCTGATATGGGTCTACTCTGTCTACTCTGTTTGACAAGGTGTCAAAAGGCTTGTCTGTCAATATACTGGATTGAACTGAAAATGATTAAGTTTGTTTGTTTCAGGGTTTTATGTCGCTTCAGCAGTATTTTAGTCATGAAGTCATGACAACCAGCTATTAATCCTTTCCCAGTCCTATGTTCATTCCAAATTTCAATACCTACTAAACATTCATGGACAAAATAGTTGAAATGAAATATGAAAGGTGGAACATTGTAGCCAGTTTAGAAAGTAATGAAACAGATCTATCAAATTCCATTAGCAAACATAGCAGACCCTGATCAAACGGCTCCTGTAGGAGCTGTTTGATCTGAGTCTACCCTGTTTGCAATTTCGTGAAAAAGCGTTTATATGAAGGAAAGGGTTAACAGGTGGAGGACGACCCAAGAGGTTTCTCTGTGCACGGAATAAAATTGCATTGTTCTGTGCGCAGAAGAATCCCTGACCTAAAGCAAGCCAGCTGGGAGGCTCTCTCATATAAAATATCCCAGGCCCAGACTGAGATTCAAACCATAGCAGTGATTGTAAGTTGAAGACCATAACAACTCTAGACCACGGAAGACCCCACAAAAAAAGTCTGACAGATGGACTGACAGACAGAAAGCAGAGCTCCAGATAAGATGCATAATCATTTTCAAAAATAACATCTTTATTTCTCCACCAAGACTGATGTTATGACCACTCTTTTCGAGACAATTCTCAAGAGTGGTCACAATATAGGGTTTGGTGGAGCAAAGACACTTTCAGTATTTGAGTACGCTCCTTTATCTGTTGCTCTGAGAAGGTATACCTATAAACTCACCATTGCATAGTTACTGAGGTCCATGGTGATCATTTTGTAATTTGGTGACTTCAGATTAGTTTTGAAGGTGAACACAGTTCCTTCATTGGTGATGTACTGTAAGAATAGAGAAAGACAAATAACAGATTTACTAATACAGAAATGTAGACTTAACCTGTTTCTCCACAGATATGGCTTTGCACACTGGGTAGACCCAGCTCGGATGGCTCCTTCACGAGCCTTCTTATCAGGGTCTGCTCTAGTTCGTAATGTCTACTCTTTTTGCAATGGTGTGAAAAAGCATTTGTGTGCGGGAAAGGGTTGACCCTTTCCTACACATATACATTTTCATGCATTTGCAAACAAAGCAGACCCAGATCTGATGGCTCCTGTGGGAGTCGTCTGATATGTGTCTGTTTTGTTTGTTTATGACATGATAATGGATCTGATTCTACAGTTTTGTCAGAACAAAAACATCCCTTGAACAGTTTACATTATGAAAGTTCAGCTAATAAATATTTATAATGTCATTATTTCTTACAAAGAAATGAAAACACGTCTATGTTAAGAAAGGGGCTAAAAACAGTAACAGAAATGTTTAATTTCTTCCCTGTCTTGGGTAAAGCGTGATCACCTTTTGCAAAGAGTTTGGATCCAGATGAGACACCGAGTAAAAGAACATCTCATCAGGATCCTTTGATCTGGGTCCGGACTGTTTGCAAAATAGAACTATCACTAAAGGTGATGAATACTCCCTCACAACAGCCCAGATTGCAAATGCAGACGGACCAACTGACTGCAAAAACAACAGACAGTGTGATTCAAGTATACCCCCTGATTTTGTTTGTGGGCAGAATAACAGATAAAGATGCGTACTCAAATACAAAAATCATCATCTTCTCCACCAAGCCCTATGTTGTGACCACTCTTTAGAATCATCTCTTTGAGATGATTCTAAAGAGTGGTCACAGCATAGAGTTTGGTGGAGAAATAAAGGAGTAATTCTTGAAAAGGTTTTAATTTACGCATCTTATCTGGACCTTTGTTGTGAGGGTATAATGACAGCTAACTTATTTCCTGCATTTAATGAGAAATGTGTATTACAGTTGACCATACATGCCTGTAACTTCTTTTTGCAAATAAATAAACAGCGTTCGTGAATGAAAGACTTTCTGATAAAAGTACAAAGACTTTCTGATAAACCTATTTTACCTCATATTCAGCATCGAAGTTGTCCACGATTTTCTCATATGGCAGTATACCCTGGATGCCATTGGGCAGGGCGTTTAGGTCAGTGTAGAACAGCCTGTTTACTGGGTCACAGCCCTCCGAGGGGGTCAGAATCAGATAGCGCCCACAGTCACTAACCTCCGCCCCACTGAAGGAGAAACAGGAATTAAGCCCTCTTTACCATGAATAATCACGTAAGAAATAATTCCATCATGAATATTAATAAGATTAATTTATATAATGGCACATGAACATAAATACTGGCCATGGCAGAAACTCCTAAGGGAGCCGTCTGATCTGGGTCTACTCTGTTTGCAAAGGCATAGAAAGGAGTATTTATAGAGTAAAGGGTTAAGATACGATAAGAGGAGTATTCAGGAAAATTAGGTAAAATACTTTTTCAAGTTTCTCCGTCATTCCTTATGTTGTTAGACCATCAAAGCTATGGATAAAGGTGCATATTCAAAATCGTCATTTCTCCACCAAACCCTATGTTTTAACCACTCTTTAAAATCGTCACTAAGAGATTATTCTATAGAGTGGTCACAATATAGGGTTTTGATTGACAAATAAAGAAGCTATTCTTAAAAATATTTTAATTTAAATTTCTTATCTATTCCTCTGTTGGTACTCAATGGAATTGTCTCCGCTCCATTCTATGGTACTTTATATCAGAATTGGATACAAGTTCCATACTGTTGATACTCATTACAATCACTTCTCTCAGGCAAATCTGTTGAGTACCAAACAGTTTGGCTGAGTGAGTGAGTGAGTGAGTAGGGTTTAACGTCCGACCAACAGTATTTCAGTTATATGCAGACGGCACCCGCTTGGGACAAGTTATAGTGCTGCCTCACTGGAATACCCCTGCCGCGGGCACATGGCAAGGGCACCCCACCCAGTCACATTATCCTGATACCGGGCCGACCAGTTCTAGAACTACCTTTTTAATGTCGAGCGTAGACAAGGGAGCTACTAGTACAGTTTGGCTGAAAAAAATGTAGATTTATCAGTACTTCTTTTACCCCTCTACCTCATATAAATGTCTTTTCACACCTTGTAAACAAAATAAACCCAGATCAGATGACCACATCTGGGTCTACTCTGTTTGCTTATTAAATAACATAGACCCGATTCTAGAGTTTCTTTGATGGCCAAAAATTCCTTTGTTCATTGGTCATGATAAGACTTCAGTTAACCCTTTACTCCATGAATATTTATGAGTTGACATAATTAATGTATGTTACTGCATATTAATTAGCTCAATATTTTATTATAGCATAAGAACAAGAAAACTTTTAACTCGGGCAGAAACTGTAGATTAAGATCTATACTATTCCATAAGCAAACAGAGCAGACCCCGGTCAGACGGCTCCTAGTTGAGCCATCTGATCTTGGTCTACTCTGTTTGCCAAGGCATAGAAAGGCATATTTATGGAGTAACGGGTTAATGAATATTCATGAAATCTTGAGTTAATGTTCATGAGGTGTTATCTACAGCTCTGTAAGAAACAATATTATCAACTAATAAGGATGTGGGTTTTTTTATAATGGAACATGACATAGGAAATTTTACCTTGACAGATACTGTAGAATCAAGTCTATATTATTCCATAAGCAAACAGAATAGACATTGATCAGACAGCTCCTACTGGAGCTGTATGATCCAGGTCTTCTCTGTTTGCAAAGACATAGAAAGGTGTTAAGATCAGACAAAAGCTTAACTCTTTGCATTATAAGTAATTTTCATCTGGAAAAATATTATCTACTTAGTACTACAATTCTTCAAAAATACAGAGAGACAAACAGTTTAGATCCTGATGAGATGCCAAATTACTCTGTGAATAATCAGGATCAAACTGTTTGCAAAGGTAAATATCAATTGGCCACTAGACTATAAAGGTAAGGATATCTTTTATCTGTCCCCTTACATCATCCACTTGGGATGGTCTGGAAATTCTGCGACCAGGACGTCCTGTGACTGCTCAGTCCCTATCACATGATAGTACAGCTTCTGGTTGATGTTTGACGTTGTCTCCGTACCGTCAGACTTCCCTTCTTGCTCTGGATATTTCTGGAAAAAAAGTCGCAGGCATCCAACTCATGAATATTCATGTGAGATGAACAAAAAGGTTAAGTTTTAGCCAAACAAAGGGCCATTACTCTGGTGTTCCAAGGTTCATATAAGTGATATTTGCAGGACCACATTTCTTTATGGTACTAAACATTTACAAAAAGTATCACAGAAAAATTCTAAACCATTTTTGAGATATGACTCTGGGACACATGGACGCTTGGACACACAGATGGAACTAATGCCAATGGAGTAGGACTAATGGACGAAGGGTGATCCTAATATTAGTGCTAGGGGAGCTAAAAATAACTAAACTAAACATATACAGTAGCACCTGTCTATAGCGACGGTCGATCATTAAAATTATGTCCACATATATGGGTTTATCAGATAGGTGGTAGCTTAACCCATTATTCCATGCATATTCATATAAGAAATAATGACATCATGAATAATAATTTTTAATTATGGCACACGAACATAGGAACTTTTGGTCATGGCAGAACCTGTAGAATCATATCTATATTATATCATAACTTCAACTTCATAAGCAAACAGAGAAGACCCTGATCAGACAGCTCCTACAGGAGCCGTCTGATCTGGGTATACTCTGTTTGCAAAGGCATAGAAACGGGTATTTATGGAGGAAAGGGTTAACCCATTCCTCCATAGGCTATTTTTAGACCCAACCTCTTTGAAAAAATCTACTGAAAAGATGCATTTACTAGAGAAAAGGAACATTTTAGAATTGTTTAGTTTAGACACTATTGTGATAAATAGAGCATTTGCTCTTAAGGAGCAAATGCTCTTTTTATCACAATGGTTTTACAAGTGACTTTTATAGAGGCATAGAAAGGCGTATTTATGGAGGAAAGGGTTAATGCAGGACAAAAGTTATGCAGAAAGTTCCTCAACGAGCTTTCTACATGAGCTTGTCCTGCATTAAGCAACCATCTGCTCTTATTGACCTCCATATTTGGCCACTATATGCAGGTTCTACTATATGTAAAGAATTGAAGCACACAAGCACTTTCGTTGATCAACGTTGCTTTGTATTTGCCATACTCAGTAATGTACATACATTGTAGAAAATCCCCTTGTGATCATGTGTCCAGGCCATACTGGAAAACTTGACCCGCTTCAACACGTCAGGTAAATCTTCTCCACTTGGTGCTTTCTTGAACTGTGAAAAAAAAAATCATTGTGAAACATGAAAATGAAAATGATGGTATTGCTTCTAGGGCTGTCACGGTTACTCGGTTAATCGTTGGCGGTTCGGTTCGTTGTTCTAACCGGTTCAAAATTTCACTAACCGTGAACCGCCGGTAATAATTTGGGAAGGTAAATTACGCTTAAAATATTACTTTATACAATCATATCTCATTCAAGTCATTTTGTTTCCCTTTGACATTCTATAATGGAGAAAAGCGCAGGTATCTGACTATTCGAGGCTGTAAACTATATACATTGTGTACGTATCATTTGTTTTTTCATTTAATTCACGTCGAGCTACGTATCACCTTTACATGCTAATTGTAATTTTATAAAAAAACTGCCTCTAGTTCTCAAATCTAATTGAAAGGTAACACATTCTTCCACTTGCCTTACGGTGGTTTATCATGTACACTTGTCTACCAATAAACCAAATGTTTGTTCGTTCTAAATTTTATCCAGTTTTCCTCATCTCTGTGTAGTGTGTACTATGACTTTTACAAGCATTACGGTAAAATTGAAGGACATTCGAACCTGCATTTTTAGTCAGCACACATTCATAACGGAAGTTGATAATTTTACTGTAGACCAGTCTAGCGGAAGTTGAGACTCGAAAGGAAAACACAATTCTTACTTTCACTTTCGTCATAAATCTATCAGATTGAAATGAATGGTTATATGATTTCGGTCAACACATGAGTCAAGCAGGATGTCAACAGGGTTTTCAAGTCTTATATCGACCCAAATAGGATTTAATTTCCGAATATATAGCGCTCCATGCTTTATCCTATATACAGTCTGACACGGATGATAAACATGGCGGTTAACCGGTTACGGTTCGGTTCGGCGCTCCCGATTAACCGGTTCAAGAATTGTCTTACCGTGACAGCCCTAATTGCTTCTTCAACCACTAACCTAATAGGCCACTTTTAGATCCAACCTCTTTGAATAAATCTACTAAAAAGGAGCATTTACTAGAGAAAATGAAAATTTACAATTGTGTAGTTTTGAAACCATTGTGATAAAATTTAAAATAGAACATTTGCTCCATAGCAGCGATGGCTCTTTTTATCACAATGGTTTCAAAATAGAGGTGTTAAAATGCATCAATATAAGGGAGAGGGTTAGACATATGCATTGAATGTGTGATTACCCGTGCAAACAGTTTGGATCCAGTTGAGAAATCAGCATCTCATAAGGATCCAAACAGTTTGACACTCCCAATTTTGCAAACGACAATTACTTATCTCGCAAGCAATTAATAAGCGAATGACAGACAATGACTTCATGGGTTTTGCAAATAGTGAAGTCCCAGACCAGCAACCGAATCAGTGATGCAGTCAGATAAACCTTTGTTGCGCTATCACGATCCAAGCTGTTTGACACTCTGTTCTACAAATATTAACCCTTTCCCTGTTCTGTGTTTATTCCAAATTTCAATACCTACTGAATATTCATTAACAAAATAGTTATAAAAGAAATATGAAAGTTGGAACATTGTAGACATTTTAGAAAGCAAAGAAACAGATCTATCAAATTCTATTAGCAAACAGAGTAGACCCTGATCAGACGGCTCCTCTAGGAGCCATCTGATCTGGGTCTACTCTGTTTGCAAATGCATGAAAACACGTTTATATGAGGGAAAGGGTTAAATGGATCAAAGTAATTTAACACTTTCCTCCATATAAATGCCTTTTTACGTCCTTGCAAATGAGTGGTCCTATAGGAGGCGCCTGATCAGGATCTGCTGTTTATTATGAATTTATTATAGATAAGACACTACAGTTTCTTCTTTTTGTAAGAGATAATGCCATCATGAATTTTTATAAAGTAGCAAGCGGACACAGGAAAATTTTGTCCGTGACAGAAACTGTAGGACCAAATCTAAACAAGTCCTTACGCAAACAAGTCATCTGATCTGGGTCTTCTCTGCTTGCAAATGCATTAACCCTTTCCCTGTTTCATATTTATGTAAGAAATAATGACTATTTGAATACTAATTAGCCGCAATTTTTAACAGCATTCTTAATAAGGGATTATTTTACCTTGGCAGAAACTGAAGAACCCGATCTTTATCATTCCATAAACAAATAGAGCAGCCCTTGATAAGTTAGATCATACAGGAGCTGTCTGATCTGAGTTTACTCTGTTTGCAAAGGTGTGAAAAAGTCTTAATATGAGGGAAAGGGTTAGTAGATGAAGGTTAACCCAAGGCCTAGTGACTGTCTGCGTTGATTTCTCTATTAACCCTTTCCTACATGAGTATTTGTGTAAGAAATAATGATGTCATGAATATTAATTAGATTAATTTGTTATAATAGCACAGTTATATAGAAATTTTCCAGCCATGTCAGAAAATGTAGAATCATATCTATATTATATCATAAGCAAACAGAACAGACCCTGATCAGACGGCTCCTATAGGAGCCGTCTGATCTGGGTCTATTCTGTTTGCAGAGGCAAAGAAAGGCGTATTTATGAAGTAAATGGTTAAACAAATGCAATACCTTTATGGTTACCCAGTCTGAGCCGCTCTCACTCAGACCATAGGCATAGATCTCTCCATTTTCAGAAAATGCAGTGCCCCTGAGGGAGGTGGTCCCATCTTCTGCAAGTTTGTTGGGGTCCAGAAAGACTGTGGATTCCCCGTCCAGAGTGTCTTGCACATAACATACACTGTCACGATAAGACAAAAATATAACCCTTTACTCCATCAATATTAATGTAAGAAATAATGACATCATCAATAATAGTTAGCTGAATAATTATAATGGCATACAAACACAAGAATTTGAAGTCATGGCACAATCTTTAGAATCAGATCTCTATAACTGCATAAACAAATAGAGCAGACCCTGACCTACCATCTGATCTAGGTCTACTCTGTTTGCAAAGGTCTTGAGAGGCATGTCTATGAGGTACAGGGTTTATGCAACAATTTACCTGATATACATGTAATAGCTTTTTCACATCTTTGAAAACAGAGTAAACCCAATTCAGACTGCTCCTATAGGAGTCATCTGATCAGGGTCTGCACTGTTTGCTTATGAAAAATATAGATCCTATTCTACAGTTTCTGCCATGTAAAAAATTTCCCACATTCATATGCCATAATTCAAATAAAAAATAATTAATATTCATGATATCATTATTTCTTACATGAATAATGAGGCAAAGGGTGAAGCCATTTCCTCATAGGCTATTTTTAGATCCAACCACTTTGAATAAATCTACCGAAAAGGAGCATTAACTAGAGAAAAGGAAAATTTTACAATTTCGTAGTTTGAAACCATTGTGATGAATACAGCATTTGCTCCTATAGGAGCAAATGCTCTATTTATCACAATAAGTTCAACAGGTGATTTTTACAGAGGCATAGAAAGGTGTATTTATGGAGGAATGGGTTAAGGAAGGCGGTAACTTAACCTTATCATGCCAACCACGACTCATTCCACTTCCATAACCCTTTCCCTGTTCTATTTTTATTCCCAATAGCTACTGAATATTCATGGACAGAATAGTTATAATGAAATATGGAAGATGGAACATTGTAGCAATTTTAGAAACTAAAGAAACAGATTCCAAATTCCATTAGCAAACAGAGGAGACCCTGGTCAGACGGCTCCAATAGGCTTATCCGGCTATCAAGCTTGACTCGCAATTTTCAAACAACTTGAAACCAAATAAGATGCCGAGCAACTTTACCTTTAACTTGTAAAAAATGCACAAATCCGCAGTTTTATTTTTTACAGAATTAAGAGTTGTTTGTCATTGCATTTTATTTCTTAACAATATCACCAATTAACTCTTTGCTCACTAAATCGTCGCAGTCTGAAAATATTTTTGTTTTCTGCAATTCCATTTTTTTTTTCTTTTAGAGACTCAACATCTCGTCTGGACCTAAACTCTTTGCATAGCTACTGCTTATCACAAATTTGTTGCTATCGTGCAAGGAGTTCCGTCTTACCTTTGATTTTGAAGTCCTGAGTTATGGTAGTAGTAGAAGTTATTGCCATGCTTTTTTGGACAGCCATACTTCGGGTAATCCCACATTTCGGTAATTCTGAAAAAAAAAATCTGGTAATTAAATATGTATGTTAACTATTTCCTTTATAGAAACACATTTTAACCACTCCACAAACAGAGTAGACCCAGATCAGATGGCTCCTATAGGAGCCATCTGATCCAGGTTTGCTCTGTTTGCTTATGGTATAATATAGATCTGATTCTACAGTTTCCGCAAAGGCCAAAATTTCCTGAGTTCATAAGCCAATATAAAATTTCAGACAATAAATATTCATGATGTCAATATTTCTTACATGAATATTCATAATGTAAAGGGGTAAAATATGTAAGAGAAGATTTATTTTTTTTATGAAGACAGCAACAAAGCAACAGATAAAGGTGCATACTCAAATACTAAATTCGTCATTTCTCCACCAAACCGTATGTTGTGACCCCACTTTAGAATTGTCTATTCTTGAAAATGTATTAATTTACGTATCTTATCTGCAGCAATATACCGGTATAGAGCTTTAGCCCTTTCCTCCATAAATACGCCTTTCTACGCCTCTGTAATAACCACTTCTTGAAACCATTGTGATATATAGAGCATTTGCTCCTATAGGAGCAAATGCTCTATTTATCACAGTGGTTTCAAATTACAAAATTCTAAAATTTTCCTTTTCTCTAATTAATGCTCCTTTTTGGTAGATTTATTCAAAGTGGTTGAATCTAAAAATAGCCTATGGAGGAATGGTTTAAAAAAAAAGAGGAGAAATATAAACAAGAGCACCCCATGTGGGTGCAAACAGTCTGTTCAATTGCAGCTCTTAATAAAATTGTGATGGTGAACAAGTGTGTGAAGTTTCATAAGATTTGCATGAAAAGGGGTAAACAGAGCAAACACTGATCAGACATTTCCAACAGGAGCTGTCTAGTCTGTATGCAAAGGCATAGAAAAGCGTATTTATGAAGGAAAGGGTTATGGTTCCCCTCCAAATAAGTACCTTTGGTTCAGTTTGCTCCGGATTGGGCATGCTTCAATGAAAGGTCTTGAAACTGTATTTTGGGCATCAACGAACTGCTTAGTCTCTTCTGCATCTGGGTCTTCCAACCACTGGTACGGATCAGGAATCTATAGACATAATTTATTAACCATGAAAATAAATTTAAGAATTTATTTCTTCATCAATATTCATGGAATATTTTTTTATAATTACACATTAACATCGAACATTTTGACTGTGATAGAAACATTATTATAATTCCATAAGCAAAGGTAGACCCCTGGTCAGACAGCTCCTACAAGAGCCATCTGATCGGAGTCTTCTCTGTTTGCAAAGGTGTGAAAAAGTGTTTCTATCAGGTAAAGGAATACAGTAATTCACTGTCCAGAGCAGGTACAAAAATATCTGCACTAAAATATGTGCACTACACTTGACTTCACAACAATACAACTGAACCAATGACTCAGACTGCAATTTAGAAAAAGCACTGTCGGTTCACAATTTTACCATTCCGTCACATAAACAGTTACACTTTTTCATCCCTTTGCAAACAGAGTAGAGCCAGATCAGATTGCTCTTGTAGGAGTAGTTTGATCAGGGTCTGGTCTGTTTGCTTAATAAAATTACAATACATCTGACACTACAGTTGCTACTAATACAAAAACAGCCTGTGTATATTTGCCATTATAAAAATGCAGCTAACAAGTTTTCATGGATTCACGGAGAAATCGCCTAATGATGATTTTGCCTACAATTAGATATAATATAGTAAACCAATTGGAGATTTCGTCTAGAAAGCAATTATATAGTGATTCTATTTCACACCTATGGTACAGGTACGCCTAACATGGCAGAACTATACAGATTGTTTGTAACAAGATGGGATTATTTTCCACTTTCCAGATAAAGATTACCAAGATTGATTGATCAGTGTAGCCCCTGATCACTACATAGAATTTGACAGAAGATAATTATATTTATATATAAGGAGCGATAATTATACTACCAATAGTTATGCAGAAAGTAAGAATGTCATAAGCACGGAACAAGTTATAATATGAGTCTGGATCCAATCAGTGATCACTACAAAAAAGTACATAGAATTTGACAGAACATTAGAAAAGGGGTGATAATTCGCTACCAATACCAAAACATCATGCTACATATGCCGTTAAAGAAAGCCAGTTCATCTTAGAAACAGATCAAATTCCATAAGCAAACAGAGCACTCTGGTCAGATGTCTCCTACAAAAGATGTCTGATCTGGGTCTATTCTGTATTCAAACATGTGAATAGATGTTTAAATGAAGTAAAGGGTTAACAATACACAGTTACGAAGATAATTTTTATTGATTTTTCAGATTAGGAATAAGATCTCTTAGCATTTAACTGAATATATTAGTCATAATGGAGGCATATATGATGTATAATGGGCTGTCAGATTTCAGATGGTAATCAGGGGCTGCACTGATTGTTCAATCTTGGTCATCTTGATCTGGAAAACAACATAACAGGACAATTTATTCTTACAAATATTCTTTATAGTTCTGTTATGCTATCAGTACCTGTACCATAGGTGTGAAATACAATCACTATATAATTGCTTTCTAGGCAAAGTCTACAATTGGTTTATTAGGCAAAATCTCCAATTGGTTTGCAATATATCTAATTGTAGATGAAATCGTCATTAGGCGATTTCTCCAGCACCCGTTTTCATGATGTCATTATTTCTTACATGTACAGAGAATGATTTAACCCAATTACTCCATAAAAACGCCTTTCTACGCCTTTGCAAACAGAGAAGACCAAGATAAGATGGCTCCTATACGAGCCATCTGATCAGGGTCTGCTCTACATGTATTTGCTTATAAATGGTATGCTATATACAGTATTGATTATATACGAGTTTCTGTCGTGGCCAAATAATGACGTGTACTATTATAACATCTAATGTAATTAATATTCATTGTGTCATTATTTCTTACACAATTATTTCTGGAGTAAAGAGTTAAATATATATGTAAAAGTAAGATAATAAGTAAGATCTGTTTAACATCATATAAAAAAAAATATTGTGTTGCCAATAACGCCGTGTCGCGAAAACAGATTGTAAAAATATATCAAACTAGATATCGGTAGCTGTCACTCTTTTATATAATGTACAATGCTAACATACTTTATTCCCATGATATTCATCGACAATACTTTCATCCTTTCTCGGTTTTGGATAAGAGAATCGACCCATTTTCGGTTTTGCCAAGTCACTTTTTCTTATGACGCTTGCTAGACGGGTGCTGGTGAATTCGCCTAATGACCAACTCGCCTACAATTAGATATATAGTAACCCAAATGGTGAATTCGCCTATAAAGCAATTATATAGCGATTGTATTTCGCACCTTATACCTACAGGTATACCACCTTTAAATAGGTACGTGTTTGGCGAACAACGTAGGAACGGTTCTCTTTAAAGCTAATTGATGCAAATTTAATATGATTGAACTGACCAGTGTTCTGGTTTATTCCAATTTTCAATATCTACTGAATATTCATGGTAAAAAAAATTAGTTAAAATACAATACAGAAGGAAGATGTAATATTGTAGCCAGATTAGAAAGTAAAGAAACAGTTCTGTCAAAGTCCATAAGCAAACAGAGTAGAACCTTATCAGACGGCTCTCATTTTAGAAGCCGTCTGATCTGGATATACTCTATTTGCAGATGCATGAAAACAAGTTTACAGGAAGGAAATGGTTAATCTAAGGGGTTATTTTCTTAATATTTGGTTAAGATTGAATACAGCATAGATCGATCTGCATCTGTCATATCATTTGCAAACGCAATAGTTCCACATACGAAACAATGTGGGTTTTTTTGAGAATTATTCATAGCCCTATATGTATTTATAATATACAATATTTGGGGGGTCAGTCATTTTTTCGGTTTACCTGTAAACTTTTATTTATTACTACAAACTGCTTAGCATAACTAATGTCAAAAATGTGTAGATAGTACACAGATCATCTGACAAAAATCAATATTTTCAACAATTCATCCCAATAATTTTAAGATTTGCACAAATAACTATTAATGCCCCTCCCCTTACACGCAAACACTCTTCCATAATGTGCTTTCAAACGCATATTATCAGGGGCTACACTCAAAGTTCAATCTTGATAATCACTACCTGGAAACGAGTTTGATACCCTATAATAGGTGCGAAATACAATCGCTATATATATAATTGCTTTCTAGGCGAATTCACCATTCGAGTTACTATATATCTATTTGTAGGCGAGTTGGTCATTAGGCGAATTCACCATAAACCTTGCTAGACAACTCGTCCCAACTTTATTCGATATTTATAAATTCGCCCCGGGACGACTCACACCGAGTCAATGTTATCATGGACACGGGAATTTTTTGGCCACGACCGAAACAGTAGAATCAGTATATCATAAACAAATAGAGCAGATCCTGATCAGACGGTTCGTGTATGAAGCCGACTGATCTTGGTCTACTCTGTTTGCAAAGCATGCATTAAGTGTCATTATTAAACAAGAAATATCTTTAAAAAATATATATATATTCAGCGGCATTCAAATATTGACATATTGTACAATTCAATAATGGTATTAAATTTCTGCCATATTAAATTCAATGTTTGGAGATTTTATAGTACAGGGAACTAGATCTATGAAGGTTGGTTATTATTATACTAACAGACAGACGTGCAACGAAAGGTAGATCTACTATTTCATTCAATATACTTTATGGTTGTGTCTTTTTGTTAGTGAATTCGGAGGCAATGCTATTTAAATATACTGCAATGAGTTGGAGCCTTGGTCTGACTGCATATTTTGTTTTTAGGCGATTATAATGTTTGAAAAGAATAAGTGAACGTGGAGTAGAAGAACAATTATTGAAAATTTTCAAGTAACTTTTATAGGAAATTACTATTAAGATGTACATGAAATGCAAAACAACCACAACAGCACTGCTAAGATGTCTTTGGATGACCGCCGGAAAATGTCAGAAGCACGCACGGAGTACTATGAATAAAAAATATACTATATTTTTTTTCTAGTTATGACGGGATTCGAACCAAGGAACTCGGGCTTCATAGTTGCAGCCCTTGCCCCTCCGCCACAGCTTGGGTCCCAATATATAAGGGTTACATGGTTCTATTTATACGCTACAAAACTGTGAAAAGCAGAAACGACTTATGAACGTACATACATAATATGCAAATTATACAGACCCACTTTTCATGAAATCTCCAAGCATAAAATGAATAGATTTATAAATAGTGTTCAAAAATTTGAATAATGTCAGTTGACAGCGCTACATAATTAACATCGTCCTGATAAGTTTTGTGGATACGTGGTAGGCTTCCTGTGCTAAGGGTCAATGGTTCAAATCTCATTGAAATGTATTTTGTTTGGTTATTATTTTTCCCTCAGTGTGAGAAATCGAATTTAAAAATGTTATCTTACTGCATGAGAAATATTACTTTTCTATATAATGAAATCACCTCTCCTGTTTTGTCTTGTGTCATGTTTCTATGTGATTTTTCTCTAGAGGACAGAAGGAGAAAGCATAAACTAGTATTCATCTACAAAATGATTCACCAGAATACCTATCATTACTTGTTCCCCCTCTTGTAGGTTCAGAGACCGATTATCCATTAAGAAATCGAAACAACCTTCAAACTATGCATGCCAGAACAAAGTTATACTCCGATTCCTTTCTACCATCGGCTGTCAGAGAATGGAACTCGCTCCCACTGGAAGTCAGAAATTCAAGCTCAACTTCATGTTTCAAAGCAGAACTCAGTCAGAGTAAGAATCTCACACCTCCATACTTCTTTACAGGTAACAGGAACGCACATATACTTCATACACGTCTTAGGACAAATTGTAGCTCTCTTAATCTTCCGCTCTTCCAAAAGAGTATTGTAGATTCTCCTTTATGCCTATGTGGTGATATTGAAAGCATTGAACACTTTCTTCTAATGCCAAATTTACCAAATCCCACGCACTCGTCTTCTGAAAACTGTCAGACAAATATGTCCTGTAACAGTGAAGCTTCTCCTAAATGGAGACTTATCACTAGACTTAGAAAGTAACTCCATTATTTTTCAAGCGGTGCAAACCTTTATATTGGAATCAAAGCGGTTCAGCTAAGTGCCTTGGGCGGGAATCCCTGCGGGCTCCCCATTCCCTCGTTGTCCCCTTCTCACATCCATATGACCACCTCTCCTGTTTTGTCTTGTGTCATGTTTCTATGTCATTTTAAGCTTGATAGTTTTGAATGAAAAAAAGATGTGTAATCACGTGCTTATAGTTGAATGAATAATCTCATTGCAATATTTGTTTGTCAACACGAAATGTAATTTCAACAAATGTCCACCGTTGTATTGGCAGTATGTGTGGGGAGAGGATCTATATAAGCAGTTTTGCTTTCGATCCAATCCTTTTTGTACCCATGATGATCTTGCTGAATTATGAATTTAGTGAAATAAAATATGTTTAAACTAATGATGGAGATATAAAGCAAATGGACTTGTCGGTGTCTTTGGGACAGTACTGATGATATTTTTGTAGAAACGTTAAATGTCGATCTGGGTTTGCAAATGCCGGTCCATTCGTTTCCCGCAATCAAAGGGGTAAACTCCGAGCTGTTTCAATATTCAATTTCTTTAAATTGTTTTAAATTATTGAGAAGTTACAAACCGGATGAAATAGGGGCAGATAACGTCTCAAGTGATCATATCTCGAAATACTGGAAAAGGGTTAATCCATGATTGCCCAGAGTTTCCATAAAATTGACACAAACAAACCTCAGACCCAGACACGGTTCCTGAGGGAGTTGTCATATCAGGGGTTGCACTATTCGCTTCCCAATTTATTTTCCAAAGGTCATTTTGACACAATATATATTGCAGAATACCCTCAAAATGATAATTGGATTGGTTCGTAATAGTTACATGTATTAGACGGCTCCTGTAGGAACCTTCTGAACAGGGTCTTCTCTGTTTGCATATGAATATAGTTCTGCAATTTCTGCTATGGCTAAAAATCCCTATGTCTTGGTGTCTTTATTTCTTTCAGGAATATTTATGGAGTCAAGTGTTAACGTATAATATTATTATTTGTTACTGCAAAAATATGAATATTTAATTTTCAGAAGATCAGTGCATATCCAGATTCCGGAAGAGCCCTCTGGTCAGGGACTGCACTCTATGCCGTCAAAACACGTATACACTTTCATATTGAATGGACTCTATTGCTAGATACTGATGAACCAATGATGTCAGCATTCGAAGCGTTGGTGCCTTTACATGGCGGAGAATGTGAATACGGAGAAATGAGATTCAATACATAACAAGTAAACAGTGTAAACGGTGAAACTCTGCTTATTTACACATATATATGAGGGTTACCGTGACGTATGCACGTATTATCAGGGTTTAATCAGTTACCTCGTGATTATTTATATCAGGAATATGGCATCGTGAATATATGTTATCCGAATTTTTGTGATGGTATATGAACATAAAATCGCAGAAACCCTAGAATTATACCTATATAATTCCATCAGCAAACAGAGCAGAAGGGTCGACTGATTTAGGTCTGCTTTGCTTTTACAGGCGCGAAAAGGCATGTCCCAAGATTTAAACTGAGCACCGGGGTTTACTTGTCTTTGATATGCTAATTCGGATTAAGTAAGGGGTCGTATGCAGAAGTATATGAAGCGAGTTGGTTTTGATTCAGTTTTTATAAATATTAATACGTAAAGACAATTCGATGCAGAACGAATTACATGTTTCCAAAGTCTTGTGATTTTTAATGAATATTCAAACCATTAAAAGTTCCTTTTTGTGATTATTACCTCAAATTTCAACTTTTCATGGCTTTTTGACACCTTCAATCTGCAATTTCATACCTTTAACTGCCAAAAGTAAAATTATTTTCGTATATAAAGCACCTATATAAAGTGGGATTTCAAATGACATACTGTCAATCCAGACGCTTTTGTTCAAACTGGTGTCTTTATACAACAGAAGTCCGACTTCAGGTCGTCAGAATCTGAGTTAAATGCCCTTTTTGCCTAGACTTCACGTATATCCTTTGCAAACAGAGAAGACCCGGGTAAGAAGGCCCATAGAGGAGCCCTCTTATCAGGATCTGCACTGTTTGTCATGTTACACTTCCGTTTGGAAAAGTCCCTAAATATTCGCCATAAGCTCATTTTAGTTTGAATTTTGGAATAGTCCATTTGGAAATTCGACGTTGTAATGGTTAGGTAGACCAAAGGAACATAATCTGTCAGATTTTTTCATGTGTACCATTGCAGAACATGATAGAATTGTTGGAGGTGCATGAAATATCCACATAACCTAAACGTAAAACACATAAAAACACATTTGTGGACTACTATAAAATATATCGAACATCAATGTCCGGTACTATTTCTGGGGTAGAACGAAATTTCAAATGCAGAAATTCGATTCCATTGCGACATTATTATGTTTCCTGGTGTATGTTATCAATGGCCATGCGACGTTGTTGCTACGATCTGGTTTGAAAGAAATATCCAAGGGGGTACACTCAAAAGCCCTCGCCCATCAAAACCCCTCACCCCCCCCCCCCCCCCCCCTCTGGAAAGAAATGATAATACAGGTATAATAGTTTTAATGTTAACAACTTAAAAAGTAAGTATGAAAGCATACTACACACTTGTGTTGTTCCGATAATCGATTATAATCGATGATTGATCGAAAAAGTATTTTCGATTTACTATCGACAGTAATTTTGCCATAATCGATTACTGACTGTATAATCTGTACAGCAGCATCAGTAATTTTCATGAGCGTTTTAATGGGAATATAACTGTATGGAGTATTTTACCTTTATAATAAGCCTCTACCAAGCTGTATCCTGTGACCATTCATTAAAATCGTCTCTTCGAGATGGTTCTAATAAATGGTCACAGCATACTGTTTGGTTGACACAAAAGCTTAGTTAGGTATTAGCTTGTTACACCAAGCTTTACATGCACAGAATCTCTGAACGTATTTTCGATTAATTTTCGATTTTTAATCGATAATAAATGTTCGATTCAATTCGATAATCGATTATGATTTTGGTCCGATTCTCCATCCCTACATACATACATACATACATACATCACACACACACACACACACACACACACACACACGAACATAAAGAGAAAAAACAGAGAGAGACCGATACGGATATACAAAGAGAGAGACGGCGAGACAGACAGACAGAGATATGTAGTAAAGAGTGAGATGTAACAACCTCATGATAATTGAAGCTCTAGTAGATATACTGTTTACAATGGGTCAAAAGGCATTTCTATCAGTTAAAGGCACTTCTGTGAAAATAATTTTACTGTCAGGGTCTACACTGTTTGTATAACGTCTCATTTGTTAAATTAATCAAATTGTTAGGATCATTCTTATAAATATGCTCTGATTTGGCTGAGAAATGCAAACTCTGGGTATACAAATAGTTGTTACAATTCTTGGATTCTCAGACTAATAAACACTGGAGATCTTTAGGTTAAAGTTCCTGATGGTCAAAGATTCACTCTGCTCAGAACGTACGCTACTTAATTAACCCTTTCACTGTTCAATATTCATGTAAGAAATAATTATATCATGAATATTAATTAGATTATTTTTATAATGACACATGAACACAGGACATTTTGGCTCAGACAGAAACTGTAGTATCGGATCTATTATATTTCATACGCAAACAAGGCAGATCGTGATCAGACGTCTCCTTAATTTAGGAGCCGCGTCTTATCTGGGTCTATTCTGTTTGCAAATGCGTAAAAAGGGGTTTAGAAGGAAAAGGTTAAATCGGTATAACAATGGGGCAGCATAAAACTTTTGATGTGCAAATCACATGTATTTGCTCCCATGTTGTATTTGATTAACGGTTTGAAATTTTAACTAAAATCTTTGACAGTCGATCGCATGTGCTGTGGCAATCATGACGAAACGTGTATTGAAGTGTGAATATTACTTTGCTTTACGGTAGAATCTGTCTTAAGCGAAAATTCGTTCATTGAACATAGGAGTCTTAACAAGCAGGGTCCATGCTTATAAAGCTTTTAGTTGAGTCTGAGTTTCGTTCTCAAGCTTTTGATTGGTCAGATTTGAGTTCTCAAGCTTTTGATTGGTCAGATTTGAGCCAGAGGCTCAAATCTGACCAATCAAAAGCTTGAGAACGTACTCAGACTCAACTAAAAGTTTTATAAGCAGGGACCCAGATGATTGCTTAATGCAGGATAAAAGTGATACAAAAAGCTCCTATAGGAGCTTTCTATATCACTTTTGTCCTGCATTAAGCCACCAGTACCACCTGTTTTAGAAATCCAGATTTAGGCTTCTTCTTAACCCTTTTCCTTATAAGCGCATTTTCGCGCATATGCAAACAGAGTAGACCCAGATCAGCCGGTTCCTATAGTAGCCGTCTGATCAGGGTCTGTTCTGTTTGCTTATGGTGTAATTTATATCTGATTCTACAGCTTCTGCCTGAGCCAAAATGTCCTGTGTTCATATGCCATTATAAAAAAGAATCTTATTCATATTCATTTCGTCATTATTTCTTACATGAATATGCAACAGGGAAGGGTTTAATGGCCGCCTTTATAGGTTCTACTGTATACAGTAACCCAGTTTCAGATTTATAACAGATTTATATCAATATGGATATTTAAAAACAAGCATTTTATCATCATCAGATATGATTTGACACCGGTTCTGTTCTAACCACAAGTTTGTTGGTTATATAAGCACTATATAACTCTCATGGCCTGGAAGCTAGCTCTTTGGTGACGTCTGATCTGGGTCTACTCTGTTTGCAAAGGCGAGAAAATTCATGTATACACATGTCATGTGAATGCCATTGTGATTTGTAAGTTGTATTTACTTATCCAGTACAAAAAGCTTCCCGGACATAATGGCGAGATTCTGGCTTTTCAACAATAGAATTAAGACATTTCCGGGTCTAAAGTTAAATCACTCCGTGTTCTTTCATGTTTCCGGTATATTTTCGCTGTAAAAAAATAAACCAAATTGAATTGTTCTAAAATGTATCACTATACACATGATACATGTATCTAAAACCATATGTGACAGCTAAATGCAGGTCGAAAGTAATGTTGAAAGCTCCTACAGGAGCATTTAGCATTATTTTAGACCTGCATATTAAGCTGTGGACTTGAGAAATTGTTCAGATTAGAAATCGGATGACTCGAACCTCTGTTATCTCGAAGTAATTTGAATGGTCCCTTAAAATTCGAGATATCGAAGTACAACTGTAATAACAGTTACAGCAGGGTAAGAGATAATGGAAGGTTCGTTTCGCGTCAAACCTCTCTCTCTTTCTCTCTCTCTCTCTCTCTCTCTCTCTCTCTCTCTCTCTCTCTCTCTCTCCTCTCTCTCTCTCTCTCTCTCTCTCGCTCTTCCAGTGAAACCAGCTAATTGATTTATTCCGTACTTTGATTGTGTATTTTTTTACTCTGTTACATGTTTAACTCTTTATTCCATGAAATATTAGTAATTGTATTATTATAATGGCACTATGACAGTTTTTGACAATGCCAGATCTATAAAGTCGGATAGATCAATGAATTGTTGATCTATGTAATTAATTTATAAACATATAGAGCTAGGCTGGCGGACCCTTGAAGACAGACGAGCAGACTCCAGACTCGTGATGTTTTACAAAATTGTCCACGGCCTGGTTGCCCTCCCAGCACCCTCATATCTCCAGCATCCTATCAGACTGACACGCCACATGCATCCTCTCTCATTTCGACAAATACACACATCAGCAAACTATTACAAATTCTCCTTTTTTTCGGCAACCATCATACTTTGGAATAGCTTGCCATCCCACATTGCCCTTCTACCTGATCTGGATCAGTTTAAGCAGGCAGTCAGTGGTGTAAGACAGGTCGGCTAAGAGCAGAAAGCAGTGTTTTTATCTTGTTTTAAACTGTCAATAATTCTTCTTGCTAATCAATAACAAGACTTTTTAAACTGTAAATCATCCTGTTCTATATTACTTTTACTTTTTCTTTCATTAATCTGCTCTGACGCGCAGCTGCACATAATACTCAATATGAGGGTGCTGCAGTATAAATAGATAGATAGATAGATAGAGCAGATCCTGATCAGCCGTCTAATCTGGACCTACTATGTTTGCAAGGGTGCCTTTATTTAAAGGTGTATCTATTTCTGTTTCGAAAGGGATTAAAATATCAAATGCGGCATATTATATTTCACTTCTGTATGGACTCAAAAGTGGCCGGACTTCCTGATTGTATTTTGCCGACATGGCTGAAGAATTATACATGTACGTCACCAATCCATTTCCGGTTCGATTACCAAAACAATATTTTCTGAAAAATAGCACACAAACGCTGAATGAATTCCAAAATTGTTTATTGAAAGTGGTTAATTAAATATTGACTGCCATATAAATTCGAACTGTATAAGTGGACTGAATTTGTCAAAGGAAGGAAGTTTTCACGTGTG
Organism: Azorinus chamasolen; assembly: GCA_963576725.1. NCBI lineage: Eukaryota > Metazoa > Mollusca > Bivalvia > Cardiida > Solecurtidae > Azorinus > Azorinus chamasolen. The sequence continues at coordinate 54,752,897 of OY755252.1, forward strand.
TCACAGATCTAAATTTAGCCACCCAATGGATGAAATTTATGACGTCAAGACAGCTGTTTGTTGTGATCTAAGAAAAAGACTAAGCCATGAACAAAGAATAATATCTATCAAGGCCTCAACGTGTGTCTCATCTTGGTATGTACTTTTCTCACATACCTCTCGCATTTTGATTTTTCAATATTCGATCTTTTCTTTACAGATACAGGGGATACAGCTCATATTTATGAACATTTTCTTTTGTTTATATCAAAATGTCAAGTGTACATTCTAACTGTGATATCCAGAGGAACAGATATGGTTTATAGGTAAATTGACCAGTAAATGAGTTCAAATTGAGTAATGTTGAATGATTAGAAGCTTAGCTTAGACCTAAATGTCATAAATTTTGTCCAGCCAGAACATATTTGTTATTGAATGGACATTTATAAGACAATAAAACTTACATTGTACAATGTATGGTTAAGTTAATAATTGATGTGGTGATAGGTCTGTTGATAAAATATGACTTGGAATTAGGCCCTTTACGAACCTTTGGTCCTTGTGCTACTCAGATGTTACAGAATCCCTTATTTTCATTGAGTTAACAAATTGAAATTATAATTAAATAATTATATTTGGCAAATTTCTATAGATTATCACTTCAGTAGTCTCATTAATGACCCGTAAGACAGCATGCTAATTTTGTGACAGGTGCCGTCTCTGGGATAGCGTTAAAACCGAAAGTAGCTCGATATCACCATTTAGAGTACACAGATGTGAACTATCACTTCAATAGCTTAATTGTTCCTCAGATTTATCATTTATCAGATATGTTGTAAAAGTACTTTACTTAATACAATGATCTCTGTATTAGGATCAAACAGGTTTATATTCATCATGCATTTGATTATTTGATCTGGTGCTGGTGAACATCATGGGAGTCTGGCCATGACAAAAGGTACATTTTAGATTTGTGTGTTAAACTTCACACAATATAAATACCCTTCAGCATCTTTGCAAAGATATTAGACCCAGATCAAACAACCCATATGAGCCGTCTCATCAGGGTCTTCTCTGTTTGCTTAAATGAACTAATAAAGATCCAATTTTACAGTTTCTTTATATTCATAGAGTAAAGAGTTTAGGCACACTGTAGACCCTGACCAGCTGCCACTAATGAGAGTCAACCATCTTCTACAAAATCTTATTAAGTTGGTCATTTAACACATTTGCCAGGCCTACCATTGGAAAATCCATGAAAACCTTTGCAATGTAACATGGTGTTTTCTCAGGGCCCCAACTGATTCCTGCAGGAACTGTCTGATATGGGTCTGCTCTCTTTGCAAAGGCATGAAAAGGTGTTTATTTATAAGGGAAAGGGTTAATAACATGCTAACATTCACTGCAACTTTAGACAAATTTAGATGCAGGTAAGGAAAACTTGTATGCTAGAAAGGCTTCAGAATACTTATTTCTCCACCAAACCGTATTTTGTGACAACTCTTTAGAATCGTCTCAAAGAGACGATTCTACAGAGTGGTCACAGCATAGGGTTTGGTGGAGAAATGACGCTTTTAGTATCCGAGTATGCACATTTACATACATGTATCTGTTGCTCTGGATATATAAAATAAGGAAGTTTATTGCTGTGACAATAGAAAATCTATGTAACATGACCAGAGAAGACCATGATCATACAGCTCCAACAAAAGCTGTCTGATCTGAGTCTTCTGTGTTTGCAAAGACTTTAAGAGGTGTGAAAATTAAGTAAAGGGCTAAATTAATAAATTATGTGTTCTTGGCACCTTTATGATGATTAACCCTCTACCTAATGAATATTAGTGTACTAACATCATGAATATTTGTTTGCTTTTTTAATGCATAAATTTTATATACATGTGTATATCTATACCCCATGCAACGAAGTTGCTGGGGTTTATAATATTTGACCCGTTTATCAATCCATCCCTCCATCAGTCGGTCTGTGTATCAATATATTCTTCCGTCGTCCATCAGTCTGTGTATCAATACATTGTTGCTCATCTAGTACGCTGGTTTCTTGACCAATTTCTCTCAAATTTGTTTTAAGAATTGTCATGAATAAAAGCTTGGATGAGTTCAATTTTCAGAGGAATCTCTCATGGGGAACCACTTTTTTACTCTGACAATGTGGTGAGCTTGCTCACTAAAGTTCTTTAATTGCTTTCATGAATATTCAACAGGCTACAGCTTATATGATATAAATATATATATTACAGAAACGCACAAAATGGCAGAGCGTCATGTCAGATGGAGATTACCTGAGGACACCTCGGTACAAATGCCTGAAAATTCTACTGGTCTTTCAAACAATGATGAAGAAATGATAAATGAGTACATGTATGATGGTGAACATCCCTTCTTGCACCGGCAGTTTTCTGATCTTTCTCCAATGTTCGATGAAGCTCAGTTAGTAGACCTGGAGCGGCGGCTAGCTGCCTATATTGATAATCTTGATGATGTTGCTAGTCTCGATGGAGAAGAACACTTTTATAATCTTGATTTCGTACGATTGAGGGATTCCCCATCAGAGCCAGTCTACCCACATGGCGAAGAAGTGAAATGTGAATGCTGTATCTGTTTTGAAGTTTTACACTTACGAAAGAGACTGTGTTGTGATTTTCCTGCATGTGACAACTGCATGTTACTGTACCTTGAGACACAAGTAAATCGAGGCATTGTCAAAATTCCATGCATTAGCGGTGCATGTGAAGCGTATGTGTATCGCGATGAAGTATTTGGTCGTCTGCCTAGTACTATGAAAGATCGCTTCTACAAGTTCCTCATTGATGCTAACAAAGACCCCAAAATAAAAACATGTCCTCGTTGTAGCAGTATTTACAAAATAGATGAGTCTGGCTCAACGGAGCATGGAAAGTACGGAATACAGGTCACATGTCCGGAATGCCAACTAGACTGGTGCTTTGACTGCCACTCCCCCTGGCACGCAGATGTGAAGTGTAAAGATTATCGTAAAGGAGACAAGCTGCTGAAAATGTGGGCGAAAGAACACCACTATGGTCATAACAATGCCCAAAAATGTCCCCGCTGTAAGGTAAGTACATGTACTTGCATGGTGTTGGACTTCCATAAAGACCGTTTGCTACCAAAGCTCTAGATACATGTGGCCCTTTACACGATGATTATTCATGCAGGAAGTAATGACTACATGTATATGAATAGTAATTAGCTCAATTTCCGTGAGGTTATTTAACCCTTTCCTCCATAGGCTATTTTTAGACCCAACCTCTTTCAATGAATCTACCCAAAAGGAGCATAAATTTACTAGAGAAAAGTGAAATTTTAGAATTTTGTAGTTTGAAACCATTGTAATAAATAAGCAAATACTCTATTTATCACAATGGGTTCAAGAAGTGGTTATAACAGAGGAATTGTTAGCCATCGCAAAAACTATAGAATCAGATCAATGTTATTTCTGAAGAAACTACATGTATCTAACAAGGGTGTGCTCTGTTTGCTCATGAAATAATATAGATTTGAGAACTGTTTGGCCTTAGTGTCTCAATCTTGTTTCTAGGCTGAGTCTTCGTAGATGGAAGGAAGCAAATTTGTTTGGTAGGAGTTTGGGTAATTATAAGTACATGCAGATGACCCATAAAGATTTTGAGGTCAGTAGGTAAAAGGTCATGGTAAAATTTCAATGTCAAAGGTCAAATTTCTGAAAAATTAACCTTTGCATAACTTTTGAAATATTACCGGTAGCATGCTTACTCATCTCATGAAGCTACAAGTTTTGGGTGATGTCATATCAAGATCAATGTCACACACATCAAGGTCAAAAGTCATAATTATGGGGGCATACATGATGATACATGTTTTACAAATAGAATGTCTTGTAGTAATTGCAATGTTTAAGGCTGCTTAGGTGTTTCATGGATGTAATTTATTACGGTAAATAATTTTTGCACAATGAAACTCCAATGTCTGCCTTTAGTCGTTTCCCTCATGGTAACGCCTTTTAATACCTTTGCAAACAGAGTAGACCCAGCTCAGACAACTCCTATAGGAGCTGACTGATAAGGGTCTGCTCAAATTGGAATTATATTAGTCTATATGATCTGACCTTAAGTTTTGCCAAGGACAAAAGTTCTTTTGATGAACATTTTACATTATAAACACTCAGTTGAATATTCATGAAGTGAACAGTTCATTCAAAAGTGTTTAACCTTTACAACACTGAATTTTCAAATGGACTCTTCCAAAATTCAAATAGGTCAAGCTTATAGTGAATATTTAGGGATGTTTTCTAAAGAAAAGTGTAACATGACAAACAGTGCAGACCCTGATGAGAGGGCTCCCCTAGGAGCCCTCTCATCTGGGTCTACACTGTTTGCAAAGGACATTAGTGACTCGGGTCCCGCACTGTAAGGGTTAACCCTTTCCTTCATATATATACCTATTCACACATTTGCAAACAGAGTATACCCAGATCTGACGGCTCCTGTAGGAGCTATATGATCATGGTCTGCTCTGTTTGCTTATGGTATAATATAAATCTTATTCTACAACTTCTGTCTGAGTCAAACTTTCCTGTGTTCAATGGATGTTTTAAAAAATAATTTACGTAGTATTCATTATGTCAATATTTCTTACATGAATATTTACCCTTTACTCCATGAATATTAATGTAAAAAATAATGACATCATGAATATTGATTAGGTTAAATGTTATGAACTCAAACATTTTTAAGGAAGAAACTGTATAATATCTATATTACGTATTAAGCAAACAGAGCTGACGCTGATCAGACAGCTCCAACAATGTATAGGAGCTGTCTGGTCTGGGTCTACTTTGCGTAGAAAGGCATAGAAAGTCGTATTAATGGAGTAAAGGATTAAAAACCTACAAGTTGATTTTTTTTTCTAGAACGCCTGATCAGTGTGTGGAGTGTTATTGTCATAGTCAAATGATAGTAACATGAGTATGTATGACGTCACCTTTCTGATTCATTCCATTATTAACCAGGACTTTTTGAAAATGAATGTTTCGGCATTTGTAAACAGTGTAGACCCAGATCAAAAGGCTCCTTAAGGATCAAGGTCTACCCTGTGTGTAATTAATTCAAATTTCTCCAGCAAATTTAAAGCCTTTTGGTGCTGAATGGACTGTATTTATAGTATAACTAGAACACTGATGGGCGTTCAAAGGGTTTAGTCCTTGAAAACAAAGTAACTTAAGTTAGCAAAAAATGATGTCTGCTTCTTCTCTTCTCAAAACAAGTTACTGCTACTTTTTGAAAAACAAATGTCTAGAATGTTAGGCAAAATACAGATCATGATCCTGGTACAAGGTGGAGGTGGAGCCAAACTGTTGAAGAAGATTATCACAAGTTTACGCATAGTTTGGAATGAGTGAAACAAAATGTTTAGTCATCTCTCATAATAATACCAAGTGTTTGTTTACATGATGCATTGTATCTTTATTACGAACACAGTAAGCTGCATGACGGTGATGTATTATACTATAGTTTGCTTTAGACAAACATCCTAGTCACATCCGGTATTTACATGTATACAAGGGGTTTTAGATAAGATGTGTAGTGATCTTTCAATTGTTTTATTTTTCCACTAAACTCTATCTTGCAGCTACTCATTGGAGAGGCAATTCTAATGAGTAACATCAAGATAGAGTTTAGATTTCCTAAACATGTCTCAGTTCTACTGCATTTAACCGATTGCTCCAGAAATACGCCATTCTACATAGATAGTCTAGATAGGTTTATTAAAATAAAAAGTGTACATTACGTGGTAATAAAAAGAAGGAGCATAAAACAAAACGCCATGAAATACACTCTTATACCAAGGATAATTTGAAAAAGGAAAACAAATGTTTTCCTTATTTCCATCATAGTCCTTGATAATAGTGTCATGACAGAGAGAGTGACAAAATGTTATCACAATTTGCTTGTTTCAGACATTGCTACTGAGTACTACATCTTTGAGAACAGAGTAGACCCATATCAGATATCTCCTACATGAGCCGTCTGATCAGGGTCTGTTTGTTTGATAAATGTATCACAGTTTTTGTCATGGTCAAAATTTCCTGTGTTCATGTGCCATTTTCTGGTGTCTACAAGGGTCTGGCGGGTCTGTTTAAAGGACCCATTCCCAATGCAAAATAGGTAACTTTTTTTTCCAACTTTGGGTAAAAATTCCCAAAAGAGATTAAATTTTGATTAAAATGGTAAAATAAATGCAAAAACAGTTAAAATGGGACAAAAAAATGCTTTCCAACATCATCCAGTTACGACAGCTGAGGATAAAATTCCCCATTTCCCAAAATTGCCAAAAGAAGACCTGTGATGTCATTATTTCTTACATGGACTAAAGGGTTAAGCTTTGCAAATAGCATACAACCAGATTTTTATCCTGACCTTATCCTGCTTTAACCCTTTACTTCATGAATATTCATGTATAATGTAAGAAATAATAATCAGAAATATTTATTAACCCTATCCGTCATATAAAAATGTTTTCACGTATCTGCAAACAGAGTAGACCCAGATCAGACGGCTCCTAGAGGAGCTAATGGAATTTGATAGATCTGTTTCTAATACTGTACTTCTAAAATGGCTACAATGTTCCACCTTCCATATTTCATTATAACTAATTTGTCCATGAATATTCAGTAGGTATTGAAATTTGTAATAAATACAGAACAGGGAAAGGGTTAACTGGCCCATGGACACATGAATTATTTGGCCGCAATAGAGACTGTAGAATCATATCTGTATTATTTCATACGCAAACAGAGCAGACCCTGATCAGATGGCTCTATAGGAGCCATCTGATCTGGGTCTACTCTGTTTGCAATAGTGTGAAATAGTGTGAAAAGGCATTCATATGAAGTAAAGGGTTTAAACATCAAGTGTTTGATACAGCTGGTGACATTGAGTGATGTGATAAGAAGCACGTAGATGTACGTTTAACCCTTCAAATGAGGGAAACCAGCAAACTTGTATTTGCAAACAGTGTAAACCCAGACCTGAGAGCAACCCTCTTATCGGGGTCTGTACTGTTTGTCATTCAATATCCTCTTTGCAAGTTATACCCTGTCATGCTGAATGGATGCTGTCATTGAACAATGATGGACCATTCCACTTTCAAAATACAGCAGTCAGAGGGTTAACTCTCATCCTATTAGCGCACATTTAGCACAGGCTGGAGCTCTACATCAGGGAGAAGTTTAATTGGTTTCAAGAGGAAGTTTTGGTCCTGATTTTGTATCCCCCTATACTGGCCTATAATTATATGTTCTATTTATTTAACCCTTGCCCCGTTCAATATTCCTGTACTAAATGCCAGTTATAATGTCATGATTTTTTTCTATAATGGCATTAAGAAATAATTTTCATATATGTATGAATATTTATTAATTTTTAATGGCATATGAACAAGAAGAGTTTTGGTACTCAGGTAAAGAACTAAATAATCAAATTTATTAAAAGCAAACAGAGCAGACTCTAATCAGGCGGCTATCAAGACCTATCTGGTCAGGGTCTGTTCAGTTTGCTTATGACATGATATAGATGCAGTTATAGATGCAGTTTTACAGTTTTTGCCAAAGTAAAAAATTTCCCTTGAAAATTTTCCAAAATAAAACGTCAGCCTATAAATATTTATGATGTCATTATTTCTACCATGATTAATGAGCAGCTTAACCCTTTCCCTGTTCTGTGTTTATTACGAACTTCAATACTGAATATTCATGGATAAAATAGTTAAAATGAAATATGGGAGGTGGTACATTGTAGCCATTTATAAGGTAAAGACACAGATCTTTGAAATTCTATTAGCAAACAGAGTAGACCCTGATCAGACGGCTCCTATAGGAGCCGTCTGATCTGGGTCTACTCTGTTTGCAAATGCATGAAAACATGTTTATATGAGGGAAAGGGTTAAGGGTTAAATGAACAGCTAAAGTAAATATGACTCAATTTTAGTTGACAGAGTCATACCTAAATAAAACTTGATCTTTGGATTTATTTGAAAATAACCAGGTGGTAATGAGTCTAAAAATAGTCTAGAAGGGAATAGGTTAAACTAATGTATTGACCCTAAATATTTGGACAGACAAACTTAGGCAACTAGTGCAGACCCAGATCAAATTTTGCACATATATTTACACTATGTACTCTTTCCCTGTTTAATATTCATGTAAGAAATAATGACATCATGAATATTTATTATCAGAATTTTTATAATTATGTCATATCTACACCGGATTTTTATTTTTGTAGAAAATGTAGTCAGGTCTAAATAAATAAGAAAATAGAGCAGACCCTGATAAGAAGGCTCTTACAGGAGCCATCTGATCTGGGTCTACTCTTGTTTTCAAAGGCATTTATATGAAGGAAAGGGTTAACTCTTTACCTGATAGATGTGCTTGTTAATGCCTTTTTGCAAACACTGTTGACCCAGATCAGACAACTATTGGTGCTGTCTGATCAGGGTCTCCTCAATTAATGTACTCGGGACCTTAGTTATGGGTTTACCCTGTCTTTCATAGAAATAATTACCAATATATACATACAAAAAACCTATCTGAGATAATAATTATGCAATTATTATTATAGGGCGGAACTATATTTATTAATATTCATGAAAACAGGTTTTTGATCTGATTACTACAGCTCCAGTATAATCTGGTTTAAGTATATACCTCATGTTTACGCCTTTATAAATACATATTTGCAAACAGTGTAGAAGCCGTCCGTTCAGGGTCTGCTGTTTGCTTATGGAATTGTATAGATCTTATTCTATAGTTTCTGTCATGGCCAAACATTTCTCAGTTCATAATTATGTCATTTTAACCATTTTCTCCATTAATATTCATATAAAAATAATATCATTAATAATAATTAGATTAATTGTTATAATAGTGCATGCACACTAGAAGTTTTGGCAGTAGCATCAGCTGTATGATCAGATCTATACTATATCATAAAACAAATAGAGCAGACCCTGATCAGACGGCTCCTACAGGATCTGGGTCTATGTATTTGCAAAGGTGTAGAAAGGTGTATTTATGGAGCAAAGGGTTAAGCAGCTTATGGCATGACATAAGGTGTGATTCTACAGTTTCTGCTAAGGCCAAACATTCCTGCGTCCATAATGTTATTTTAAAAATACAGCTAATTAATACAATGATGTCATGAATTCTTTTATAAATATTCATTAGATAAAGTGTAAAAGACTGAACGTCAACGAGTTGGGACCCTGGGACCAGTTGTGTCATCTGGATCCAAACTGTCGTCTTAAGTTATAATGGATTGCTAGCCGTAGGTGTATAGAATGTGAAAAAGTACTGGTGTCCACATGAAACGACATCAGCTTCAATTCTCTCGAAGATTTTTCTTATCTTTCAATTTTTATTTTATCCTTTACTCCATGAATATTAATGTAAGAAATACTGATCTCATGGATATTTATTATATTAATTGTCATTATAGCACATGGATACAGGAAGTTTTGGCCGTGGCAGACATTTACAGTAGAATTATATCTATATCATGTTGTAAGCAAACAGAGCAGACCCTGATCAGACGGCTCCTGTATAATCGCATATCAGACGGCTCCTGTATAATCGCATATGTACACAGGACTGTTTGGTACTGGTAGATACTATAGAGTAAGATTTATTATAATTTCATAAGCAAACAGAGCAGACCCTGAGGAGCCTTCTGATCCGGATCTACTCTGTTTGCAAAGGCGTGAAAAGTGTCTCTATGAAACAAATGATTAATATTCATGTGAAATTCAGCCGATTTGGAATTTTAAATAATTTGATTCTTGTATAAAACATACACAATAAGGAAATTCATTGCCATGGTAACCGGTAAAGAATCTGTAACATGTAAGCAAACAGAGCTGACCCTGATCAGACAGCTCTGGTCTGATCTCCTACAGGAGCTGTCTGATCTGGGTCTAGTCTGTTTGTAAAGGCATCAATTGGTAATCCTATTAAGTAGAGGGTCAACCCACACATATCTATAGTTTGCAGAGACTGAAATAGCCTATATGTCAGAGAATATTGATTTATTGATGGTTTATATAACATCCCTGGAACTCAATCCATAACGAGTTGTCAGTCACATGTTTATATCAAGACTTTGTTGTGGTTCAGACATTTAGTCTCATGATCCCACTCTCTGGTGTGAGTTGACAATTGAAATAACTGTTAACCCTTTAACTAATAGAGACGCATTTCTGTGCCTTTGCAAACACAGTCGACCCAGATCAGACAGCTCCTGTAGGAGCTGTCTGATCAGGGTCAGCTCTGTTTGCTTATGAATTTATATAGATCTGATCCTTCAGTTTCTTCCTTGACCAAAATATCATGTGTTCTAAGCCATTATAAGAAATTCAGCTGATAAATATTATGATATAATTATTCAGACATGAATATTCATTAAGGACAAACTGATAGTAGTTGTATACATGTATTAGTTAATAGCAATTAGATCTGGGTCTGCACTACTGTACTGTCTTTAACCCATACAACGCTGAATTTTCAAATGGACTATTCCAAAATTCAAACAGGTCAAGTTTATGGTGAATAATTAGGGATTTTTCTAAAGAAAAATGTAATATGAAAAACAGTGCAGACCCTGATGAGAGGGCTCCTTTAGGAGCCCTCTCATCTGGGTCTACGCTGTTTGCAAAGGACATTCGTGACTCGTGTCCCGCACTGTAAGGGTTAAAAGTAGGAGCAGTGGTATTAAACTTTACCATCATATAAACACCTTTTCACACATTTGCAAACAGAGCAGACCACTAGGAGCTGTCTGATCAGGGTCTGCTCTGTTTGCAAATGGAATTGAATAGATCTGTTTCTTTAGTTTCTAAAATGGCCACAATGTTCCACCTTCCATATTTCATTGTAACTATTTTATCCATGAATATTCAGTAGGTCTTGGAATTTGGAATAAACGTAGAACAGGGAAAGGGTTAAAGGAAAGGGTTATTTCTTGGCTAGTGACGAATTCATGGTAAATTAATTGCAAAAAATCAGGTTTTTGACATTCACTGTCTTGTGTTGTATTTTTAGTTTACCACTTTTAGTAGACCCTGGTCAGACGGCTCCTGTAGGAGCTGTCTGCACAGGGTCTGGAAAATTTGCAAAATAATACAGATATTAGTCTACAGTGTATACCATGGCCAAAAAAGCCTATGTTCATAAAAAAATTATACAATTATAAAATATCACCTAATAAATATTCATGATGTCATTAATTCTTACCTGAATATTCATAACATTAACCCTGTTCACACATTTGCAAACAGAGTAGACCAGGGCTCTAGAAATTTTCAAATCCCAATCGGTCCAGCCGGTAAACGGACATTAGGCCCCCCCCCCTCCCCCCCACCCTTTCGACATTTGCCATCTATTTCTTGATGAGCGGACATTTGCCCCCTTGTATTTTGTGATATGCGGACATAAGCCACCTGGTAATATGTTTATGAGGGGCATTTGTTGCCAGCTTATAGTTTGTATATAATAATATGATAGCATTAAATATCGTTTGTGAAAAACATTTGACATTCGCGAAAACTAATGACATTTCAAGTTTGCATGAATTGCAGTTTTGAAGGCTTTGATAGAGAAGCAAGAAAACTAGTTTGTATTTAAAATCTTACATGATTAGTTTATGATGCATACTTATTTCTCATCAGATAAACGAAAGCCACAAGCCTACATTGTTTTTCTGTTCACTGCAGCATATTTTTGGCAGATAACTGTAGATCTACCCAAGGAGCTCTTTAATGTGGAGTCTCAAAAATAGGTCAATCTTTACATTGAATCAAGCGGACATGTTGTTGACTTTTTGTTATGATCGTTCAAAGTAAATTGTGTTGCTGATGGATATAAAGAGAGTATTTGCACTTTAAAAACTGATTACCCGATACAAAGATGTTATTTCTCAGTGACCTTTCAGCCTTAATATAATTACAGTAGCCTAAATATATGGACTGTAACGTGTTTGTTAACAGGTACAAGGTAGGTAATGTTTCTGTTTATGTCATAAGAGATGAATGTCTTATCAATATTACTAGCATGGTTGATTGGCTAGCTGAGAAGAGACCAAGTGGAACTGGACTGACTGCCCGGGGCCTCTAGCCTATAATCTCTTGACACGTTAATGATGGGGTCAAATGAAAACAGTTACTTTCAGCTGATGATTTTGATTAGAAGTTGTCTGCTTAAGATTTTCGGACCGATTTTTTTTCAGATTCTGAAATACAAACCGGTCTCAAAATGCAAAAATCGGTCCAGACCGGCGATTTTCCGGATTTCTAGAGCCCTGGAGTAGACCCAGATCAGATGGCGCCTATAGGAGCCGTCTGATCAGCGTCTGCTCTGTTTGCTAATGGAATTTGATTGATCTGTTTTATACTTTCTAAAATGGCTACAATGTTCCACCTTCCTTATTTCATTACAACAATTTTGTCCATGAATATTCAGTAGGTATTGAAATTTGAAATAAACATAGAACAGGGTAAGGGTTAAATATTGAAGCCATCTGTATTTGCTGTTCAATTTCAGATTTACATTGAGAGGAAAGGAGGTTGTGATCACATGGTCTGTAGCCAGTGTAAAACCAGCTTCTGCTACCGCTGTGGTGAGCGCTTCTTGGAAGTGAAGTTCTTTGGCAACCACCTTAGTCGACTCAGTCCGCTTGGCTGCAAATACAACTTCAAACCGGATAAGCCAGTGGCCAGGAGGCTAATCAGGGGGTCCGTGTTTGGTAAGTGAAACAGGATCTGTATGAAATTATGACTAGTGCTACAGATAAAAGTGCATACTCAAATCTTAATAAAGATACTTAAATCTTCATTTCTCCATCAAACTCTACACTATGACCATTCTCTGAGACTATTCTAAAGAGTGGTCATAGTATAGGGTTTCTTGAAAATGTTTAAACTTACACATCTTATCTGGACCTTTGAATGATATCATGAACATTAATTAGATTTAATATTTTACAATGGCATATGAAAACGGGAAGGTTTGGCCATGGCAGAAACTGTAGTGATATCTATGTTATTTCATAAGCAAACAGAGCAGACCCTGATTAGACTGCTCCAGCAGGAGCCGTCTAATCAGGGTCTACTATGTTTGCAAAGACGTAGAAAAGCGTATTTATGGAGTGAAGGAGTAAACGAAATAAACACTGATCAAACGTTTCCAACAGCTGTCTGATCTGGGTCTAGTCTGTTTGCAAAGGAGTGAAAAAGTGTTTATTTGAGGGAGAGGGTTAATCCTTTTCCCTCATGAACCCTTTACTCCATAAACATGCCTTTTACTGCCTTGGCAGACAGATTAGACCCAGATCACACTGCTCCTGTTGGAGCTGTTTGATCAGGGGCAGCACTGTGTGCTTATGGTTTAATATAAATCTGATTTTACAGTTTCTGTCATAGACAAAAAACAGAAGTCACTGTGTCATATTTGTTAGCCATTACAGAAACTAAGAATCAGATCTACAGAGGTCAAGATATGATGTGTAAATTAAAACATTTTCAAGAATAACTCCCTTATTTCTCCACCAAACCCTGTACTGTGACCACTCTTTAGAATCGTCTCTTTGAGACAATTCTAAAGAGTGGTCACAGTATAGGGTGGAGAAATGACAATTTTATTATTTGGGTATGCACATTTATCTGTGGCTCTGAATCTATATTATTCCACAGAATAGACTCAGATCAGATGACTCCTACAGGAGCCGTTTGATCTGGGTATAAAATGTTTGCAAAGACGTATAAAGTTTATCTAATGAATATTCATGTAAGACTCCACCCATTATGAATATTTCATAATCTTAATTCTTGTATTAACCCTTTCATAATCTAATTCTTGTATTAACCTAGATATATGAAATAAATAGTTTCATTGCCATGGATTATAGTAGAACATATCCTGGTTTTATGATTAACAGGTGCCACTGTGTTGGGTGGTATTGGGCTCCTTGGATTTGGAATAGCCGCTGTGGGTGTGCTTGTCGGTGCGAGTGTAGTCATAGTCCCAGCCATGGTGGGCTACAAGTACCACAAATATCGTAAGAGGAAGAAGCACATGAAGCGACAGCAGGCCCTGTTCAGAATGCGGACGAAGAATGCCTTGATGGAGATGCATCGCGAGAATGCAGGTAAAACAAAAAGCCAGGCGCTAGATTTGAATGCTTATGTTATTACTCTACCTCAACACTTTTTTATACCTTTGGAAACAGAATAGACTCCCTTTAGGAGCGTCTGATCTGGATCTGTTATGGAATAATATAGATCTGATTCTACAGTTTCTACAATAGCCAAAATACCCAGTGTTCACATGCCATTATAAAAATCTGTGTACATTCAGGTCTCTATACAAATAGATACTAAATAAATGAATACAGTTGAACCGGTCTTAAGAGCCCATTCATATACTGAACATAGGAGTCTTAAAAAGCAGGTGGTAGCTTAATGCATGGCAAAAATAATGCAAAAAGCTTCTATAGGAGCTTTCTGCATTACTTTTGACCTGCATTAAGCTACCACCCGCCTTACAGACATATAATTAAACTTCTTTTTGATGACTGTTTACTGGTTCTACTGTACTCACTTATCAACACAAATCTGGTGGGAACGAACATACCCAACACTATTCTATTGCGGTACAATAGAATTTTCGGATTCTGACACTTATATGAAAAATCCTTCAACCAAACGATACTTTTATTCATAATCGTGATTCAATACTAAGATGCAATATTTATACTCTGCCATGGCGTTTACTCTCAAAGAGACGATTCTAAAGAGTGGTCACAACATAGGGTTTGATGGAGAAATGACAATTTTAGTATCTGATTAGGCATATTTATTTGTTGCTCTGTGTTGAGCGGCCATGTCACTCAGCGTCTCATTTGAATCCAGTCTATTTGCAAAGGTCTTTAGAATACATGTAATGTTGAAAGAATTGATATCCATCAGCAGCGTAGATGCAGATAAAGGGATAAATCCAGAAAATGTCATATGCTTAACCCTTTCCCTCATGAATATTCATGTGAAAAACAATAACATCATGAATTAGCTGAATTTTCAAAATGTAAAGTTTTCATGGGATTATTTTTGCTTTGATAACTATTGTAGAATCAGTGTTATATCATGTCAGAAGCAGACCAGACCCTGGTCAGGGTCCATGCTTATAAAACTTTTAGTTGAGTCTGAGATCGTTCTCAAGTTTTTGATTGGTCAGATTTGAGCCTTGGGCTCAAATCTGACCAATCAAAAGCTTGAGAACTCAAATCTGACCAATCAAAAGCTTGAGAACAAACTCAGACTCAACTAAAAAGCTTTATAAGCATGGACCCTGATGACTCCTACAGGAGCAGTCTGGTCTGGTTCTACTCTTTTTGCAAAGTGTGAAAAAGCGTTTACATGAAGGAAAGGGTTTAATTAGGTGAATTTTATAATTGCATCATGAACAAGGGAAATATTTACCTGCAGATCATCAGATCTATATTATTTTATAAGTAAACAGAGCAGACCCTGATCAGACAGCTACTCTGTTTGCAAAAGTGTCAGAATTCAACTCTATGGAGAAAAGGGATCTTTTGACACCTTTGTGAACAGAGTAGACCCAGATTAGACAGATCCTCTAGGAGCCATCTGATCAGGGTCTGCTCTGTTTGCACATGGTATTATATTGATCTGAGTCTACAGCTTCTGCCATGGCAAATAAATTTGAGTGTTCCTATGCCATGATAAAGTTTCACGTGATAAATATTCATGAGGTCATTATTTCTTACATGAATATTCATCAGGAAAGGGTTAATTAACCCTTTACTCTATGAATATTCATGTAAGAAATAATGACATCATGAATATATATTAGATTCATTTTGATGATAGGGTATGGACACAGGAAATGTTTTTCATGGTAGAAACTGTGGAATTATATCTATATTATATAATAAGCAAATAGAACAGACCCTGCTCAGTTTGCAAAGGTGTAGAAAGGGGTATATATAAAGTAATGGGTTAAATTTAGTTTACACCTTTTATCTATGCCTCTACATCTATATCTATAGGGGGCCTCCATGGCCGAGTGGTTATGGTCTTTGACTAACAGTCACCTAGCACCTCACCGCTGTGGGTTCGAATCCTGGTCAGGGCATTCAGATTTTTCATGTGAGGATTAGCCTTCCAGCTGGCTTGCGCTAGGTTGGTGGTTCTACCCAGATGTTCTTTTGTACACGAAACAGTACAATTTGTTCCGTGCACAGAAGAACCTTTGGGGTCTTCCTGCACCTGTAATTAGCTAAACATCGTGATATGACTGAAAAAACCAATAAAACCCAAAACCATATACTATAACTATATAATTTTTTCAGTTTTAGAGAGAGCAACCCGACTAGCACAGTATGACATTGAGGCTGTTCATGTTGGCATACAGACTGGCCAAGCCCAGCAGGTAGATGTGACCGTTCATAACCCATATCATCCAGATACAGTCATCATACAAGAGCAGCCAATCAACTCAGAGATTGGTCTCACCGTGACTGATGACCATGGGAAAGTCACCGTGACAACGGCAGAACTGACACAAAAGTCTTCGTCCAGCGATGACTCAGAATCAGAACTTGTTCTACATGTGAAAACTTCATATTCCAGTGTGAAGGCTGATAGTAAAAGTGAAGAAACAGCAGACACTGCCGATGATAACAAAGATAAAGCTGATAGCGATTCTGTGGAGAATGCAGTCTTTCAAGATGAGGTTGATACTGCAAAGCAAACCTCTCACAATAGTAATGCAGGGACCAGACGGACCATCGCAAGTTCTTCTTCGGACAGAAGCAACTCTTTGAGGAGATCAAGTTCTAAAGCTAGCAAGCATTCATCTGGTGCGAAAAATGGGGATTCGGAGTTCTGCAGGTCGGAACACAAGAGATGTCTCCATGGATCACTCTCAAAGAATGGGTCACTGTCCAGAAAACACAAAAAAGGATGGCTGAATAAAAACAATGAGACCGGTTTGCAGTCTTCACTGACTGTGCCCGACCTTGGTCAAGGTGGGGATATCAATGCAAAGCCCAACGAGAACAATGATGATGCCAATTCCGATGAAACTCAGCCAGGCGAAAGTTTGTCACAGTCTGGATGTTTTATGAAGTTGTTCAGTAAGAAGCTCAACAATTTGCAGAATCAGTTCGAGAAAGAAAAGGAGAAACAAACACTTGCCAAGACACTGTCTGATGCAAAAGAGAAAGAAATTTTAGACTGCCCAGATATAGTGTCCTGTGCGATTGAAGCAGAGTTGAAAAATGCTGAAAACCTGAGAGAGGATGGAGACACAGGTCCAGATAAAGTGGAGGTGGATAGATTTCTAGGAATAGTCTCCAAGGAAACATATACAACTCAACTTTAATATCAAAATATAAAATTTCCAAAATTCGTCTTCAAACTGAAAAAACCCACCTTTCTTCTCTTTGTGGTAACAAAATGTCAAACACTTCAACTTCAGATTGTATCATAACTAGCATATTGTGTCACTCCAGAGCAATAGATGAAGATGTGTTGTCAAATACTTAACCCTTTACTCCATAAATACGCCTTTATGTGCCTTTGCAAACAGAGTAGACCCAGATCAGACGGCTCCTGCAGGAGCCGTCTGATCAGGACCTGCCCCTGTTTGCTTGCAAAATAATATAGATCTGATTCTCCAGTTTTTGCTTTGGCCAAACTTTCATGTTTTCATATACTATTTTAAAAAATAATTTAATTCATGGTGTCATTATTTCTTACATAAATATTCATGGAGGAAAGGGTTTAATCAGCATTTTTCCACCACAGCAATTTACCAAACTAATAACTTATGCTGTGACCAGACCACTTAGAATCATTTCGAAGAGATCATTCTAAAGAGTAGTCACATCATAGGGTTTCACTCATTGCCTCCTAGACTATTTTTAGACCCAATCTCTTTGAATAAACCTACCGAAAAGAAGCATTTACTAGAGAATTTTTTTTTTTAGAATTGTATAGTTTTGAAACCATTGTGATAAACAGAGCATTTGCTCCTATGGAGCAAATGATCTATTTATTGCAGTGGTTTCAAAATGTGACAATAACAGAGGCACCAAAATGCGTCACTAGAAGAGAATGTGTTAATGGAGAAATAACAGAGCTATTCTTAGAAAATGTCTTGATTATCACATCTTATCTTGGCTTCTGTACCCAAATCACTTATTTCATTGCTAAACCCTATCTAATACATACTTATTAGAATCAAGGAGGTGATTCTAATGAATTCTATAATAATAGGATTTGGTAGAGAAATGACCAAAAAAAATTTGTTGGTCAATTTTTAGCTCTTTATGGTTTATACATTTTACACATATACAGTAAAACCTCTCTTAACCGGACGTTAAATTTAGTATAAATATCGGTCTTGGGGACAGGTGACAGCTTAATGCAGGGTGGAAGTCATGCAGAAAGCTCCTAGAGGAGCTTTCTGTATGACTTTCACCCTGCATTATGCAGTCACCTGCCTAAACTCTTCTAAATTCTTCTCTACTAGAATTCCGGTTAAGAGAGGTTTTACTGTACAATACTATACATATAATTAAAATAGTGCTTGCTGCCCATTTTCCCAAGGTATATATTTATACATATTCAGCTATATATTAACAATACTTGAAAACTGCTTAACCCTTTACTCCATAAATACACCTTTCTACGCCTTTGCAAACAGAGTAGAGTCTAGACCCAGATCAGACGACTCCTATTAGAGCTGTCTGGATCAGGATCTACTCAGTTTGCTTATGATATAATAGAAGTATGATACTACAGTTTCTGGCAGGGCCAAATGTTCCTGTGTCCCTTTGCTATTAAAATAAGAATCTAATTAATATTCATTATCTCATTATTTCTTACATGAATATTCATGGAGTAAAATGTTAATCCTTTCCTCCAAAAATACTCCTTTCTACGCCTCGGTAAAAATCGCCTATTGAAACCATTGTGATAAATAGAGCATTTGCTCCTATAGGAGCAAATGTTCTATTTATCACAATGGTTTCAAACTACAAAATTCTATAAAAAAATCCTTTTCTCTCGTTAATGCTCCTTTTCGGTAGATTTATTCAAAGTAGTTGGATCTAAAAATAACCTATGATGTAATGGGTTAAGCTCTTAACCTTTTACTCCATGAATATTCATGTAAGGAATAATGACAACATGAATATTAATTAGATTAGTTGTTATAACACAGTACATTGACACAGGAAATTTTGGACATGACAGAAACTGTAGATTCATATTGATATTATATCGTAAACAAACAGAGCAGGAGCACCAACAGCAGCTGTCTGGTCTAGGTCTGCTCTGTTTGCAAATACGTAGAAAGGCATATTTATGGAGTATAAGGTTAACCCTTTCCTCCATAGATACGCCTTTCTACGACTCTGTAATAACCACTTCTTGAAACCATTGTGATAAATAGAGCATTTGCTCCTATAGGTGCAAATGCTCTATTTATCACAATGGTTTCAAACAAAAAAATTACAGAGGCATAGAAAGGCGTATTTATTGAGGAAATAGATTCCAATTCTGAAGTAATTTTGTTTACATAAAATTTGCTTCAATACAGAATACGTCTTTAACCCTTTCCTTCATATAAAAACCTTTTTCATACCTTTGCAAACAGAGTAAACTCAGATCAGACAGCTCCTGTAGGAGCCGTCAGATCTGAGTCTGCTCTGATTGCTTATGAAATAGATAATAGATCTGACTACAGTTTCTACCAATACCAAAATTTCATGTGCACATACATGTATTTGATTATAAAAATTCAGTTAATAAATATTCATGATGTCATTATTTCTTACATGAACATTCCACAAGGAAAGGGTTAAATTATTCAACTTGTTCATTAATGGTTTTCTAGGTTTTGTTGGAGCACATACAATGCAAGTTTTTATTTTTAAAACTGTGTGTTAGAAGAGAGTTTTAACCCTTTTCTTCATGAATATTCATGATAGTTAATGACCCTTTGAATAGTAATTATCAGTTTTTACAGCGGCATATTTCGGCCACTGGGAAAATGTGTAGAATCAGATCAAATAGCAGATCCTGATGAGACAGCTCATACAGGATGAGACAGCTCCTACAGGAGCTGTTTGTTCTGGGTCTACACTGTTTGCAAAGGCATAACTATGGAGTAAAGGGTTACCTCCTTGTATGTATATCTTTCTGCAACTAATCAACTCTTTATTCAATAAATATGCATTTGCAAACATAGTAGACCCAGACAATATAGGAGCTGTCTTATCAGGATCTACTCTGTTTGCTTATGATATAGATATGATTCTACTGTGTCTGCCATGGCCAAAAATTCCTGTGTCTACGTATTAATATAACAATTGATCTAATTAATATTCATGATTTCATTATTACTAACATGAATATTCACGGAGTGAAGGGTTAAAAATCGCTTCTCCAAGGTGATTCTATTGAGTTGTAGCAAGATAGGGTTTCGCTGAGAAATGAGGTAAGTCGGTATACACCTGATATACAGCTCTTTAACCCTTTCCCTCATAGAAACGCGTTTTTCACGCATTTGCAAACAGAGTAGACCCAGATCAGACGGCTCCTATAGGAGCCTTCTGATCAGGGTCTGCTCTGTTTGCTAATCAAACTTGGCAACTCTGTTTCTTTAGTTTCTAAAATGGCTACAATGTTACAAATTCCATATTTTGTTATAACCATTTTTTCCATGAATAGTCAGTAGGTATTGAAATTTGGAAAAAATATAGAACAGGGAAGGGGTTAATTCCATGAAAGGGAGATATGTATGTAGAAGATGTCTTAAGCGGCCATTCATTTATTGAACAGCAGGTGGTTGCTTAATGCAGGGCAAAAGTAATGCAAAAAGCTCCTATAGGAGCTTTTTGCATTACTTTTGACCTGCATTAACCCTATTTTCCATAAATACGCCTTTCTACGCCTCTGTAAATGCTCCTTTTCAGTAGATTTATTCACAGAGATTGGATCTTAAAATAGCCTATGGAGGAATGGGTTAAGCTACCACCTGCCTTACAGACTCATAATTGGACATTTCTTTGATGTCTGCTTAAGAAAGGTTCTGCTGTATAAGTAATTGTAAATAGACAAAATAAATAAAGAATGGATGAAAAAGAGAGCTTTTGAAATGAAAGGTCATATATAAGTTAGATTGCAAGAAACAAGGGAGTGACTGTGTCTTATTCCATATAGGATAAGTGTATTTGATTCTAATGGAAGGAAAGATTAATTCTTTCCCTTTTTGAATATTCATGTAAGAAATACATTGTAATGACATTATGAATATTTATTAGCTCTATTTATCACAGTGGTTTCAAAACTACACAATTCTAAATTTTTCTTTTTTCTAGTAAATGGTCTTTTTCAGTAGATTTATTCAAAGAGGTTGGCTCTTTAACCCTTTGCTCAATGAATATGCCTTTGCAAACAGAGTAGATCCAGATCAGACGGCTCCTATAGGAGCCGTCTGATCTGGATCTGCCCTGCTTGCTTAAGGAATAATATAGTTCTGATTCTACAGTTTCTGCCATGGCTAAAAATTCATGCGCTCATGTGCTATAATAACAATTAATCAAATTAATTTTCATGACGTCATTATTTATTACATGAATATTCATGGAGGAAAGAGATAAGGAAATGGGGTAAAGACATCAAAATGATATCAAATTGCTTTATTCAGCTTTTACAAACAGGCGGAGAGGGGAGATTGGGTGTCGGAATACTTCGGGGTAATTAGGTTAAGTGGCATAAATGCTTGTAGTAGTTTCTATCATGTTGCAATTGCATTTAACCTGTACCTTCATAAATACGCCTTTCTACACCTCTGTAAAAGTCACTTTTTGAAACCATTGTGATAAATAGAGCATTTCGAGGGCTTGGTGGAAAACTATTCTAACTCCTTGAAGGAGTTAGAATAGTTTTGCACCAAGCCCTCGATTTGCTCCTTAGGAATTTCATAACTACAAAAGTCTAAACCTTTCCTTTCCTCTAGTTAATGCTGCTTTTCAGTAGATTTATTCAAAGTGATTGGATCTAAAAATAGCCTATGAGGGATTGGGTTAATAGTACATGTATATGATATGCAGAATATGAATTGATATTTATGTTAATTGAACCATTCCATGACAAAACCTGTTTTAGTGCATTGCTAACAGTGTTGAATCAGATGGGTCCCAAATATGTTGTTTTTAAAGAGATAAGTAACAAGAGTATTTAATGCTTTTCTCCATATTTTCAAACAGAGTAGACCAAGATCAGATGGTTCCTGTAGGATCTGGGTCTGGTCTGTTTGATTGTGAAATGATATAGATTTAATTCTACACTTTCTGCCATGGCCAAATTTCTATGTGCCATTCTAAAAAACCAGGAAATTGATATTCATGATGTCGTTATTTCTTAACCCTTTACTCCATAATTACGCCTCTCTATGTATTTGCAAACTTAGTAGACCCACATCAGATGGCTCCTATTTGAGCTGTCTTATCAGGGTCTGCTCTGTTTGCTTATGGAATAATATAGATATGATTCTAATGATTCTACAGTTTCTGCCATGGCCCGAATTTCCTGTGTTCATGTGCCATTGAAAGAATTAATCTAATTAATATTCATGATGTCATTATTTCTTACATGAATATTCATGGAGTAAAAGGTTTAATTTGAATAATTTCCCTAAGTATTTGAACTCCCACTATCCGTTGTCAGTGGGTTTGAATAAGTCCAGTTGGCACCATATTGATAACATTCAATAGACTGACATTGTAGCAGATAGTATTGATCCTCATCAGACTGCTCTTTCAGGAGCACTTTGATCTGGATCTGCACTGTTTGCCTAAGTTTGTGTGTCTGAATTCTTAAGTGTAGTTTGGATAATACTGGTTTTCATAAAGAACGGCTGATTTCTTATAAAACCCCTCTAAAGCGGACATTAAAATTAGTATAAGTACATGTATTGGTCTCTCAGACAGGTTGCTACTGCATGCAGATTAAAAGTCATGGAGAAAGCTCCCAGAGGAGCTTTCTGCATGTCTTTCACCCTGCATTAAGCAGTCACCTGATTAAAAAGGCCATCATTTTAAAATTCCAGTTTAGAATGGTTTTGCTGTATATATGATTTATTTTGGGGTTCATAAGAAGTGCTTTGCTTTTCTTATTGTAACTATTACTATGTTGCAGATCCATTTACCTGACAACACTCCTCTTGATGCCTAAGGCAAACAGAGTAGACCCAGATCAGATAGCTCCATTTGGAGTCGTCTGATCAGAGTCTGTTCGTTTTATCACTGAATAATATAGATCTGATCCTACAGTTTCTGCCATGGTAAGAAACATTCTTTGTTCATATGCCATGTACATGTATATACCAGTTCAGCTGATTACTATACATGAAGTAATTATTTTTTTCATGAATATTCATCAAATGAAGGGTTAACTATGTTTATCCCATTACCTCATAGGCTATTTTTAGATACAATCTCTTTGAATAAATCTACCGAAAAGGAGCATTAACTAGAGAAAAGAAAAATGCTAGAATTTTGTAGTTTGAAACCATTATGATAAATAGAGCATTTGCTCCTATGGGAGCAAATGCTCTATTTATCACAATGGTTTCACGAAGTGACTTATAGAGTCGTCTAAAGCTGTCAATATGAGGGAATGGGTTATGCATGACTGACCCATTGTAAGATTACTTCTTTGTTTAAACTTTACTCTGTACTCCAAAGATATGCATAAAAACCTCTTTGCAAACAGAGTAGACCCAGATCAAACGAGTCCTGTAGGAGCCGTCTGATCAGGGTCTGCTCTGTATGCTTACATAATATAGATATTATTCTACAGTTCCTACCATGACCAAAAATTCCTATCATATTTATGTCCATGTGCTATGATAACAATCTAATTAATGTTTATGATGTGATTATGTCTTTCATGAATATTCATGGAGTAAAGGGTTATTGTTTGTAACATGAATATTTATGGCATAAAGGGTTAAAAATAATAGAAGAAGAAAGATTATTGCTCTGGCAAATAGGATAGAGTCAGCTGGGCCTGTATTCATAAACCTCTTAAGGAGAAACGTAAGAACATTCCTTAATTTCTTGAATATTCCTTTGTCTTATAAAATCAATACAATTTAAAATATTTCTGAAAAATAAAGCTGTATATCAAATATATATTTTACTAAATATTTTAGAAATCATTGAATGAAAATTTACTGTATAGTTTTGCTACAGATGTAAACAGAAATATTTTCCTTATGTTGTCCTAAGATTAAAATATTCTTAAGGAGCTTTATGAATATGGGCCCTGATCTGTAATATATTAGCAAACAAAGCCGACCCTGATCTGCATCGGCTGTGTTTGTATCAAGGTAGGATGATTACTAAGTAATGGGTGAAAGTGATATCTCTTTGAAGTTTGCTTTTTTTGTGAGAGATTGTCTTCTTTACATGATTGTTGAACTGTTGGTTTTGATATAACAGTTAGTGTTTAAGTCATTGCTTATTATTGCCGTGAGTGTGTGTTTTTCTGGATGGAACATTTTGATGAAATCATGTCACTACTATTTTTTGAATGGACGAGTTTGTTCAAAATTATTCGAAACTCTTGTTATACTGTTACTTATACATGATTGGATTGTTTATATAACCCTTTCCTTCATATAAATGCATTTTCACTTATTTGAAAACAGAGTAGACTCATATCAGACGGCTCCCACAGGATCCATCTGATCAGGGTCTGCTGTTTGCTAATGGAATTTGAAAGATCTGTTACTTTACTTTCTAAAATGGCTACAATGTTCTACCTTTCATATTTCATTGTAACTATTTTCTCCATGAATATTCATTTGGTATTGAAATTTGGAATAAACATAGAACAGGGAAAGGGTTAACCCTTTTAACCATGAATATTCATGTCAGAAATAATGACTATGAGTACTGGTTTGCTGTGTTTTTATAATGGCATCATGAACAAGGGAATTTTTACAATGGCAGAAGCTGTTGAAATAGATCTGTTATTTCATATTAACCCATTCCCGCATATTGACGCCTTTTGACGCTTCTGTAAAAGTCACTTTGTGAAACCATTGTGATAAATAGAGCATTTGCTCCACAGGAGCAAATGCTCTATTTATCACAATTGTTTCAAAACTACACAATTCTGAAAAATTCCTTTTCTCTAGTTAATTCTCCCTTTTGGTAGATTTATTCACTCTTTGCACTCTAGCGGTGAAACTGTAATTTCCTTTTCAAACAGTTTGGATCCAGATGAGGCACTGCATAATGCGGCGTCTCATCTGGATCCAAACTGTTTGACACTCTGACCACTTTTTTTTTTTTGCAAAGAAATACGAGAAATTTTAGTTTAAGAATTGGAGCAGACAACAATTATTGCAGACGCAAAATTACTTAGCATGCAAAGAGTTAAAGCAAACAGAGTAGACTCTGATCAGACAGTTCATACATGAGTCATATGAGCTGGTTCTACTTTGTTAGCGAAGGTGCCCAAAGGTGTCTTTGGAGTGAAGGGTAAGCAAACTTGACATTTAAGGAGTCATTTTAACACTATACCTCGTAAGAAATAATGAACTACATGTATTTGAATTTTAATTAGCTGGATTTTATAGTGGCATTATAAACAAAGGGATGCCTTTACCATGGCAGAAACTGTAGAATCAAATCTGTATTATTTTATAGGCAAACTGAACAGAACAGAACAATACAGTTCATCATCACATCGCAATACACTTTAATAAGCAAACAGTATAGACCCTGATTAGGCAGCTCGTACAGGGGCATCTGATTTGGGTCTACTGTGATTTGCAAAGGTGGAAAAACTAAAAAGTTATATTTACCAAGTGAGTGATTAACCCTTTCCCTCATATAAACGCCTTTTCACACATTTGCAAACAGAGTAGACCCAGATCAGATGGCTCCTATAGGAGCCATCTGATCAGGGTCTGCTCTGTTTGCATATGGTATTATAAAGATCTGATTCCACAGTTTCTACCTGAGCTGAAACATCATGTATACATATACCCCCATAAAACATTAGCTTATAGATGTTCATGATGCCATTATTCCTCTCATGAAAATTAAACAGGGAAAGGGTTAAGATGCTCAGCAAGTACAGCAATATGTTGTCTATCTCGACCCAGTGTTGTGGATTAGCTGCATACTGACTTATCAACTGTTTCATTGCTCAGCCAGGTCCTATCTTGGAGATATGATTCTAATAGCAGTAATATAGAGAAATATGAAAGAAATTAATCCAAATACATGTACCATATGTTTCCCAAGTATTCTGACAGATAAACACAGGCAAAAAGGGGCAGACTCAGATCAAATTGCTCCTATAACCGTTTCCTCCATACATACGCCTTTCTACACCTCTATAAAAGTCACTTTTTGAAACCATTGTGATAAATAGAGCATTTGCTCCTATGGAGTAAATGCTCTTTGTATCACAATGGTTTCAAAACTAAAGAATAACAACATTTTCTTTTTCTCTTGTAAATGCTCCTTTTCGATAGATTTATTCAAAGAGTTTGGGTCTAAAAATAGCATATGGGGGAATGGGTTAAGGATTAGTTTGATTGATTGATTGATTGATTGATTAGGATCTACACAAGTTGCTGCTATATCAGTTTAATTTAACACTTTCCCAAATATAAACGCCTTTTCACGCATTTGCAAATAGAGTAGACCCAGATCTGCCTGAGCAAAAATATCATGTTGTTGTATGCCATTAGTCCAGCTAATAGATATTGCTGATGTCATTATTTCTTGCATGAATATTTAACAGGGAAAGGGTTATACATGTACAGTAAAACCCAGCTAATGTTACCACTTAAAAGAGGTATAATTCTGGGTGCTAGGTGCAGGTGGTAGCTTAATGCAGGACAAAAGTAATGCAGAAAGCAGAGCTTTCTGCATTACTTTTGTCCTGCATTAAGCAACCACCTGCTTATAAAGACACCCATGTTTATTTATTAAATGGTCACATTAGAGGGGTTCTACTGTAGTTATAGATATATAAGGTGGCGAATTGACACATTCAGATTTACAAACCCATGGAGATGGGAGATAGTGTGTCTGAATACTTAGGCTAATTAAACTACTACTGTTACATATAGCTCTGTTATGTAGATATTGATCGATATATTGCAGCAAGTCAGGGCTGTTCATATTTCAACCCTTTACTCCATAAATGCATGTACACATTTCTATGCCTTTGCAATCAGAGTAGACCCAGATCAGATACCTCCTATCAGGTTCTGCTCTGTTTGCTTATGGGATTATATAGATCTGTTTCAACAGTCTCTACCATGGCCAAAGTATCCTGCAGATAATTAATATGCATGATGTCATTATTTCTTACATGAATATTCATGGAGTAAAGAGTTAATGAAGTAAATAACTCCATGTAGTGTGTGATGTGTTGCGTGTATAACAGTATTATTGTACAAACATGTAGAACAAATGACTGGTCAGCGTACAAGTTTGTATGATGTGTTGCGTGTATAACAGTATTATTGTACAAGCATGTAGAACAAATGACTGGTCAGCATACAAGTTTGAGTCTTGAATGGATACCAGTAGATACAGTGATTGATAATTATGATGTGATTGCTTGGTGTGATAAGATAATTTGTTATGAATCTGTGATAATGTAATATTGTGGGTCTGTTGATATTTGCTAATAAAGTATGGTCTGTGACAAAACACCGTTTTTGTATTGTCTTTAACCCTTTAATAATTGCATGTTCACACCTTTGCAATTTGAGTACACCCAGATCAGACATCTTCTGTAGGAGTCGTCTGATCAGGATCTGTTCTGTTTGCTTTTGAAATTATACTAGTTCTGATTGTACGGTTTCTACCAGTTCCAAAACATCTTGTATACAGTTGCTGTTATAAAAATCAGCTAATAAATATTCATGATGCAATTCCACGTGTCAGGGAAAAGTCAGGAAAACTGGGAAAAATTTTCATTGTCAGGGAATTTTGAGAAGTGTCAGGGAAATTTGAAAAAAAATATAGGCAAATGTCAGGGAATTGTCAGGGAATTTTGAAAAAAAAACTGAGAATGAAGGTCGTATATTTTAAATTTTCATAATGTATTACAGAAATTATGACGGAAACACCAAATTTCGCGATGTAATGTGTCAGGGAAATTTGAAATTATGTAAGGGAAATGTCAATGAATTGTCAGGGAATTTTGTTTCCTCTGGTTTGTGGCAACCCTGAATTCTTCCATGAATAGTCAATAGGGAATGGGTTTATGTAAGTTATGGTTATGCTTTGCCCTTTACCTGATGAATATTCAAGACTATGCCCATATTGAATATTTATTAATTCCTTTATAAGAAATATATAATAAGGAAACATATTGCCATTGCAAATACTAAACATTCAGATCTGTAACATATTAGCAAACAAAGCAGACCCTGATCAGACAGTTCATACAGGAGCCATCTGACCAGGGTCTGCTCTATTTGTTTATAATAGATTGGACTCTACAGTTTCTACTAGTACCAACTATTTCTGATTGTATATACATGTACCATGATAAAGTTCAGCCAGTTAGTATTCATGGTGTCATTATTTCTGACATGAATATGCAACAGGGAAAGCGTTAACCCTTATTCCATGAATATTCAGGCAAGAAATAATGACATCATGAACATTTTGAACATTAATTCATCGAATGATTATAATGGTACTATGGACAAAATAATTTTTTATCATGACAGAAACTGTAGAATCAGGGTCCATGCTTATAAAGCTTTTTAGTTGAGTCTGAGTTCGTTCTCAAGCTTTTGATTGGTCAGATTTGAGTTCTCAAGCTTTTGATTGGTCAGATTTGAGCCTGACCAATCAAAACCTTGAGAACGAACTCAGACTCAACTAAAAGCTTTATAAGCATGGACCCTGATCTATGTTATATCAAAAGCAAACAGAGAAGACAGCTTCTATAGGAGCCATCCGAACTGGGTCTGCTGTTTGCAAAAGCGGTATTTATGGAGTAAAAGGTTAAGAAACTGTTCAAGAATATTTAATCCTTTGTTGCAGTTCTATTTCCTGGACACAAGATTGTTTGGCCATCGTATAAACTGAAGAATCATATCTATATTATTTCATAAGCAAACAGAGTAGACCCTGATCAGATAGCTCCCATAGAAACCATTTGATCTGGGTCTACTTTGTTTGCAAATATGTGAAAAAGTGTTTGTTTAAGGCTATTTTTACCAACCTCTTTGAATGAATCTACCCAAAAGGAGCATTTACTAGAGAAAAGTCAAATTTTAGAATTTTGTAGTTTGAAACCATTGTGATAAATAGAGCATTTGCTCATATAGGAGCAAATGCTCTATTTATCACAATGGTTTCAAGAGGTGGTTGTTACAGAGGCGTAGAAAGGCGTATTTATGAAGGAAAGGGTAAAATGAGAGGGTTAACCCTTTTACTTGAAAGAGACATTCTTATGCATTTGCAAATTTAAGTCTTTCATACTATAGTTTAGCAGCGATTGACATCTCCATTTTGAATATTCAGTCTCCAAAAGATTTACCCTTTACTCCATAAATACGCCATTGTATGCCTTTGTAAACAGAGTAGGATCCATCTGATTAGGGTCTACTCTGTCTGCTTATGAAATATTATACATGTAGATGTGATTCTACAGTTTCTACTATGGCCTAAAATTCCCGTGTCCATGTGCCATTATAAAATAGAATTGAATTAATATTCATGATGTCATTATTTCTTACATGAATATTTAAACAGTACAGGATGAAACAAAACTCTCAAGGAGGGTTTGGCCACAAGTTCTGACGATAACAGATTTGACCATTCCCTTGAAATTCATTTAACTCATTGTTAATAAAGGATAGTCAAGGCGATAAACTTGATAAATAGTAGGATTGGTGAGTTGCATACAGAATTGTAACAGACTCTAGCAGATACCCCAGCAAACAAAGTTTGAGGGGGGTATAATGGAATCAGTCTGTCAGTCGTTCTAGCAGTCCATTAGTCCATCCCAAAATTGCTATTAACCCTTTCCTCCAAGGGCTATTTTTAGATCCAACCTCTTTGAATAAATCTACCCAAAAGGAGCATTAACTAGAGAAAATATTTTTATAATTTTGTAGTTTTTATACCATTGTGATAAATAGAGCATTTGCTCCTATAGGAGCAAATGCTCTATTTATCACAATGGTTTCAAAAAGTGACTTTTACAGAGGTGTAGAAAGGCGTATTTATGGAGGAAAGGGATAAGGCTGCTGTTCTATGGTGGTTTTCCTCACCTTAAGTGATAGTTCTAGTTAGTCATGTACCTTATAGATTTCTTATGATGCATTTGAAAACAGAGTAGACCCCGATCAGACTGTTTGCTCTGGTCTGCTCTGTTTGCTTATGGTGTAATATAAATCTGCTTCTACAGCTTCTGCCTGAGCCAAAATGCCATGTATTCATATGCCACTATCGTATTGATATTCATGACGTCATTATTTCCTACATGAATATTCATCAGGGAAAGGAATAAAGGGTTAATAATGTGACTCGACTGATATCTGCATATTCATTACATATCTTCATAAATTCACCTGCTTTTTAAGACTCCTA
Organism: Azorinus chamasolen; assembly: GCA_963576725.1. Taxonomy (NCBI): domain Eukaryota; kingdom Metazoa; phylum Mollusca; class Bivalvia; order Cardiida; family Solecurtidae; genus Azorinus; species Azorinus chamasolen. Next base: position 54,783,625 of record OY755252.1, read on the forward strand.
TGTTCAATAAATGAATGGCCAACTGTTGATACAGCACAACGAATTAATAAATAGGACAATAATTTACTACAGGGAGATAATTGTAGCAAGATCTTACGTTGAGATAAATCAACAGTGCTCTCCCTTAAATTTTATTTTCTAACCCTTTCCTTCAAAAACATTTTTACGCCTTTGTAAACAGAGTAGACACATGCCAGTCGGTTCCTGTAGTAACCATCTGAGCGGGGTTTGTTCTGTTTGTTTTCTGAAATTATAATAGATCTGACTCTACGTGTATTTTCTACCAATACCAAAAGTTCAGGTATAAATACAGTAGAACCCCTCTAATGCGACCACTTATTGAATAAACATGGGTATCTTTATAAGCAGGTGGTTGCTTAATGCAGGACAAAAGTACTGCAGAAAGCTCCTCTAGGAGCTTTCTGCATTACGTTTGTCCTGCATTAAGCTACCACCTGCTTCTAGCACCCAGAATTATACCTATTTTAGGTGGTCGCATTAATAGCGGGGGTTTACTGTATATCGTTATAACAATACAGCTAATAAATATTCATGATGTCATTATTTCTTACATGAATATTCAACAGGGAAAGGGTTAATTTGTCTTCAGATTTCAAACAGAGTTGACACAGACCAGACTGCTACTGAAGACACGTTCTGCCCTTGGTGTGACTTGTTTGCTTATTGAATATATATTTTAAAAGTGTACCAGGTGTGTCTAAGATAGACACATCCAGCCAAGTCGCCGTTTATTATAAATACCAGAATTTGTTCTTTGTCTGATTAACCCTTTACTCCATGAATATTCATGTACGAAATAATGACGTCATGAATATTGATTAGATTGGTTATGGACACAGGAATGCTTTGGCAATGACAGAAACTAGAATTTTTCTATACAGTATCATAAGCAAACAGAGCAGACCCAGATCAGACGGCTACTATAGGAGTCGTCTGATCTGGGTCTACTCTGTTTGCAAAGGCATAGACAAGCGTATATATACGGAGTAAAATGTTAAGACACATTTTCACGTGTTTGCAAACATCGTAAGCCCACATCAGATGGCTCCTGTCTGTTCAGGATCTGCTCCACTTACTTACGTAATGAAATAGATCTTGTACAGTTTCTGCCACGAACTGTGTTCATGCGCCGTTATAAAAAAATCAGCTTCTTAATATTCCTGACGTCATTATTTCTTACATAACTATTCATGAGATAAAAATAAAGGTTGATAATTACAATGGCCTTTATTGAATGGTTCCACTTACTTATGTAATGAAATAGATCTGTACAGTTTCTGTCACGAACTGTGTTCATGCGCCGTTATAAAAAAAAAATCAGCTTCTTAATATTCCTGACGTCATTATTTCTTACATAACTATTCATGAGATAAAAATAAAGGTTGATAATTACAATGGCCTATATTGAATGGCTGTTATGTGTGTTAGCTATATCTGTACAGTAGAACCTGTCATAAGCGGTCATTTATTGAATATAGAAGTCTTAAAAAGCAGGTGGTTGCTTAATGCAGGGTAGCAGTGATACAGAAAGCTCCCATAAGAGTTTTCTGTTTCATTTTGTTCTGCATTAAGCTACCAGCGGTTTTAGAAGCCCAGATTTCTTTTTAATTGCCGCTTAAAATAGGTACTGCTGTAATGTATATCTATATACAATTCTCTTTAATAATTACACCCAATCATCTACTTAATGTCTGCTTTAAGTTCCTTCAATTTCTTCTCTTAAACATCAGTGATATATTAAACAGTTTGGATCCCGATGCTACATCGAGTGACTCGACGATAATCTGGATACAAACTGTTTTGAAACAGGGGCGTAGCTAGCGATACCCACTTACGCACGTGCGTAACATTAATCTGAAAGGTGAAAGCATTATATTATGACCAAAACGGAACAAAAATCGAATACGAAGGAGATATAGTTATATACGTTCTGTCTTGTCGTGTAAGCTTTAACCTATTCCCTCATATTGACGCCTCTCACTTTTTGAAAGCATTGTTCATATAATATAGGATGATATCATTATTTCTTACATGAATATTCGCCGGCTAAGGTGTTAACCCGTGAAAAGAATTGGACATAAATGTATTTCATTTATTTGCACTTCTGCTATTTTATGTGCACCTCATTGGTTTTCAAATTTATAAATACAAAAAGCTCTCCCGTTTACCGCCAATGCTGAGATTGTCGTCTGCTTTAGGTTTTAAAGTTTTTTTTATTTAATCATAACCAGATTGTCGTAAAGGTTGGGCACTGGTGTGAGGCCAAGTAAACATGTCTCTGATCTGGATCCAAACTGTGTTTCAGATACCTATATCTGCATGCGAAAGAGTTAAAACTCCACGCTTAGCTTGCTATGAACAGTGTCGTCTGTTCAGACTAATGTCGTCTGTTTTGTATAGATGTTTTTCGGTTTGCGTAGATTTTAACACTTACCTCCGCAGTAAAAACATAAATAATGTGCTCGGTTTTTGGATCTGGTACAGTTTTCTGTACTTCCTTTTCGATAAAGCTTTTGACCGAGTGTCAAACATCTTGATACTAATGAGACGCCGAGAAACTCGGTGTCTGATCTTGATCCAAGCTGTTTGAAAATGTGAGTGAGGTTGTGAATAGCGGGAGAAAGTTAAACACTCTTTTAGCCGGATGGACCAAACAGTTTAGATCCTGAGAAACCGCCGAGTTCACTTGGCGTCTCATCTGGATCGAAACTGTTTGGACATGCGAGATGCGACTAGTGCAATATTTAATGGTTAATCTAAATAACGATGTTGGAATATTTAAACCCTACGCAACGAAGTTTTCATTTTATGTGACTATTTTCAACAAAAGAATAGTCACATAACATTCAACCCGGGAGAACGTCCGTCCGTCCGTCAGTCAGTCAGTCCTATGTCCGTCAGTCAGTCAGTCATTCCATCCGTGTATCATAGTACATTGTTGCTCATCTAGCACTTTCAATTCTTGACCAATTTTTCTCAAATTTGCTTTAAGTATCTTTGGATGAGTTCGATTTTGAGAGGAATCTATCATGGGGAACCACCTTTTTCCTCTGACAATATGGCGGCGTGGGGTATGTGAGCTTGTTCACTAAAGTTCTTTAATTATCAATAGTTTTGCTAACATCCAGATCAATTTCCGAATACATGGATTTCTTATCAGGGTCCAAAGTATTGGACATTCCTATCCCATTTTATCAATTTTATTTTATGAGTATTCATGTAAGAAATAATGACGTCTTGAATATTTAGTAGCTGATTTTTCTCAACGGTAAATGAACATAGCATTTTGTTGGCCATAGCAGAAGCTGTAGAATTAACCCTTTCGCTGCCAAGCTCTATCGTCTGCTAACTTTGTCGTCTGCTTCAAATTTTCATTCTTTCGATTTTCTTCATTTTTGTTTCAAAAACATAGTAACAGTAACAAACAGTTTGGATCCTGATGAGACGCCGAGTTACTCGGCGTCTCATCTGGATCCAAACCATTTGCATAGGTAATCACAGATCCGGCATTGGCAGCGAAAGGGTTAAGATCTATACAATCCTGTTAATAAACAGAACAGACTTTGATAGGACGGCTCCTACAGAGGCCATATGATCTAGGTCTACTTTGTTTACAAAAATGTGCGGAATAAAAGCGTAATTGTGAGGTAGACTTCAAAACTGAATTTTGAATTTGACTATTTCAAAATTCAAAAAGGTCAAACTTACTGTGTGAATATTCAGGGATTTTTTTTAATTTGGCAAAGTGTAACTTGACAAACAGTGCAGACCCTGATGAGAGGGCTCCTCGAGAATACCTATCATCGAGGTCTACACTGTTTACAAATGATATTAGTGACTCGATTCCCACACTGAAAGGGTTAAATGAAAAGATGGAGGATATGATATTCTTTCAGAATTCACGCAGACGACATTTTGAGTTGAACGAAAATTTACGCGGCATATTAAATAGTCAACCTATCAAATAGATTTCAATCTGAATAAAACTATTATAAAGTCACGTCAAATAGCTATTGTTGGGATCTGTCAAAATTTTAATCAATTCTCGCATGTTTACCTCAAGTTTTGATAATGCCGTTTGTCCGTTTTACCCTTAAATCCTTACAGCGCGGGACACGAGCCACTTATGCCATTTTCAAACAGCGTAGACCCAAATGAGAGGGCTCCTAGAGGAGCTCTCTCATCAGGATCTGCACTGTTTGTCAGGCTACTCTTTTCTTAAGAAAAATCCCTAAATATTCACCATAAGCTTGACCTGTGTGAATTTTGGAAGAGTCCATTTGAAAATTCAGCGTTGTAAGGATTAAATATCTAACTCTTGTACTGCTCTATAGACTATGTCTGCTTATATTCCAGCCATGTGTTTTACTTTTCTTCCGATTCATTTCAGCTAATAAGATATTAATAACTAAGCGACAAGCAGCGTGGATCCAGATGAGACGTCGAGTTACTCGGCGTCTCATCTGGATCCAAGCTGTTTGCAAAATACGAACCATGTTACGCTAAGTGGGAGAAGGAATCATAATTTGTTGTATGTTCATTTCAACTCCCACGTTTAAAATACGAGCAGTACAGCTGTCTTTAGTGACTACTTTCTGATAAACGTCCGAGTCTTAACCCCTTTCTTCATAAATACACATTTTCATACCTTTGCAATCAAGAGTAAACCCAGACCAGTCTGATCGGAGTCTACTCGGTTCGTTTTATGAAAGTACCATAGATCTGACTCCACAGTTTCTACCAATACCAAAGAAATGCTGTATACAGTAAAACCTCTCTATAACGACCACTAAATTACATCAAGTACTTTGTGTTAAAGGCAGGTGGATGCTTAAAGCAAGGTTAAAGTAAAACAGAACGCTCCTGTAGGAGCGTTCTGTTTTACTTTCACCTTGCTTTAAGCAACCACTTGCCCAAAATACCAATTAATTAACACAATTTAATGGTCGTTATAGAGAGGTTTTACTGTGCATAAAATATTATTAAAAGTCAGTTAATATAAGTATGTCCTTGATGTCATTATGAACCATTATTTCTTGTCTCGTTAGTTCTTACATGAATATTCAACAGGGAAAGGGCTAAGACAAGTATTTACTGTACGTTATGCAAAGTTTGTAACAGCAGTTGTTTGCTTAAATACCTTTGCCTCATAGAGACACGTTTTGAAACGTTTGTAAACAGAGTAGACACAGACCAGACAGCTCTTGTAGATCAGGACACTACCCCGTCTCTTTATGAGATTATAGGGCTTTCTGCAATGGGCGAATCTGTTGATACCTTTGCAAACAGTTTGGATCCAGATGAGACGCCGAGTAACTCGGCGTCTCATCAGGATCCAGACTGTTTGACACTCCGCTTATGTTTTAAGAAGAAATTTAAAGAAAGTCTCTTCTGAAAACTTAAAGCAGACGACAATGTTTGCGGGCGAAAATTATATGGCGCCAAAAGAGTTAAGTCTTTGATCTTTCAGGATTGTCGTCAACAGAGAAAAACTGAAATGTTTGTGCAATTTTGGGCAGAGAATGTCTTAATTTAGATATAAAAGGCCTTAATTTAGGTAATATGCATTTGTTGTGAATTTGTTATTAGAATGAAGGAAACGAGTGCACCGTCATTTGTAAACAGTGAAGAAGCAGATCAGAGAACTCCTAGAGGATCAGTACTGCACTGTTTGTTGTTTCAAATTTAGTACTTTCGTTGTGAATGGATCCCGTTTAACCCTTTCCTCCATATAAACGTGTTTTCATGCTTTTGCAAACATAGTAGACCCAGGTCAGACGGCTCTTACATGAGCCGTCTGATCAGGGTCTGCTCTGTCTGCTAATGGAATTTGAAAGACATGTTTCTTTGCTTTCTAAAATGACTACAATTTTCCACCTTCCCCGTTTCATCATAACTATTTTGTCCATGAATAGTCAGTATAGGTTTCGAAATTTGGAATAAACATAGAACAGGGAAAGGGTTACACAAAAAGACCACCCCGCTATGAAAAATCACCAATAAAAGGGTTAACCCTTATTCCGCTATCTGAGACCAGACTCGCATTAGCAAACAACTTGGATCCAGATGAGACGCCGAGTAACTCGTCGTCTCATCAGGATCCAAGTTGTTTGACTCTCTGTCAATAGTTTATCGAAAGATTGAACGAAAGAAAGTGAAAATTGTAACAGACCGGAGTTTAACCCTTGCCATCATATAAACGCCTTTTCACGCATTTGTAAACATAGTAGACCCAGATCAGACGGCTCCTATATGAGCCGTCTGATCAGGGTCTGTTCTGTTTGCTTATGACATGATATAGATCTGATTCTACACTTCTTATCAACGCAAAAAAAAATCCTTGAAACTCCCACAGTATGAAAATTTAGCTTATACATATTCATTATGTCATTATTGAACAGGTTAAGCAGGCGTCATTTTCATAGCATGGTGTCCAATGTCTAACCCTTTCCCTGTTCCATGTTTATTTCAAATTTCAAAACCTACTGAATATTCATGGCCAAAATAGTTAAAATGAAATATTAAAGGTGGGGCATTGTGGCCATTTTAGAAAGTAAAGAAACAGATCTTTCAAATTCAGTTAGCAAACAGAGCACTGAGAGTATATCCTAATCAGACGGTTCCTATAGGAGCTGTCTGATCTACATGTACTCTGTTTGCAAATGCGTGAAAATGCATTTATATGAAGGAAATGTCTAAAATAGAGCTAACTGTATCAGACAGCAGAACAATTAGTGCACGACTGTGTGCTATAAGTTTGACATGAATCCAAACTATTTACATAAACCGGCCGGTTAACCATTTACCTAATGAATATTGACGCAGCCTTTGGCTCAATATTTGGGGGAAACAATTTGAGGTTTTGAGCCCTTTCCCGTTATAAGGGGACACTGATCTTGTAAGGTGGGCAGACGAGAATTGTTGAAGCCGACACTTGCTTAAGGTGCTAGAGTTTAAATGTTATTCTGTATTAATCATAAATGATATTTAACCCTTTCCCTCATGCGAATGTTTTTCACGCCTCTGCTCTGATTTCTTATTGAATTATGTAGATCTGATTCTACAGTTTCTGTCAAAGTTCATATATACCATTATAAAGGTTCAGGCAGGAAATAATCACGATGTCCTTATATTAGTATTCATCATGTAAAGGGTTAAATGTTATTCATAAGCGGCATTTAATACAGTCAAAATTACCCCCCTTAACCCCTTGAAAGCGGGACATACACTGTCATTTGCAAACAGTGTAGACCCAGATCAGAGGGCTCCTAGAGGAGCCCTCTGGTCAGGGTCTGCACTGTTTGCCATTCAACGTTCTTAAGCAAGTGTAAGCCTTTCTTACAGAGTAGATTGTATAGTTAAATACTGATGGGCGATTCCACTCTGAAAATTGAGCGATGAAGGGTTCATCGATTTGTTTACGACAACTACGCATAAACCCTTCATGGGCCAAGAAAAATACATTCTGCTCAAATTATTGTCTGCATATTATTCTCAAAACTGTTCAAATCCATGCATTTTCGTAAAAAATCTTAGATTCTGGTCGAGTATCGAGTAATTGCACGTTGATCTGGATCTAAGATGTTTTGCACGTGCAAATCAAGTCGCTACTGGCACTGACAGTATTAAACTGGAACATTTTATCTGGAACACTGGAGGTTGGTATCCCGGTCTGTTTTGATCCAGAATAACAAGAAGATTCCGGATTCCTTGTTGGGTTACAGAATATTTCTATCAATATATTTGTGAAAACACTAAAAGAAATGATATATTAATGTTTCGATCGGCAGACGACGTTGTTGTAGAAGCAGACGACAATAGGATTAATTGCAGGTTTTACGCTACCAAGCATTATCGTCTGCAAAACGTCTTGTCGTCTGCTATCATTTTCTTCCTTTATTAAAAAAAACCCACCAACATAATCACCGTATCAAACAGAGTGTACCCAGATGAGACGCCGAGTAACTCGGCATCTCACCTGGACCAAAACTGGATGCATGCGTAATCAAATATTCGCCAGCGACAACTAAAGAATTAACAGGCCAACAAAGCTCCCCGTTATGAACGTGGTTGGCAGATATTATGCAGGTAATAATAGTATTCGAGCGCTTTGACTTCGGTCATGATAAAATATTAAAATCTGGATTAACGATCTTAACAATCAAACGACTGATTTAATCTCCTCGAATGAGGGCAGATATGTACTGGGTGATATGTTTGGAGTGAAAACTGGCAAAGTGTCTTGGAGATTGCTTTGGATACCCCTAGCTTTAAAATGAGACTTGAAATTGTTCCTTAGGATTTATAAAAAATAAAGGGGTAGTTTCAAAAAGGTTTGTATGGTTGGAGAAACACATCTATTTTGAACGTGTATCATATTTCGTAATATATCATTTGTTTATCATTGATCTCCGCACTAAATACTTGCTTCATTTGGGCTTGCTTGCATTCTGTCTTTCTCCATGTTAATTGTCGTTGTAAAAGTAATTCTTAAACACACATGAAATGTTTTTAAACAATAAAAACAAAACTTCACGATAAAAATAAAAACAATGAGGTTTTCTTTATATTATTTGTTGTTTTTGTGACAAGTTTAGTAGATAGATACGCAGAAGGAATTACCATTTACTCCATTAATACGCTTTTCTACGCATTTGCAAATAGAGTAGATCCAGATCAGGCGCAGTAGACCCAGATCCTATAGGAGCCGTCTGATCAGGGCCTGCTCTGTTTGCTTATGAAATAATAGATATGATTCTACAGATTTACTATGGCCAAAAATGCATGTGTCTATGTGCTATTATAAAAAATAATCTAATTGATATTCATGATGCCATTATTTCTAACATGAATATTCATGGAGTAAAGGAATAAACTACTATTGATAATGATGATAACAATTGTGGTGGTAATGATAGTGATATAATATGGTATAAACTGATAAGATAATAATAGATGGTGATGGTGATAGCATGGTGATAATGATAACAACAAATACATGTATGTTAATAATATTAATATATAATATAAAAGTAATAATAACAACAACAACAATAATAATAATAATGATAATAATAACAATAATATAATAACATCCAATAATAATAATAAGCCATCTCTCCCTTCCTCGTCACCTATATTTCCCTACCTCGCCACCCTTCTCTCCCTACATTGTCACCTCATCTCTTCCTACCTCGTCACTATATCTCTCCCTACATTGTCACCTCATCTCTCTCTCTCTCTCTCTCTCTCTATCTATCTATCTATCTATGTAACTCTCTCGCCACGATATTTCGCCATACCTCGCCATCTTATATTTCCTTACCTTACCACCCTTCTCTTCCTAACTCGCCACCCCATATCTCGTTGCCTCAAAACCCCTTTGCTCCCTACGTTGCCACTCTATACCTCCATTCCCTGCCATGCCATTTCTCCCTACCTCACTAACCCATATTTTCCTATCTCGTCACCACATCTCTCCTTTCCTCGACACCTCTCTAGGACCGACTCTTTCAATCTTTATTTGGTGTATGTCTCTCACTCCGTCTCTATCCCATATTTCCTATTTTTACCTTCCGTCCCTACTTCTGTCTTCTCCCCCTTCTCTGTCTCTCTGTCTCTCTCTGTCTGTCTGTCTCTCTCTCCCTCTTTCCCTCTGTGTCTCTCTCGTGCATCCCTCTTTCTCGTTCCCCTTTTTATCGCTCACAATCTCTGTCTCCCTTTTCCGTCTTCCTTCCTCTCACTCGACGTCTTACTTGGACTAATTCTGTTTGACAATCAGATTGAATGTGGCTTTGTATAATAATAATAATAATTATAATACATGTAATTATAATCATAAAGACTTTATTTAAAGAGAGAACTCATTTGATAAAATCAATCTTCCATGAGTATAGCGTCGTATATAAAAATGTAAATCATACGAAAATGTCAGACAGTAAAGGTCTTACTCTTTTGCTTCCCGTGGAGAATCTGATGCAGTTTTGGATCCAGATCAGACGCCGACTTACTCAGCGTCTCGTCAGGATTCAAGCTGTCTGATGATGTGATTATGTATTTGATACAACAGGGAATAAAATGCAGCAGTAACAAATGAAACAAACGACAAACACTTTGTAGAGAAATGTTTAAACAAGTCGTCATAACACTACATGTACAAAATATCGGAATAGTAATAATATTTATATGCATTTTTTATATGTCTATTGATCTATTTTATCTCAAAGTCATCTAGAAGCCAAATGGAGATATATTTGTTTTTGACAAACATTCCATTCAAACCGTTTTATCTATAAGGCCCGAACAATGGCCGGGTGCAGGTGTATTCAATGGCTGGTCCTTGAGCTTAAGTGATCCACGTAATATTACGACTTTTTTCTGTGTGGTTTAATTGACTACTTATCGTGAAACATTGTCAATCTACTTCAAAGTTCTCAGTGAATATAATGAAGCCTCCGTACAATTTCCGACCGGGTTAAATTGGCAGGTACAGTAAGACGTTGCTAATTCGAACTTCAAGCAAAGGAGGATCTTCCTAGTTGATGCAGGTGGTTGCTTAAAATATATGTAAACATTAATGCGATCATGAATATTAATTAGATTAAATTTTATCTGATCAGCGTCTGTTCTGTTTGTTTATGGAATTATATAGTTTTGATCAACTATGCGCTGTCATTATTTCTTACATGAATATTCATGGGGTAAAGGGTTTATGTAGCGTGAAAGTCATGCATAAAGCTCACAGAGGAACTTCTGTGTGAATTTCACATTGCATTAAGCTGTCAT